>CM075943.1:60742460-61090519 GCA_038030265.1 Corythucha ciliata
GGAGTCAGGCTACCAATACAATCTGTGGTTTTTCCTAAAAAAAAAAATGAAATTACTAAGAGAAATTTTTTTATTACTGACGGGAGAGAACAATAATGCGAAGATGACACGTCGAGTAGGCTTGAATTAGAAAAAGCTGTAGGTTCATCGATGAGCGTCCTTATTACCTCGGTGGTTAGTTCTTATTGGTCACATCTCCTTTGGCCTCTGGCATTCTGTTCTTTCTTCCTTTTTTTTATATATACACATTGGAGTATTATTATATTATTTTTACAATTCCCGCAAGTGAAGCATAATGATTTTTTCAATAAAAAAATGTTAAATTGTTACAGTCCTTTACATCAACTTTATGAAGAAAATGACGTACTTAATGCCGGAATGGTCAATATAATGATAAAATTTCCCGTTTTGAATGAATTTTCAATTTTGTAAGGAAATTGTTAGTTCAAATTGGAAACTGTCAATTCGTCGCGGAAATCGTAAATTTTCTTGGAATCGTTAATTTTAGGATAAAATTGTCAGTTTCACGAGGAAATTGTCTTTTTATTAGAAAAAGTGACATTCTCATTAGCGCATTGTCAATTTAACTAAACACTTGTCAATTTGAAGCAGAAACTGTCAATTCGTCGCGGAAATTGTACATTTCACAAGGAAATTGTGATTATTTTTGGTCCTTGGAACTTATTAATTTTGCCCCATGATTCGATGGATAATTGCCCTTTTGGTGATTTATTGTTAATACAATAATTGGTGATGGTTTATTTTGGCTATAAACTTGTTATTTTTAGTATAAATAGCCGATTATACGCGGAAATGATCAATTTTAAGAGTGAATTATTAATTTCATTAGGAAATTTTCAATTTTATAAGGAAATAGTCAATTTTATCAGGAAATTGTCAATTTTATGAAGAAATTGTCGATTTTATAAGGAAATTGTCAATTTTTAAGAGGAAATTGTCACTTTCATGAGGACAATGCCACTTTTGTGAGGAAATGGTAATTGTTATGAGGAATTGATACATTTTATAAGGACATTTTCTATTTTATGAAGAAATTGTCAATTTTATTAGAAAATTGTATATTTTATGAGGAAATTGACAATTTTGTAAGGTAATTGTCATGTTTATGAAGAATTTGTCTATTTTTCTTAGGAAACTGTCAACTTTATGAGGAAATGAACCATTTTCCAACATGAAAAACCGCTGTTTTGGCTCTGAAACCTTGTAGTACGTGGTATATTTATGTTTTAAAGGCAAATTTTGTCTTGAATTAGCAACACCAATCTTGAAATCGAATATTAAAAATTAAAACTGGCAGGATTTTGAACTTTCCCACTTGAAAGTGACGTCTGACGTCACCACTCTGTAAATTTGTTTTCTCCGTAATTATGAAGGATTTAAAAAAATATTTATTGAACTTTTTTTTTTTTGCTAGTTCATACTTATGCCCTTTTTACAATGTTGTGACGTTTACTTCCCTATTTTTCATCTTTTCATTTTTCTGCATGGGAGTGGGGCAAAAAAGTTTTAAAGTGTTTTTTTTTTTTGTGATAATTTCGTCCTATTAACTCACTTTCCACGCATTTTAATTTTTTTCATTTTTCCGGAAAATGGTGCATTGTCAATTTTATGAGGAAATTGTCAATTTATGAGGATACTCTCAATTTTATGAGGATACTCTCAATTTTATGAGGATACTCTCATTTATGAGGAAATTGTATATTTTATGAGGAAGTTGTTAATTTTATGAGGTTACTGTCGATTGTATGAGGAAATCGTCAATTTCATGAGGAAATTGTCCACTTTATGAGGTTTAATGGTCACTGTTAACCAACCAAGAAGTGCTCCGAGTGGGCAGGCTCTGGAAGCCATGAGTTGCTCTAAATGCTTGGTGGTCACCAGAGTAAAGGCGGGGTTTCCCTCAAAGCACTTTAGAATTATTCGGACGTGTTTTATGGTAATTTCAGGGATGACATTTGGAAAAGCCAGATATAACGTCACTGTAGAACTTCCTGAAGATTAAAATTAGACTTTGAAATCGAATATTGATGCAGAAATGGAGCCAAAATTTATGTGCGAAGTTTAGGCGATGGGCAACTATGGAGGGGTCGAGAGAACCCGCCTGAAACCCCCCCCCCCCAATTACTTACAAAAATCGAAGTTTAAAAAAGAAGAGGAATGGCGCGAAGAAACAGGGACGCCAACTGCTTCTGATTGGAATGAACCAGTTAATACAAAATGTTTGGGAAACCGTACCGGGAGAGGACCTTACAGCTCGTTTCAGTTATTTTCATCTTTTTCCATATAATTTCGTCTTGAACAATGATTTTACGTAAAATTGATTATGATTACGTAAAATACGAACATCAGACTTCTTTTTCCGTGGGAATCATTTTCAAATGATTGTTGAATTTATGTCAAAAATGACGTTGGTAAATTACATTTTTGAGAAAAAAAATGAAATATTTTGCTTGTAAACTGAGTAAGAAAAGTGGGGGAAAATGAGAATAAGTGGCAAAAACAGCTTTCCCCACTCGGGTGCAAAACGGGTTGGTCAACAGAGGTAACCACCAAGCATACAGGACCCTCCTACGAAATTCTGCTTGCGCTTTAAAGGATAATATGGCCCCCTCCTTAAGACGACTCTAGAACCGCGCCTGAGCAGACGCCGCGCCGCAGGGCTGGAGAGATTTAGTTTGAAACCCTGGATTTTCAATTTGTTCAAAAAGAGACGGTTAGCCAGTCACCAGCCAATGATACTTAGTCTCGGTCGCACGCCGCAAACTACCAGAAGCCTCGTGCGTCGTAGCCCCTGAGCCGACTAACGTGACATCGTCGGCGTACAGGAAAGCTTGCGTCAAGTTCGAAAGGAGACTCGCAGGGAGATCATTTATGTAAGCATTAAAAAGAGGAGGTCCAGTTATCGAGCCCTGTCCGACGCCGATGTCCTCGGCTTGCGCGAGTACCGCGACGTATTCCCCGCACTGTAGTGACAAATTGCTGTCAACCACTGACCGAAGATATTATTGTGTCAACGGCGAGTTTGGAGAGACCCAGATATTCAAGTTTAGCCGCGAGTATGTCGCGATCGAACAAATCAAACGCTCGTTAAAGATCAAAAAGTCGGACTAGAACCTTTTCCTTCTTTTCAGCACACTACAGTAACACAATAATTCAAGCGCGGCAATTGAGGTTGATCTGCCACGTTGAAAACCAAGCTGTGCATCGGAGATTACTCCACCCTTTTCAAGGAAATTCGACATCTGCTTGCCCAGGAGTCCCTAAAAGATCTTTAAAAAAAAAACGCAAGATATTGTGATCGGCCGGAAATCTGACAGACCTGGGCTGTATTTGTTTGGAACCGGTATTACGCGGGCGATTTTAAGGCACTTTGGCACCACCCTCGTCACAGCAAGAACCGTGATTTCAGAACGCCTTGTCAAAAGTACTTCAATTTCGTGGAGTTTGTAACGTAAACTGAAACGATTATGAGCTCGCCATGAGCTGCGTTATGAGCGAATTGGTGATTTTCATCAAGTTTAGCCGCAAAGTAGCGTTTTTCATCCCACGTTAGCGATTTTCCTCAATTTTTCATTGAATTGAAGTTATACTCGATTTTTGCAGCAAATTAGCGACTTTTAACCTTTTCAGCAGTGAATTTTAGCACTTTGAGCTGCAAGTATAGCGTTTTTCGTTCGTTTCAGCAGCGCTAATTAGTGATTTTTCTCGATATTGACCGAAAATTCGCGGTATATGAACTATTTTTGCCCCGCATTAACATTTTTTTTTCTTCAACTTTCATCAATGGACTAGAGCTTTTTCTCAGTTTTAGGCCCAAATTCGCCTTCAGAAGATTCGGATTTGTGTTTTCCTAAATTTTAGCGGCGAGTCAGCTTCATTTATAAATTTTGGTCAATTTTAGCCGTGAATCAGTCGATTTTTTTTTTTCAGATACGCGCTGTTTTCTATGCTTTATCATCAAATTATCGAATTTTCCACACTTTTACCTCCTATCAGTTGAGTCCACAAAATTTATTGTTTTCTAATTTAGCCGCTTCGTAGCGCTTTTTGTCAATTTCATTAGCAAATTAGCTAATTGTCTTGTCTCAATGTTTGACGTGGATTAGCACTTGCCACCATTTTAGCAGCTAATTAGCCATTCTTCTTAATTCCAGCCGTAAATTACCATTTTACGACAAATTATCTGGCTTTTCGCAATTTTTTATCCGCGAACGGGCGATTTTTTGCAATTTTAGTCGCGAATTCGTCATTTTCTCAATTTTAGCCCAGAATTAGCGTGTTTTTTTTCTATTGTATAGCCTTAAAGCGGGGTTTCTTGCCTTTTAGCGCTTGCAGTAAAGCAAAAACTGTGCCACGTCTCAATCGTACTTGCAGCAAATTAACGTTTTTTTCACCATTTTAGCCATAAAGTGGCATCTAGACACCGCGTAACAGCGACTTTTTCTCAATGTCTCCACAAATGTTTCATTGTGATACCGCGAATAAACGCTTTTCGACAGTTTTAGCCACGAATATTAGCGCTTTTCCCCAGCATTTTGCTGAGTCTTCTTTCGCTCAAAGACAAAAAAAAAAAAAAGAAAATTTGAGCCTTTAAAATCACCACCATTGCGATCACCTGCAAGGTTCATTCCGTCCTGGGTCGAATGGATTGAAAATCCATCGAAGGGAGCCAATATCGCTGTCCAACCGCATGCCAAAAACTCGTTTTCACGTACCTGCACACCTAAAAATCCTCATTTTTTAATCTTTTAGCTTTTCGACGGGTGGGAGGGCTCTCGTTTAAGGGGGGGGGCAGTCTGAAGTGAGAAAAAGTACTAAATGACGTGGGTAAAATTAAGAAAAATACTTAACTGCTTCACGGGTAAAGTTTCCTCAAAGATTCTGCGGATAAAGTATACAGAAAAATAGCTAATTAGAAGTTAGAAGAATGGAAACGACAATTTTTGGGTTTTGAAGGAAAGTTCGTGACTCAAACTGAGAAAAAGTGCTAATTCATAGCTAAAAACGAAAAAAATCGCTAAATTTGAAGCTAAAATTAAGAAAAAAGTGCTAATTCCTGGATGAAATTGAGAAAAATCGCTCATTAGTGGCTAAAATAAGGAAAAACACGAATTCACTGAGAAAATTCGGAAAAGTGTGAATAGTTTACCGTTAAAATTGAGAAGAAGCGCCAAAGTGAGGAAAAACGATAACTCGTGGAGAAAACTTCAAATTCGCGGCTGCTTCTGAAGGTAATTTTGTGCTAGAAAGTGAAAAAAAATAGCTAATTAACGGCCAAATTCAGACAAAGCTTTATGTAATTCGCGAAGAAAATTGGAAGAAAACTCTAATTCGTGCCTACAATGTTGAAAAATCTATAATTTTATGGGTTAAAATGCAGGAAAAACGCTAATGTGCGGTCATAATCAAGATAAATGGCTAATATGGGGGTTAATTTGAGAAAATTCGCTAATTCAAAGAAAATTGAGAAAATGGCAAGCCGAGGTTTCCGGACGGCCAAGATTGAAAAAAAAATCGCTAACTGGCGGCAGAAATTAAGAAAAATCGGAAGTTCGCGGTTAAAATGGAGACAAACCGCTTATTCACGGCTAATATGGAGAAGAATATCAGAAATTGAGAAGCGCTGAAGTGTTGAAAAACTAATTAATTCGCGGTTAACGTGGAGAAAACGCTTAATCTGAACGGTGATTGATTCGCGCGGGGGCGCATAATGTCTAAGGACGGCTCTGCCTGTCGTCGTATGCGAGATTTTGGAGTAGCGGTGGGAGGAGACGCGCCCGAAAAAAAAAAAAAAAAAAAACGCCTATACTTGAAATAAACTTGTTTTTCGTTGAATTTAACGAAAACGAAGGCCCGTTATTTCCAAACAGAAATGGCAGGGAAGAGGAGTAAAATGCAATGGGGCCTGTGGGTGGAGAGAGCGATCACTCACTCACTCTCTCTTTCCCTCGACAGAGGCGAACACCTCTGTTTCAACGTTTGTCCGGACATCCGTTAGGACCCAACGTCGAGGTGACTGATGATGATAATGACGGTGGCTCGCGTTTTGCCTGCGCCTTTTGATTTTCTATTTTTTGCTATGACGGTGACGGAAAGGGTGGATTACGCTTATACATATAAAAGCGAAAAGAGAGCTAGATCAACGCTAAATCTCTAAATCTGCGCTGCTAGCTGGCTACTCAACAGCCATAATTAACAAATTATCTTAATGCACTCGATAAAAGTGTCCCTCCTCATCCCGCCCAATTTTTCCTCAGTATAAGACAGGGCGAATAAAGAATTAAAGTAATATGGTGATGCGTTTCCTGTCCGCGTTCTCAAGACTCCCCTATCCCACTATAAAATTTCCCTCCCTATTTACTTTTCCCGCGTACACCAGAAAACGCATTAGCATAAGGAGCCCCCTCACCCTTCTACTCGTTTCGCAACAATCCAAATGATGCGCCTTCTTATTCTACCTCGAAAGCGGACTTGATTTATTTTTACTTCTCGCTCTCTTTCTCTCTCTCTCTCTCTCTCTCTCGCTTCCACTGTTTTTCTTCAGGACTCTTCTGGGATTAATTGTTCTCCACCTATTCGCTTAATGCGACCCGGATTAAAACAAGAGTCGTTCTTCTTCCAGGATCATCTCTTCAACCACTTCTTAAAAGATATAAAGGCGAAGAGAGGAGTGACGATGTGCAACTCCTTCCTGTCATGGTTTCCCCCTCCAGACTTTCGGGTTTTGGACATAATTCAAGAATATAACGCATTTTAGACTGCTTTGCAACGCATACGATACGGCAATAAGTTGTTGTTCTTTTTTTTTTTACAAAAAGGAGTTGAAGCGTTCCGCGCTTGGACAAAGCCTGAAAGCCCACGGTTACATCCTTCTCATTGATCAAAAAATGACTTCTCCTGAACTCCTGAAACACGTTTCACAATCAAATCAAAAAACAGTTTGCGAGAGAAGAAAAAAAAGGTAGTTCAGAAAAAAAAGGGAAACACATGTGTGTCGCTTTTTCTTTTTTAAGATGGGCTTTTGTTTTAGGGCCGGTGCACACGAGCGATAAGTGTCGCGTGGTCGTCGCGACAATTATCGCTGCGACCATTTATTTTTCGATGCGCACGAGCGACAAGTGTCGCAGTGACCGGCGATATTTACCGCCGCGACAGTTTCATAATTATGTTTACGTAGCAACGGCGCACACACCCAATACTCAGACAGTTTTTCGCTAGCTATCGTTCGCAATGGACCCCCGAGCAACGCAAAAAGAAAGTTATACCTTCAATTTTAGCTTACAAGTACCTCAATAGGAAATTAAAATCAAAAAGAAAGTACTGGGTTCATCCGTACAACCTTTCAATTCATGCTTTAATGGACCTCAGACAAGACAATGAAAAAATTTGCAATTACTTTCGGATAATATTTATTGATATTTATTAATATTAATATTTATTGATAAGTAACATACAAATAACATCCGCCAGTGAAACCCCAATTTATCGGGCTTTCGACAGCCACCGTTGAGTTTGGGCTTTCGATCTAGGATTTGGGCTATCGAAGTAACGTGTATAGTCACTGAAAGCCCACTTGGGCTTGAGGAAAGCCTCCCTCATAGAAGCATATATAATATCATGCGCATGGGTCACGAATAAATTATAACCGAATTTAGTGGGTGGCGAGCCGCAAAAGGTTGAAAACCACTGCTCCAGTGTGTACAGGCTGTTATATTGTTGATTCATAACAAGAAACATTACCGGCGAAACCAGCCGAAACATTTTTTTTTCTTTTCTTTTTTTCGTGTAATGACATACCACGATAGTCTGGAGCCGCCTTTAGGTTAAGAATGACTCCTAGGCGGAACACAGCGTAAGCTAGTCCGCCACTCCGCCCGGGCTACAAATGACGATAATTGTGCTACACGGGCTGTATAAGTTGAATGTGAAGAAACAATAAAAAATAAAATAAAACTCTCATACGATACCTCGAATCACGGCAGAGATACCCAGGAAAAGGAAACAGATCTCTCAGACGTAATCGACAGCCGTCAGAGGAACAGTCGATACAGATACTCATAGAACGACGTGAGGTATTTCTCTGTCACATCAGCCATTATGAGGTGCCAAAGGCGGCTCCACACATGCGGTATTCGACGAGCATCTTATTTGCCGAGCACCGAGCAGATGCTCGTCGATTTCCTAGTGGTGTGGAGGGGTGCTCGGTAGTCGGTACTTGGCGAATGCCGACTACTCGTGCTCAGTGGCGGCGGAAGTATTTTGGTTCAGGGGGGGCGAAAATTAAGGCGCTTCCCCCCTTCCCTTCCCCACCTTACCATACACTACCATCACTTCCTTAGTTTTCATCAATAGAAGGTGAAGTGTAGTGTAGTTCTCAATTTTAAGTAAATAGAGGAGGCAAGGTATTGTATGGAGGCAGGGGCGGATACAGGGGGTGGGCGATCGGGCTGAGCCCGAAAGGCCGGAGGCTCCGAGGGCCAGTGCGGCCGGAGGGCCGATGCCCCCCCCCCAACATTGTGACGGATCCTTGTCCTCCTGAAAAAACTGGTAACTACAGATTAATTTTTCTCGGTAATGGTCCTTAAGGTAAGCCTACAGAATCCCGGAACTGGCCTATTATAGGTACGATGAAACAAATGAGAAAACCTATCAAGTAGGGTTTTCTTAAAACCGGGACAACCTTCAACCCATGACTCAAGACACAAGGCTGTTTTATAGCGTATAGCTTAGCAGTTGGTTCAAAATTCACTCATTGAGAACACCCAGAATACACGTACTCTAAAGGCCTGCCGCAGCAGTTTGTGCCTCACCCTCATGCTGCATACATTTTCCCCATAATTTGCTGTCTTATATCTGCACCGAGACCGATTTTATGGTCCCGTTGCAATCTTCAGGGAACAGGGCGTTAGGACTTGATCGGGGACTTGGGCATATTGTGATCTTTGTGTGTAGTTTTTTCTCTTCCACCCAGGGGCGCCGAGGCCTGAGGGGCGCGTCTAGCAAAATGAGCAGGGGAGAAGGAAGGTGGACGAGAAAAAATGACCTAAGAAGCCCATTTGACTTATGATTATTTTAAAACTATAAAATAGCCGAAATTTGAAGTTTTTTTTTTTGTTTTTTTTTTTCAATTTTAGCCGTGGATTAACGAGCTTTTCCTCTACACTTTGTCCGCGAATGTGGCTGCGAAGTAGCGTTTTTATCCCATGTTAGCGATTTTTCTCAATTTTTGCCATGAATTGAAGTTTTCCTAGATTTTTGCAGCAAATTAGCGATTTTTTACCTTTTCAGCAGTGAATTAGCACTTTGAGCTGCAACTATAGCGTTTTTCGTTGATTTCAGCCGCGCTAATTAATTAATAATTTCTCAATATTGAACCGCATTTTTTTTTTTTTTTTTTTTTTTTCAACTTTTAGCTATAGACTAACGCTATTTTCCAGGTATACGTCCGAAGTTGCGTTCAAAAGCAACAGATTATTGTCTTTAGCTGAATTTTAGCCCCGAGTCAGCGTTATTACTAAAATTTAGTCGTGAATTGGCGTTTTCTCTAATATAGCTGTGAATTAGCCGATTTTTTTCATTTGAATCCGCGAATGAACGTTTTTTCTAGACTATCCGCAAATTATCAGACTTTTTACAAATTTTAGCTGCCAAGTAATTATCTATTAGGTATTTTAAATTAAGTCCGCAGCATTGGATTGTTCCAAGTTTAGCTGCTAAGTAGCTCTTTTTGTCAAACTTCATTAGAGAAGCTGTTTTTCTCAATTTTTGCCGTGGATTAGCTAATTAGCCATTCTTCTCAATTTCCGTCGTGAATTAGCATTTTTCGAAAATTAGCTGTGAATTGTGGATTTTCAGTTTTTTATCCGCGAACGGGCAATTTTTTGCAATTTCAGATGCAAACTTGTCATTTTTCTCAATTTTAGCCCCCAATTAGCGTGTTTTTTTTTTTCATCGTATAGCCTTAGCGGTTTTTTTGCCTTTTAGCGCTTGCAGAAAAGAAAAAACTGCGTCGCGTCTCAATTTTACCAACAGCAAATTAGCGTTTTTTCTTCATTTTAGGCATAAAGTGGCATCTAGTATACACCGCGAATCAGCTATTTTTTCTCAATTTCGGTCTAGATGTTTCATCGAGATACTGCGAATGAAAGCTTTTGAACAGTTTTTGCCACAAATACTAGCGATGTTTCCCAACTTTTTGCAGCCGTTGGTACTTGCCTGCAAGAATAGCATATTAGTACGTCTTCTCATCTTTATCCGCTTACGGACCTAAGAAAAACAAACTGGGGAGCAGCGTATTCTCTCTATTTTAGCTGCGAAGTTACCCCCAGAAGGGTGCGTTTCCTCTCAATTTGAGCCTTCAGAATAAGCGCTTTTGTGGGCTAAATGGATTATTCAGCTAAACTCCTTGCTGATCACCTGCAAGCACTCCATCCTGAATGGGATGGATTGAAAAGCATCGAAAGGAGCCAATATCGCTGTCAAACTGCATGCCAAAAACTCGTTTTCACGTACCTACAAACATGAACATAAGCTATGTCTTCACTTGTGCCTTTTCGCGTGCGTCAGAGGCATGCGTCATAGCAGGCGGTGCGTTGAACGTGAGGAATGCGCTATTGCATGCCTCAAAAAGCTGGAAGGATATCAGAAATAGCGTACATAGCTTGGACGCATGCGTTGTTGAAAGTTCAAAAGGCGTGTTGAATTGAAAGAGGAAGACGAAAGCGCACAAGTGGGAGACATAGCTATAGATCCTTAAGGGGGGGTTTCAGGCGGGTTTCCTCGACCCCTTCCCAGTCACCCCTCGCCTAAACTTCGCACATAAAGTTTGGCTCCATTTCTGCGTCAATATTCGATTTCAACGTCTCATTTTAATCTTCAGGAAGTTCTACAGTGACGTTAGATCTTGCTTTTTCAAATTTTATCCCTAAAATAACCCCAAATCACTTTACAACTTGAATGTGTTTTAAGGTAATTTTAGGGACGAAATCTGGAAAAGCAAGATCTAACGTCACTGTAGAACTTCCTGAAGATTAAAATGAGACGTTGAAATCGAATATTGATGCAGAAATGGAGCCAAAATTTATGTGCGATGTTTAGGCGAGGGGTGACTGGGAAGGGGTCGAAGAGACCCGCCTGAAACCCCGCCTTAATATCCACATTTTTAGGCCCACATAGGGAGCCACAGAGGGGGGTGGCTCATGTTTCCTTAAAGCTTCCGCGAATAAAGTACAGAAAAAGCGCTAATTCATGAATGAAATTGAGAAAAATGGCTCATTAGCGGTTAAGATCAAGAAAAATACGAACCCACCGCAAAAACTCAGAAAAAACGCTAATTCACCGCTAAAATGGCGAAAAATCGCTAATCGCTAATAAAATTGAGAAGCGCTGAAGTGAGGAAAAACGCTAATTTGCTATTTAAATGGACAAAACGTCAAATTCGCAGCTTCTAAAGGTAGCCTTGTGCCAGAAAGTGAAAAAATCGCTAATTCACAGCCAAATTCAGAAAAAGCTTTACGTAGTTCGCGACGAAAATTGGGGCAAAACTCTAATTCGTGGCTGAAAGATAAAAAAATCTATAATTTTAGCGGCTAAAATGAGGAAAAACGCTAATGTGTGGTTATAATAAGGATAAATGGGTAATTGGGGTTTAAATTGAGAAAATTTGGAAATAAAAGCGGTAATTTACGGCAAAAATTGAGAAAAATCGCGGCTAAAATGGAAACGTATCGCTTATTCGCGGTTGGAATGGGGGAAATATCGAATTCACCGATGAAATTGAGAACCTCTGAAGTGTTGAAAAAAGTGTGAAAAAAAAACGTTTTTCGACAAGAAGGGTGGGTGGATAGCGCTGGCTAGTGGGTAACTAAAGCATTTTCGGCTGTGCGTCTATATGACGTTTTTGTGCGTCCAGGTACGCACCATCACCAGGTGCAAGTGTGTCAGATTCCTCCTGAATCACTCCTGTATAAATGTATAATATTGGGCCGATATTTTCTCAGTGCCCCGGGGTGGACAAATCTGTGTATCCGCCCCTGTATGGAGGTGCCCAATAGTCTTGAATTTTCAGCATTTAGGGAATGATTTGAATGTGGTATACAACGGCCTGATTCTTGATAGGTTTTTGACTAATAATATTTTATTTTTATCCCACATGATACTAAAACCGAATTTTACGGCCGCAAATGAGTCCCAAAATTGTCTCTTTTCATGCCTAGGAACTAAAGTATTTTTCAAGCGACATGCTCCGAAAGTAGTCATTTTCTGTAGCCAAAAATGTCTGGGAAATTGACCATTACCGCACAGTGACATTCGAGAAATTTTCTGTACTAGTCCAGAAAATATTTTCCGTCCTAGTACGGAGAGTAAATGAACTCGAGTTATAACCTCGTTTAAGGTCTTCTTAAACTAAAGACACGAGAAGTCAGTAGTCAATTTGTCAAAGTCAGTTTTATCATTTCCTTGCTGTCGCGTGAAAAAAGTCGTACATCACTCATAGGAAGGGGATTTACCTCGCCTCGCCCGCCAGGCTTGTAATGTAATGTACCGCGGCAAATTTTACGGCGTTTTAGAGCCACGACTTTAGCTCCTGCGTATACATATACTATTATTGATTTCTTAGTTGTTTTTTTTTTTGCCACAAGAATATGGCAAGTATTCGTTTTAAATAATAAACGATAATCATTCGTACTCAAATAAAACAGCAAAGTGTGGGAATGCAGGTAGGGGCATAACTAGAAATCCGGATCCGGGGTTCGGATGGGGGCCCCTGAATAGCTTGAAGATGAAAAATCGGGATTTTCAAGTAAATAAGATGAAAACGAATGGCTAAACTCGCTTGTAAAAGTGAGTAAAACGCTGATTCGCGGCTGAAATTGAGAAAATTTGCTGAAATTTATGGCTGTTAATATTAAGAAAAAGCGCTAGCTAATTCACAGCTGACATTCTAATTCGTGAGCTGGAAAAATCACGAATTGTTGGGGCGAAATTAGGAAAAAGCGCTAATTTACGCAGCTAAAACTGAGAAAAGCGCTAATTCAAGGATGAAAAAGAGAAAAACGCAAATTCGCGTCGTCTTGAAAAAAAAAACACGCTAATTTACAGCTAAAATTGTGATAAAGTGCTACAATTTAGCAACTTTCAAAATTTAGAACAAGCGCAAATTCACAGCTAAAAGGGAGAAACGCCAACTCAAGGATTCTCGGGGCAACATTGGGACTAAAATTTAGAAAAAGCGCTAATTCACGGGTGAAATAGTCAAAAACGCGAAAATCGCGAAAAGTGGAGGAAAACTCAGCTAAGGTATGAAAAATTACGATTTTACGGATAAAATCGAGAAAAAACGCTAAAAATCGTAGCTAAAATTAAGAAAATGTGCTAATTTACTGCTAAAATTGAGAAACAAAACGCTAATTCACAGCTGAAAATGAGAGAAAACGCCAATTCGCCAATTCAAGGATAAAAAAGAGAACAACGCGAATTCGAGTCTAAAAATAGAGAAACACGCTATTATGATAAAGTGTTACAATTTGGCAGCTTTAAACATTGGGAAAAAGCGCGAATTCACAGAAAAAGCCAACTCACGGATTCTTGGGGCTGGGACTGAAATTGAGAGAAAGCGCTGCGATTCCCGGCGTGAAATAGAGAAAAACGCGAATTTGCGTCTAAAAGTGGAGGAAAACTTTAATTCACAACTAAGGTACAAAACATTTCAATTTTGCAGATAAAATCGAGAAAAAGTGCTATAAATTCCAGCTAAAATTAAAAAATTGGGGGTAAAAAGGCTAATTTACAGCTGAAATTGAGAATACCCCAACTTGCACATTCTTGGGGAACTTTGGGAATAAAATTGAGAAAAAGCGCTAATTCAAGCGGCTGAAACTGTGAAAAAGCGCTAATTAGAGGGTAATAAATAGAGAAAAACACGAATGGTTTTTTTTTGTAATGGAGAAAAGCGCGAATTTACGGCTTAAATTTAGAAAAATTGCTAATTTGCGGATAAAATTGGGAAAGAGCACTTAAACGCTACCTAATTTGCGGATTCTTAAGGCAACTTCACGGTAAGAGCTTGTAAAAAGCGCCGATTCGCAGCTAAACATGAGAAAATGACCTAATTCGCGGAAAAAATTGAGAAAACGCACTTTAGAGGCAATTTCGTGGCTAAAATTGAGGAAAATATAATACTTCAAAGCTGCAAAAAAGTATATTTACGGTTTAATTAGAGACTAAAGGGCCTCCTAGAGATTTCCGCCCCGGACCCCGGACAAGTTTTGTTCCGCCACTGGTTAGCGGTGATCGCATAACAAAACAGCGGGTTTGATGCCCCCAGGGTAGAGATACCCGGTGCGCACCGCACACGCCGCACGCCCCTTGCTACGCCTGTGCTTCATATTGCTTAAATTTGGGCTAAAACCCTCTCCGGGGAGGGTGGCCGATAGGTGGATCGCCCTCCTTTGCCAGATGGCAGGGGTAAAGTGTAGAAGAAGAATCAATAATATACCTAACAAAAAGTCTGCAGAAAAGTGAAAGATGGGGGGGGGGCGAATGTTCTAGGCATTGCTATTTTTCATCTTCTCGCAAATGATCCAGGGTTTTCGATCTGAGTGACGGTCGCTTGGTCCTCGAATAAGAAGCGAAAAGGATAGAATAAGAACTTTGGGTGCAGTATTCGGGACAGAAGATTGGCATCAAAGCCTGGGGGGGCGACGCCCCCCCAGAATAAATTCCGGGGGGGCCGCCGCCCACCCTGCCCCCCCGGTTCCGCCGCCACTGCTCGTGCTCGGGGATGCTCTGGCCAGTGTCGGTTTTTTGCCCACTTCAAAGGAGACGAATATAGGAGGCTGGCTATGCGCGGAACGAGGTCCGAATGTGTGGATCAACGAGCTCGCCACTTGCCGATTACCTAGACGAGTAGCTCGGCATACACCGAGTTGCTCGGTGCTCGGCGAATACCGCATGTGTGGAGCCGCCTCAACATTGTGGAATTACTAGGAATTGAAGCGCTTTTATATGCTGTCTGGTAAGATTTTGTAGGGAGTTTTTTCAACTTGGGGGGCCGATAGTGCACCCGATGTGCCAGTACTGTTGTTCTGCATTGGGCTCAGCTATAGCAAAACGCAAATAAAGAGGGACCAGGCCTAGCAGAATAGAGCGCTTCGCCTCATAACGGGTGCGCCAAGGTTCACCAAAAACACTGTTCTCCACAACTACCTTGACATTCCCACAGTTGAATAAGTCAGCAAAACAACCATAACACCTGGACACCAGAGGGAGCCGGACCTGCTCAACTGAACAGTGATCTTATTGTCTGATTTAATCATTCTAGCGTGCGCGGGGAAAAAAAGTTTAAGTCCAAAATTAGGTCAAATGAGTTTAAATCATGAATCAACTCGTCGAAAAGCGCTCTTTTTTATGGGCCAAATAAGATAAGTCAAACCCATCTCGATGATGGTGGAATCAAAACAGTATAAGTAGAAGGGACTCATATTGCAGTGGGGAACACGAGTATATGTCAACTTGTATCAAAACGAGCAGTAGGAGCCTGGTTTTTCGCGTCGGATCAAACAGTATAACTTGACTTATACTATTCGGAGCTCACCGTTTGCGTTGGTGCCCAGTGACTTATACTAAGCCGCTCGCTCTTTTTGCGGTCGATTTTACACGAAATTGAAGTGATCCCATCACACTCTCAGACAAACGCACCACGAAAAAAAAAGAAGCTAAACTCGGGCCTTATTTTCAGGATTGCAATTTAATGTTATACATGCATAAGTACTAAACTATAATCGTTGAAAGGGGTGGGGGATTGCTGGAAGCTGTTCTTAAAATCCAACACACAGGCCGAAAAGGAATTCTTCTACCAAGCAGTATCGCAATCGCCAGTTCCGGCCTTTGGCAATTTGCGCCCCCGGGCGAGTCTTTCAGCAGGCGCCCCCTCCACCAAAATTAATCCCTCTCATTAGCAATTTTTCATTATTTTAGCCACAAATTAGCATTTTTCCTTATTTTAGCCGATTTGTCTTCATTTCTACTTTGAATTACAACTTTCTCAATGTTCTCCGCAATCAGCGCTTTGCCTGAATTTGACCCACCAATTAGCGCTTTTTCCTCATTTTGCCGAGGATTAGCGTTTCCTCAATTTTAACGGAAATTTAGCGTTTTTTCCACACTTCAGTGCTGCTTCTCAATTTCATGTGTGAATTAGCGATTTTTATTCATTTTAGCCACGAATTGGCGTTTCGTAATTTTAGCCCCGAATTACTACTTTTTCTCAATTCTATCCGCGATCTTAGCAATATTTTCCTAAATTTTAGCCGCAAAGTATCGTTTTACCACATGACGTGAATTGGCAATTTCCGCCCATTTTAGCCGTGATTTAGCGCTTTTTTTCAATTCTATCCGTTATAATCAATGATTTTTCTTCATTTCAGCCGTGAATTAGCCATGTTTATCAATTTTATCCCCGAATTATCGTCGTTCTCAATTTTGGTTCTGGAATTTACATCTAGAAAGTAGAAACCTTGAATCAGCACTTTTTAACAATTTTGGCCACGAATATAAGCACTTTTCAACATTTTAGCCACGTATACTTGCCTCAAAGAACAGCACAGTAGGGCGCTTTCTCAGTTTTAGCCGCCTAAGGATTTCCAGACAACTGAGATCAGCGTGTTTTCTCTATGTTTGCTGCGAAATCGTCTCCAGAAGGCCCATAGACAATGCCAACGCTCATTTTCAACTATTTTTTTTTCGATTTTTATCCTTGGGCATTTTTTTTTTCGTTCGCCTTTTTATCATGCCTTAGGACCCGGCGCCCCTGGGCGGTCGCCCTGCTCGCACCCCTTTAAAGCCGGCACTTGCAATCGCACTTGACCAATTTTATCTGAGCGGATAGAGATCATAAGGCGACTAGTGCCTACTTTGTTTAATACAAGCATGAAACTGGAAATAAGGCACCACGATCACGAGTTTAGTTTTTTTTTGCTATTGTTGTGTTTGCCTGTGAGTGAGATTGAATGACTTCAATTTCATGTAAAGTGGGCCGCGATAAGTTGAGTAAAAGTACAATCATTTAAAGCATGCATAAACCTGTAGCCGTAGGAGCCTACATCGTCTGTCTTCCGGTTTTGGCTGCTCGCCATTTGGTTTCAGTTGGGAAACCAAATGCTGAAGATGGCGACCATTTCAACCTCAGACTTTCAGCTATCAGCCCGGCATTTGAGCTGACAATGAGTACGAAGCCGTTGGATTGCTCCTCAATGGGAGTGGAATTGCCACTGGCACTACGATCCCCGCCCCCGGCTTTAAGCCAGATATGGCAAAACCGAGTCATGGAGGACTCACTAGAACCGATGAAAACGGCCGTGAGGGCGAAACGGGCACCGGTTCCGTACTTCGGCTCAATTGCCAGGCTGATGAGATTAGCATCAATTAGCTGATGATGGCTGAAAGTCTGAGGTCGAAACAAAGACAGGATCGCACCCTTATTGGTGCGGGGGTAACTGATCTCAAAATCACACTGAAGGTACTTAGAACAACCCTAGCTGCCAATCAAAATCGTAATTCTATGTTGTTCGTTATGCCCCTAATTCTCTTTTTAGCTCGTCGTCGTGCTGTGCATTGATCCATGTACTAAAAACCGTAAACTTGAAGAATGTTTAGCTTTGTAAGTCCGTGATCTTTGGTTTTTACAATAGTACAAGTCACAAAACTACCTCGCGCGTTTTAGTATAGGTCACAATGAACCATTATTACGGCCAAACTGAGTACTTTTCACGTTTTAGTCGTCAAAACATAATGTTTTCTTAACGTTATGGTGATATTTGTAGGCAATTAGGCACCCGTATTTATATAAATAAGTTTTAAAGCGAAAAACTCGCGATGGACACATTCAACTGGCGTTCCTGAAAAACTTGAAATGATGACTTGTACTCATGTTGCGTTCACCTGGTATAAAAGCTAGGTTTTTCAAGTGTTGAGTGGTGACAATAAAGTCGCGGGACCCACAGGAACTTGCGACAGCATTTCGAGTGTCGCCAGCGATAAATGGTCGCCGCGACACGTGTGCATTGCCCATTGAATTATATGTTTCTGTATGGTCGCGGCGATAAGTGTCGCAATGACCGCGCGAGACTGGTCGCAGCGGCACGTGTGCATTGCCCCATTGAATTATATGTTTCTCTGCGGTCGCGGCGATAATTGTCGCGGCGACCGCGCGACACTTATCGCTCGTATGCACCGGGCCTTAATGTTTCCTGCGGTCCTCAACATTCTCCCACCTAAGTTAAACAAAGTTCACGACTTTAACTTAAAGTAAAACATTTAAAACGACACAACGCAGCAAATGGCACGTGAAACATGAAAGCAATAATTTGCGCACGCTGAATACTCGAAGTCCAACTTCATATGTCCTGTCGCACCGGAGGCCGGACTTTACGGCCTGATCTAGTGCTTACATCCGTATTTTTAGAACCGTCGAACAAGATTCCGGAGCCGGCACCGTCGTGTCGAGCGATGGAGCAGGTTGTGTTGGAGTGTCCTCTGAAGGTTGTGGGCTGGATATTTCGAGGGGGTACAGTCTTTGGATGGGACGTAAAATTTCACCCGTTTTCGTTAGAACCTTCACCAGACGCACCCTTCTGTCACTTCCCGGAAATAATTCAATAACTCGTCTCAACGGCCACTCGATTCTTTTTTTGTTATCGCTTCCGACCAACACAAGGTCACCAGTCTTGACTTCTCTCGATTTCGATGACGAACTATGGTCTTTGGCTAGTCTAAGAAGACCGAGATACTTCAACCGAAACCGTCTCCAAAGTTCTTCTTTTAATCTACGTCTGGACCTTATTCGTCGTCTAAGGCTCTTTCCGTCCACGGCGTCAAGATCTGGTACTCCTTCCGACGACACCTCCAACAAAAATAACTTTGGCGTCAATGGCATTAAATCTTGAGGATCTTCCGAGAGATACGTTAGTGGTCGCGAATTGACGATGGCCTCCACCTCACATAAAAGTGTATCAAATTCCTCCCTCGTAAGGCAGGCTTTTCCCAAAGTCCGTTTCAGCAAGTGTTTGATAGTTCTCACCATCCTCTCCCAAACCCCCCCCCCACCACGACGCTGTTGGGGGGTTGAATCGCCACACAATGCGCTCAACATTCCAAATATTACATAAATTAGTCCAATCCAATTCTTGTAGTGCGTTGTACGCTCCACGGAAGTTTGTGCCGTTGTCACACATTACGACTGAGGGTCGACCTCTGCGCGCCTCGAAACGTCGAAAAGACATCAAGAACGCTTCTGTCGATAATGAATCCACCAGTTCCAGATGTACGGCTCTTATAACGGCGCAGGTAAATATGCATACCCAAGACTTGCATCCTGAGCGCAAGTAAATGGGACCGCAAAGGTCGATTCCAACCACCTCGAATGGACGTGCGTCTCTCACTCTGTCTCTTGGTAACGCTGGTTCTGCAATTTGACAACTACGACTGGAGTGTCTTTGACACCTGACACATTCCTTTACGATCTTCCTAGTTATTTTCCTTGAACCGATGACCCAATATTTTTCTCGTAGAAGTGCCTTGAGCCCCTGTGACCCAACGTGTTTATTCTTCAAGTGCATTTCTTTTATCATCAAGGACACTACTGGACTGTCCTTGGAGAGGATGACAGGTGTCAGAAACGTATTTTCATCAGGACGAAGCGAGAGTCGTGGCGGGTGATCTTCACGATGAGGCAGTCTGACTTCATACCGTCCCTCCACGATTCTGATTGTTTTCTCAAAGAAACCTCTAATTCTCTTTTTAGCTCGTCGTCGTGCTGTGCATTGATCCATGTACTAAAAACCGTTAACCTGAAGAATGTTTATCTGTATGAGTCCATGATCTTTGGTTTTTACAATAGTACAAGTAACAAAAATACCTCGAGCGTTTTAGTATAGGTCACAATGAACCATTATTACGGCCAAACTGAGTACTTTTCACGTTTTAGTCGTCAAAACATAATGTTTTCTTAACGTTATGGTGATATTTGTAGGCAATTAGGCACCCGTATTTATATAAATAAGTTTTAAAGCGAAAAACTCGAGATGGACACATTCAACTGGAGTTCCTGAAAAACTTGAAATTATGACTTGTACTCATGTTGCGTTCACCTGGTATAAAAGCTAGGTTTTTCAAGTGTTGAGTGGTGACAATAAAGTCGCGGGACCCACAGGAACTTGCGACAGCATTTCGAGTGTCGCCAGCGATAAATGGTCGCCGCGACACGTGTGCATTGCCCATTGAATTATATGTTTCTGTATGGTCGCGGCGATAAGTGTCGCAATGACCGCGCGAGACTGGTCGCAGCGGCACGTGTGCATTGCCCCATTGAATTATATGTTTCTCTGCGGTCGCGGCGATAATTGTCGCGGCGACCGCGCGACACTTATCGCTCGTATGCACCGGGCCTTAATGTTTCCTGCGGTCCTCAACATTCTCCCACCTAAGTTAAACAAAGTTCACGACTTTAACTTAAAGTAAAACATTTAAAACGACACAACGCAGCAAATGGCACGTGAAACATGAAAGCAATAATTTGCGCACGCTGAATACTCGAAGTCCAACTTCATATGTCCTGTCGCACCGGAGGCCGGACTTTACGGCCTGATCTAGTGCTTACATCCGTATTTTTAGAACCGTCGAACAAGATTCCGGAGCCGGCACCGTCGTGTCGAGCGATGGAGCAGGTTGTGTTGGAGTGTCCTCTGAAGGTTGTGGGCTGGATATTTCGAGGGGGTACAGTCTTTGGATGGGACGTAAAATTTCACCCGTTTTCGTTAGAACCTTCACCAGACGCACCCTTCTGTCACTTCCCGGAAATAATTCAATAACTCGTCTCAACGGCCACTCGATTCTTTTTTTGTTATCGCTTCCGACCAACACAAGGTCACCAGTCTTGACTTCTCTCGATTTCGATGACGAACTATGGTCTTTGGCTAGTCTAAGAAGACCGAGATACTTCAACCGAAACCGTCTCCAAAGTTCTTCTTTTAATCTACGTCTGGACCTTATTTGTCGTCTAAGGCTCTTTCCGTCCACGGCGTCAAGATCTGGTACTCCTTCCGACGACACCTCCAACAAAAATAACTTTGGCGTCAATGGCATTAAATCTTGAGGATCTTCCGAGAGATACGTTAGTGGTCGCGAATTGACGATGGCCTCCACCTCACATAAAAGTGTATCAAATTCCTCCCTCGTAAGGCAGGCTTTTCCCAAAGTCCGTTTCAGCAAGTGTTTGATAGTTCTCACCATCCTCTCCCAAACCCCCCCCCCCACCACGACGCTGTTGGGGGGTTGAATCGCCACACAATGCGCTCAACATTCCAAATATTACATAAATTAGTCCAATCCAATTCTTGTAGTGCGTTGTACGCTCCACGGAAGTTTGTGCCGTCACACATTACGACTGAGGGTCGACCTCTGCGCGCCTCGAAACGTCGAAAAGACATCAAGAACGCTTCTGTCGATAATGAATCCACCAGTTCCAGATGTACGGCTCTTATAACGGCGCAGGTAAATATGCATACCCAAGACTTGCATCCTGAGCGCAAGTAAATGGGACCGCAAAGGTCGATTCCAACCACCTCGAATGGACGTGCGTCTCTCACTCTGTCTCTTGGTAACGCTGGTTCTGCAATTTGACAACTACGACTGGAGTGTCTTTGACACCTGACACATTCCTTTACGATCTTCCTAGTTATTTTCCTTGAACCGATGACCCAATATTTTTCTCGTAGAAGTGCCTTGAGCCCCTGTGACCCAACGTGTTTATTCTTCAAGTGCATTTCTTTTATCATCAAGGACACTACTGGACTGTCCTTGGAGAGGATGACAGGTGTCAGAAACGTATTTTCATCAGGACGGTTAGTCAACCGCGTTCTAAATCGTATCAACCAGTACTCGTCAACAAAAGGATTGAAATTCGAGATTTTTGTGTCGTCGATTCCGGTGAATTCACTTTTTTGCGTCATGATCCAGATGCACGTCTCAGCCTGATCCAAATCATTTTTAGAGAGCTCCCCGACGATCTTATTATTCTTCATCCGACAGTTGATTGAAAATCGCCTAACCCAAGCTACGAGTGGGACGATCCTAGAAAAACTCGAAAACTTCCTCAAAAATTCGTCGATCCCAATTCCGTCGATATTGGTCGTTACGACCACTGCTTTGCGTCGTTCTTTGATGATCTCTTCCTCTTGGTACGACACTATGGATTTGGGTCACTCACTTTCTGGTGGACGAAACTGCGCCCAGAAGGACACCCACCCCCTCAGATCCCGTTTTTGATGGAAGCTATTTTTAGTGTGCCGTTGAAGAAAGTTACATTCTCGATTTGAAACGGTCATCGAGGTCGTTTGTACGAGTACAAACATTCCTAACAGGGCCGTTTTTAGGGGGTAGGCAGGGTAGGCGACCGCCTACCCCGCTCCACCCCATGGCGGGGCCCCCTGATTGGAATAATTAATTACAAAATAATCGTTCAGGAGTTACACTCGGCTTAATTTTTACAATTTTGAGGCACTTCTGTTGAAACGATTAAAAATCGTGGTCTAAAATGCCCAAGCCAAGCCAAATGATTGTTTAATGGAGAGATGATCCGGGAAATGTGGGCTTTACAGAGCTAAAAATCCGGATAATTTGGTTTTTGAAGAATTCAGCCTCACGAAATTGGATTTTCTAACCACGAAAATCCATGAAATTGGCTTTGAAGGCTCCTTATCCACAAAAAGGGGTCCTGAAAGATCCAAACATGTGAAAGTGAAATTGGCGTATTTGAGCCAAACACCCGAAATGTTTATTTTAAATAGCCAAATCCAAGAAATTTGGTTGCTAAAGTGGGGACCAAAGCGTGGGTTTTAAAAGAAGAGAAATCAGGAGTAAATCCTGGAAATTCGATTTATAAAGATCCCGCGAAATTGTTTTTTCGAATGAGGGAAACCTCGCGAAATTGTCGGGGTTTTTATCTGTATAGGCATTTTTAGGGTGTGAATTTTTAGCCATTTTTAGAGTGCGTGGAGCCAATTTAGCTGTTTTTTCGGACGCCAAGTATCCAGAAAGCCAAGGACACTTTTTGTGCGCGAATGGTCGATTTAGCCATTTTTAGGGCGCGAATCACGTACTTTTCAGGTATTTCATGCCTCCCTAATCGTACGTCTAGCAATTTATAAGGCACGAGAAGTCAGTTTGGCTACTATTAAATCGACAATCGCCAGTTTTGCTATTTTTAGGTCGTAAATAGTAAGTTTAGTCATTTTTAAGCCTGGAAAATCTTCATTTTTTGGTGCGACTGTAGTCAGCTTATCCAGAGTTTAGTGGGAATACCTAGTTTAGCTATTTGAAGGATGCGAGTGGCTATCAAAACAGTTGTTTGTAGAACAAAGCATGCAATTTTTGAAACCCCTGCCCAGTGGCGGATCTAGGATTTTAACTTGGGAGGGGTTCTACCATGAATCTTTCTCTTTTTTCCTGAGTTTCAGCCGCAAACCTGCCTCTATATGAACCAATAATTGGCTTTTTCTCAAATTTAACCATGAATTAGCGGTTTTTCCCAACTTTTGCCGCAATCTAAGTGTTTTTTCTCAATTTTAGCCGCGAATTTATTGATTCATTTCAGACGCGAATCACCGCATTTCCTCAATTTTAGCCGTGAATTAGTGGATTTTCTCAAATCGATCCGCGATTTATCGTTTTTCACCGTTTCAGCGGCGAATTAGCACTTCTTGCCCACTTTAGCCGTGAATTCACTGAATCTTTAACTGCGAATGAGCTCTTCCTCTTCATTTTAGACGGCAATTAGTGGTTTGTCTCAGTTTTAGCCACGAGTTAACGTTTTATTCCTCTAATTTTAGCGTTTTTCTTCACTTCTAAGTCATGCGAATTAGCGCTTATCACCATTTCAGCCGCAAGTTATCTCGTTTCCTTAGTTCTAGCAGAGAATTAGCGTTTTGTTTTCTTCGTTTTAGCTGAGCATTATTTCCGAATTTTAACCGAGAATTATTCCTTAATTTCACGCCTGAATCACCGCTTTTACTCAATTTCAGCTTCGAATATTTGCGTTTATCTTCATTTCAACTCCATGAATGAGCACCTTTTGTTATATTGGCCGTGAATCAACGTAATTTCCCAATTTTAGCCGGGAATTAGCCCCTGTACCAGTTTTAGCCGTGAACAAGCGGAATTACCAAATGTATCTTTGAAAATTAGCTTCACATTAGCGCTTGCTTGTGCCGAGAAGTAGCGTATTTCTCCATTTTAGCTGCTGATAAGCGCTTTGTGCCAAAATTAGCTACGAATTAAATATTTAATTATCTTCGTTTTAGTTGCAAATGAGCATTTTACATCAATTTTAGACGGGAATTAGCGGTTTGTCTCAATTTTAGCCGTGAATAAGCGGCTTCTCTATCACTTGTATCCGTGAATTAGCTTTTTTTCTCGATTTTTACCGCGATCTAAGCGCTTTTTCTCATTTTTTAGTCGCAAATTATTTCTCAATTTTAGCCACGAATTACCGCGTTTCCTCAATTTTAGCCAATTTTCTCAAATTGTTCCGTGAATTGGCTTATTTCTTAGTTTTAGTTGTGAATGAGCGTTTTACTTCAATTTTATAGGCCGGAATCAGTAGATTTTCTCAGTTTTAGCCGCGAATTAAGGGCTTTCTCAATTTTATCCGTGAATTAGCGATTTTTCTCAATTGCGCTTTTTTCTATTGTTGCCTCGAGAAAACGCAAGCATTATATTACCTCCACGTTTTGCCTATTAAATTTCAATTTTACTGAAAACTTCAGGTGAGATTTGCTCGATTTCTATGATAATAATAAATCGCGATTCATTTTGGTATAAAAAAGATGAACTGAGCAGTTATTCAAACTTTGTTTTTAGGAAGGGATGCACTTCTAAAAGGGGACGCGTTCAGATCAATAATGGTTGGGCGTTCGATTGCAATCCATTGCAATAGAAGAGAGAAGAAGGACGAAGTGCAGGGAGAATGATTGGTGGAAAGGACGCAAGAGGAGAGTATTACGGCCGGGGGGTGGTGCAGAGGGGTAGATAATGTGATGGAATGGTGAGAAGAGTCGGTGAGGGGTTGAGGGGAGGGTTAATAATATCGATACCGTATAGTCCTGAGCTCTAGAAAGTGGACGAAACGAGATTGGCGGGGTGTGAGTGCAATGTTGCATTGGGATGGGAGTGGAAGAGGGTGAGAGAGTGTGAGGGATGCGAGTGGGTTAAAATTTATACGACGAGTGGCGAAAGGGTTGTAAAGTGGTAGGGGTGGACAAAACTAGAGGGTTCGGGGGGAGGGGAGGGTCAATGTGCAACATGCATAAGGGGAAAATAGGGTTGCAGGGACGCCCTCTTAGAGTGCACTGAGCGAGCGCAGTCAACTGATGTGCCCTTCATTGAAGAGGGTGCAAGTTGATGTATTGCCAGTCCATGAAAATCGAATCCCTTCACCCACCCCTCCCATCCTGTTCTCTCGTTTGTTCCCTCCCTTTTTTTTTTTTCGGTCCGCGAATTTTTTTTACAATTCTGCGCGAACCCCCCCACCCCCTTTTATTCTCCTGTCAGGGTTGCGTTAAGCCAATTGCATCTGATATTGCACGTGTGGCCCCTCTCATCCATATCCTAAGCAAAAAATAAAGTAAAAAAATGTAGAATTTAATTAAAATTCACGGTGCATTCGCTTCCCAACAAATATGAAACCAACTGAAAACTTCGGACGTTTTAAAAGCTTTATAGAACCCAGCAGAAATACGTTGAGACCTTTTTTTATTGTTTGCGTTATTATTACGAACGTTACTTTTCCAACAAAAGAATATGCCGGGCATTCAGCTCGTACTCACCCCAAACTCACACATTCCATGCCGTTCATATGTGACACCCAGCCTGTCAAGAAAACGGGGAAAAGAGATACTAATCAGTTCTTATTGTTTTAGATGAGCGGGCTTCTCTGCTGGGGGGGAAAAAAGAGTCGAGAGTGTGGTTGAGGGGGGTGGGGTGGGGGAGCCTTTTTGGGATAGAGCAATGGTTGCGGGTATTATCATTTTCGCGAAGAAGAATCTGACAGCTATCACAATAAGGAAACAAACAAAAAGTAGAGACGAGATAGGAACCGAAGCCCAGTGGAAAAAAAGGTTTATATATAAGAATGGAAAACAAAGATATATTCAGAGTGGAAAAAAGGACAGTCGACAACAGGGGTGGGAGGAGGGAGCTGAAGCGTTAAAAGGAGGGTAATTTATGTCAAGTAGAACAATGTTTTTTTTTTCGTTTTTTTCGTTTAACAAACAAAAAATAAAAGACAAACTTATTCAGACAAGTGGAGGGCGCAACATACAATCAAAAATAAACAATAAAGCCACAAACAAGGAAAAACACAAAAATATCTGCGACTTTTCTCGAAAAAAAAAAAAAAGATTTGATACAGAGTTTTTGAATGGTAGAGGTATTCATGGAGAAGGAAATGACCAAAGCTTATCACTTGTTGTTTTGTTTGTTTCAATATAGCCAATTTTGCGAGTATTACCGAGTCTATCCTTTTACTACGTCACTTTCCGCACCCTTTCAGAATGATGCGTGCTCAACTCAAGTTGTTTCTTTTACTTGTAATCGATTCACCCCCCCCCCCCCTCCGACAATTTTATTTCTTTTTGTTCATATTTTGACCTCGTAATCCCAAATGTTTTGTATCCGTGATTACAGGCAAATATGCTGTTGTTCAACACGCGATGGCTCTTCGCTCGTATTTCATCGTTTTCAAAGGTAAATTTCGTTCTATATTGGGAGAAACAAATTTTCCTAAAACCACAAAACGAAACCGATTTCTCATTTGAAGTGGACCGTCGGATCTTTGTTCTACTGTTATTCTACGCTCGGTTGGGTAGTACACTGACAGGGGGTTGGGGATGGGCATATGTATTCGGAAAATGAACTGAGAAGACTATTATGAGGATGACGATGGTAAAAAAGGGGGGGGGGGAGTGCAGGCGAAGTGAACGGGAAGTCATGGCACCCAGTTTCATGTCAAGAATGAGGTAATATATTTGTCTATATGTATTATGGGAAAACCCTAGGCTACTAGATAACAAAACAGTTTCATATGGCACGCACTATCTCTAGCGATATATCACGTGTTGGGAAGAAGTGTGGAGTCTGGTTTGGTTCGGAAGAGAGTGTTGGGATGGGGGAGAAGGATGGGGGACCAAGAGCATTTCCTTAATTTTCAAACCCGGGGCGCTGTCCAAAACCGTATACACCTCCTATAGAGAGTGATGACGAAGGAAGGGTTTGAATTTAACCGAGTGTGCGTGTGGAAGTTTGCGATCCGGACATCCTCCTCTATAAGCCCGCGCAAAGCGACGGTTCACAATACCTCTGGACCACTCCTCCTTCCCTTCGAGGTACCAGAAAATCCATCAGCAGACTTCATGGCTATTGTCCATTCCTCTTTCCACGGTGTATCCTTTTTAAGCTCAGAATACGCTTAGTGTCCCGGTCAATTAATCTTCGATGGGTCGACCAACCTAGTAGAACGGGGGAGGGGGGGAGATTCACAAGAGTTCGAAAGATTGAAAGCGTAACAGAACCTAGCTGCACTTGCATTATTGAATAGATCGTTTTAAAAAAAAATCGTAAACGGAAAAATCGATTTGCGTTTCTTTCGCATTAACAAAAAATTAAAGAAAGGCAATTATAGCATTGGTGTGAAGAGGAGGCACTTCTGTAATTGTCCGGCCGATTCACTCTCCCAAACCCTTGCCCAGTAATCACGTTGGCCGTTTACACAGACTAGAACAGCAGTCAGAGTACCAACATTCGAAGCCTCTCTAAGTGTGAGTATGGGGAAAATTTTAGCGTGTTTGCGCGTGAGACTACCTCACCCCCACCCCTTTCATGGTCAATCGCACACCCTCTCACTCTATCTCTCTCTCTCTTCTACACACCCTTTGTACCTCCTCATACTCCATTTTAGGGGGAGGGGTATTGATTGGGTGCAATGATGTTGGACAGAGAGAGTATGATTCGGGTTGGAGTGTGGGTGGTGGGGGGGGGGGTGAAGGGGTAGCATCGCTGGAATTATGCACCCTGTACACCCTCGCGAGGTTACCCTCCATCACCCTCACCGCCGCAGCATTGCCACGCCACCGCCCCCCCCCCCTTTGCAGCGACCACTCTCCTCCAACCATCACTTTCTGCGCTCTTCTTGCGTTTGTGCACTGGTGGACAACCGAAATGCACGTATAACGCACTCACACTAATGTGGAGGATATCGAACGCTGACATCTGAGCAGAAAAGGAAAGAGAGAGAGAGAGTGAGGTGGAAATGGTGGTGTTCTGGCGGAGGGACGAGGACCGCCAAAAATCAACCGTAACGGTCAGCCGGGTGTGACCTTCCCATTCGCGTTAATTTCTCTTCCGACATGTAATCCCGTCTACTGTCGCCGTCTACTGTTCTGTTTTTTTTTTCTCTCTCTCTCTCTCTCAAAATTTCATGCGAAAAGTGTTAGCGAAGTAATTCAGCCATTCAGGAACTTAGGATTTGATGAAACTCATTAATACGACCATGAAAAGATGAGGAGGTGGATTCATTTTATATTTAAGAAAATAAGTCATGAAATGGGAACATTGTATTTTTAACCGAGACAAGAAATAATACAATATCACGGAAAAAGTCCAAAAACATCTGATCCACTTTTTAAACAAGAATGGGGCAAAGTCCCTGGTAGAAAAATCCAACAGAAATGTACCAAATATGTGCCATATTTTCTGGCCAGTCACCAGATTCTTGCAAGGATGTCTGGGCAGATAAGTTACGGTCTTGTAACGCTTTCTCGGCCATGTTCCTGCCGTTCTCAATGGGATAAAATATGGCCACTATTTCAAATAAATGTTATTGTTTGTATTCACCTTTTATGCACTCGTATGCAGTTGCAGAGGTGTATCCGTGAAAGGTTTTTTAACAGTTGTCTCTTTCGTAGCGGTGAAACACTGAGCAGTATTGTTACTTAAAAGAAGGTTTTTATCACATTCACAAGGCTCCTTGTCAAGTATTGGTCCTTTTCGATGCATGAGTTAATTATTGAGCACTAGGAATAGACGAAGACGAGTATTATTAGTATTATACTTGGTACATATGACCAACACGACTTTACTTACCACTTCTTTACGAACTTCCTGATCATTTGCAGGGGTGTCGAAAAATATCGACACTTACCAAGTTCTTCATCGCGGTCGTAGTCCATGTAGAGTAGAAAGCCTGGCATTTCCAATAAGCACAAGGGCAAGGAAGCGAAAGTTCAACGCTTTAGGTGGGATGTTTTCGATAAAGTTGAAAAGAACAAACTATATCGACGCTAAATTACCTGTTTCAGTATTTTCGGTCAGTTCAGAAACACCCCGTAATAGAATTGAGAAAATGGCGACTGAAGACTTGACAAAGACTGAACTGACTTATGAATTTATTATTTTAGCTCACGACTTACGACTTTACGAGACTAGCGTCTAAAGAAAACTCCCCGTGGGATTCTCGTAGTACACCAAAAAGCCGTTAGTTGTGCTTGGGGATGTGAGTTTCAACGCGCCCTTTCATTTTTAGAAATTTATTATGCTAGCTTTTATGACTTGTAAAAGGGGGGGGGGGAGGCACAAATTTTCTATCCAGTTTGAACTCCGAAATTATTTAAACGAAGATGAATCAGTATTTTGGTTTTAATGAGGAGCTATCGGGTATTCGAATTAGAAGTTTCTATCACTTCCACAGCATCGTAATAGGCTCATTTCGCTCAGAAATACCTATGAAAAAATTAACAGAGCTGTATTTAGTTTAAAAACTCAGTTTTAAATTGCTGATAAGAAGCGGGTTACTTTTAAAGCGCATGCGGTTATTCCTATCATAACCTTCTCGTGCAACGTAATTATCTACTAAACACTCGTTTCGGGACTCAAAAGTTCTGTGATTTCGGTAGTAAAAAAGGGCTAAATGAAGGATTTGTCGTTTGCTTCAAACTAGTTCGGCGTTCAGATCGAAACATTTCGACTAGGTGGTAGTTTTCAAAGTCTGTTTCTTTCTGGGCGAAGTACATGAATAACTGAGTCTGAACGCAACAAAGGAAGGCAAAGTTTTATTACTTGAGCATTTTGACACTTTTATTTCAGTTTAACGTCTACTTCAATCATGTAATAATCATGCATTCGTGAGACGTTTGATGAATTAATTGTGAAAAAGAGCTCAAATGTAATACTTAGGCACGTTTACACGGTTCAATCTCGTTGCTCCAAGCAATAACAGGTCTATTATTGAATGGGTCGGGGATCATATTTTTGATCGGAAATTTAATGGTATACGTTTCAATTTCATCGAATCTGTGATAGCATTATAGCAATGAGATTGAAACATGTAAAGGTGCTTTCACGTCAAAATGCTCATAACAACAGTAATACCAATGGGGTTTTCGGAAGTGGCAGATGGAATACCCTCCTTGCCGCGTGAAACATTTTTTGCCTAATTTTCTCACTATAGAGGTACTGACAAACATCTTTTCATGTGTTTTTCGCCGTTGTGCTCCCGCACATTAGCACGAAATACTTTTTGTAGTTCCCTTTGTAGTCGCTCATTTCACAGTTATTAATTATTGATTCGTTAATTCGCATCAACATTCTGTTGTTGTACCATTTTCACATTAATGCATGTTGAAGGAGTCATCAGTTCGTGCAGAGGAAATCACGGATAGCAAAAACAATAACAAAACCGACGAGAACTATTCTATCTGTTACCCACCAATATAGTGCCGGGAAAAAGTTCGTCTACATGCATCTTTTATTCCTTAACCATTTTCAGTAAAATAAAAAATTCACGCGAAAAATATATATGTACCACAAAGGCACAAATATAAACCTATACATAGGCATCTAGCCCCGAGACCGGTGAACTGTTTGCTAGCGAGTTACGTCACAAGCATGGCTCCACCCCTCGCACTATCGTGGCCCCCTGTTATATCAGAACCCCAAAATTGGAACTTTTTAAAAAATTATTAACAATCCTAAAGCACACCGTTTTTCCTAATTTTGTCCCCTCTTTTGATTAGGCCAATAAAAAAAAGAAGTAATAGTTCCTCATTGACACTAATGAGTAATTTTCATTCCTTAAACCTTATATTAGAAACAGTGCAATCGGCCTTGCGTTCCAATTCCCCAAAAATGTTCCGATTTCGGGTTGGACTTCATAAAGATAAAAAATAAAAAAAAAATACGGGAACTCTAATCCTCGGTTTTTAAAAAAAGAAGCGGAACACTACACCTCCGAACGAGCTACGGCTTTCTGGTGAACTACGAGAATCCCACGGGGAATTCTCTTTAGACGCTAGTCTTTACGAGCACATGGCACAGACCACCAAGACAAGACTTACTGTGATTCACAGACTTACGAAATAATCAAGACTACCGACCGAGACACTGTGACGTCACGAGTTCAGAACATATTCGTCAATCCGCTTTTTCCGGTATGTTTCTTCCCAAAATATGCTATATTGCATCCGCAACAGAACGTCTGGCAGGATATTGGTGCCGAAAATTTGACTTTTTTCTTCTCATATACCCTCTCTGCAATGGATTTCAGATTGTTTCCCGCCAGATATTTAGGGCATAACTGGTCATAGAGATTGTGCGCGGATTCTGTTCCAGAAATATAAATTCTGGGCAGAATCTGTCGCATATAACAGAAGTTCTGGCTCAAATTTCTACCACGGGTATAATAATCACAAAATGAAGCCTTAGTTTCCAACATTACTCGCCTCTTTGAAAAGTGACAAGAACTTGTCTACTCTGAAAAAACGAAGCCTTGTTTTGGTCCAAGCGTCTTTTGAACACGTCGATGTTTTCCAGTAGGAGCCACGTATTTTGGCCCAAACGTTTTCGGATAAGAGCCGGGGACCACTTCTTTACATTTTGGCGGTAGACCCTGATGAATACTATCTGTCCCTCTGAGAATTCTTTACTTTTCGTTTCGTTGGTTCGATTTTAGAGCAGTGAACTATTTTCGTTTTGTTCCGAAACGTAATTTTCTGCCTAGAAAACGTTCAGCTAGAGAACCTTTGAAAACACAGGTACTGCAACACGGATTTCAGCGCCATAATTATTTGGTCCCTCAGTCGTTAGGGTAAACACAATATCATGACTGAAAAAATTGTCTTCTTAACAGCAAACAAACGCGGAACGCGGTCGAAATAAATAAAAAAACCCTACTTGTCAATGAGATCAGGTGATAATTATAATCACACGAGGGACCAAGAATGGCGCCGATTTGAGTGTTGCAGTACTCGTGTTTTATAGTGCCTTAGTTCAGCTGGAGACTCCTTTGTAATGCTGTGAGGCGTCATTCGATACTTAAGCACTATATACACTATTTCACTTTGGTTTTTCAACCAAAGTGAAAGGCCGATGAACACCCAAAGTGAATGCCCACTGTATACACATTTTTATCGAGTTGAAAGGGGCATTTCTGTTGAATATTTACACTCGCTCCAGCCTCAACAATTAATTTGTTTTTATGTAATATCACATGATCATATTAATAGTTGTCATTGTTCTTTCTCTTTAAGTGGTCATCAAAATATATTAACAATTTAAAAAAATCTAAAGGCGACTTTCTAACTTCTCGGTCAATCACATTGCGCTAAAACACTTACAGGTTATGGGCCCAGTACGCTTCCACTGATGACTGATGAGTCAGCATCAGCGTAGCCGATTATTGGTGTTCCACTTCTTTTGAAGACAAGAGACAAATCTTTGGTCCCTTTCAAGTACCTGAGAACCCTTTTTGCAGCTTCCCAGTGTTGTTTTCCAGAACAGTTATTAAATTGACTTAAGTAACTGACAGCAAAACTGATGTCTGTTCTGGTAGCAACAGTTAAGTACATCAAACTGCCAATTAATGTTGATAGGGCAAATTTTCGTCCGGTTGAGATTTGCCTTTTTCGAGTTTTATCTTCGGATCCATTGGTGAATTGACTGACTTACAATTCGTCATTTTGAATTTGTCAAGAATTTCATCGATGTATTTCGTTTGATTCCGTTAAGACGCTGTCCTTGTAGGTAAAGTTTATTCCGAGGCAGTAATTCAAAGGACCAAGCTCGTGCATTTCGAAGGACGCTATAATGACGTCATCGACGCATACTGCGAGAAGTATACTCGCCCTGTCTTTGAAGAATAAATGCACGGATCAGCATCGGATGGCTTGAAATCCAATTCTTTCAATTTCTTGTCCAGTTTTCGGTACAATTGTCGTCCTGCTTGTTTCGTCGTGCTTGTACGTGAACCTCTCTGGGCAGCTCAGGGGCCTACGTAGGAATGGTCTCGTACAAATGCCACAGGAGGGAACCAAGGACGTGAAACATTCATTTCTGGACCGTTTAAGGGGCGGTAATTCTCAGGTGAACATGGTTTGAGGGGCTTATGAATCACGTCTATTTAAAAAAAATCGTAAACGAAAAAATCGATTTGCGTTTCTTTCGCATTAACAAAAAATTAAAGAAAGGCAATTATAGCATTGGTGTGAAGAGGAGGCACTTCTGTAATTGTCCGGCCGATTCACTCTCCCAAACCCTTGCCCAGTAATCACGTTGGCCGTTTACACAGACTAGAACAGCAGTCAGAGTACCAACATTCGAAGCCTCTCTAAGTGTGAGTATGGGGAAAATTTTAGCGTGTTTGCGCGTGAGACTACCTCACCCCCACCCCTTTCATGGTCAATCGCACACCCTCTCACTCTATCTCTCTCTCTCTTCTACACACCCTTTGTACCTCCTCATACTCCATTTTAGGGGGAGGGGTATTGATTGGGTGCAATGATGTTGGACAGAGAGAGTATGATTCGGGTTGGTGTGGTGGTGGTGGGGGGGGGGGGTGAAAGGGGTAGCATCGCTGGAATTATGCACCCTGTACACCCTCGCGAGGTTACCCTCCATCACCCTCACCGCCGCAGCATTGCCACGCCACCCCCCCCCCCCCTTTGCAGCGACCACTCTCCTCCAACCATCACTTTCTGCGCTCTTCTTGCGTTTGTGCACTGGTGGACAACCGAAATGCACGTATAACGCACTCACACTAATGTGGAGGATATCGAACGCTGACATCTGAGCAGAAAAGGAAAGAGAGAGAGAGAGGGGGTGGAAATGGTGGTGTTCTGGCGGAGGGACGAGGCCCGCCAAAAATCAACCGTAACGGTCAGCCGGGTGTGACCTTCCCATTCGCGTTAATTTCTCTTCCGACATGTAATCCCGTCTACTGTCGCCGTCTACTGTTCTGTTTTTTTTTTCTCTCTCTCTCTCTCTCAAAATTTCATGCGAAAAGTGTTAGCGAAGTAATTCAGCCATTCAGGAACTTAGGATTTGATGAAACTCATTAATACGACCATGGAAAGATCAGGAGGTGGATTCATTTTATATTTAAGAAAATAAGTCATGAAATGGGAACATTGTATTTTTAACCGAGACAAGAAATAATACAATAGGGGTATTCATGCTCGGAAGTTTAACATATGTTATCGACGTAAACTCTGTTATTTCGTATTTTTTTTGTTCAGTTTCTCCGTTTCTATGGCCTTACCCATCTGTTCGGAATTTAGCAAATAACAAATACAAGGTTTAACATTTTTCATGAATACCTCTTATATCACGGAAAAAGTCCAAAAACATCTGATCCACTTTTTGAACAAGAATGGGGCAAAGTCCCTGGTAGAAAAATCCAACAGAAATGTACCAAATATGTGCCATATTTTCTGGCCAGTCACCAGATTCTTGCAAGGGTGTCTGGGCAGATAAGTTACGGTCTTGTAACGCTTTCTCGGCCATGTTCCTGCCGTTCTCAATGGGATAAAATATGGCCACTATTTCAAATAAATGTTATTGTTTGTATTCACCTTTTATGCACTCGTATGCAGTTGCAGAGGTGTATCCGTGAAAGGTTTTTTAACAGTTGTCTCTTTCGTAGCGGTGAAACACTGAGCATTATTGTTACTTAAAAGAAAGTTTTTATCACATTCACAAGGCTCCTTGTCAAGTATTGGTCCTTTTCGATGCATGAGTTAATTATTGAGCACTAGGAATAGACGAAGACGAGTATTATTAGTATTATACTTGGTACATATGACCAACACGACTTTACTTACCAATTCTTTACGAACTTCCTGATCATTTGCAGGGGCGTCGAAAAATATCGACACTACTTTTGAAAATGTTTTTCAAATACAAAGCCCAAAATACTTTCAAAAATGTATTTTAAATACAGAAATACAAATACTTTTCCAAAAGTACGTATTTAAATACAATTACAAAATACGTATTTTGTATTTAAAATACAAAGTATTTTAAATACTCAAGTATCTTGCCCACCCCTGATCACGACAGCATGACTTTGGAAGATGTGTTACTTCCTCATTCTTTCAATTTTGTGGTTTGTTCATTCAACCTTAACGCTCCGTGAACACGAGCGATAAGTTTCGCCCGATCACTGCGATACATGTCACGGCAACCATGGAAAAACAATTAGAAACTTCGAATGAAAATTGCTCTGAGGTTACGGTCCAGTCTCCGTTTCGAACTCAGAACCTCAGGCAGAAAGGGCAGCTATTTGGTCCTATGGCCCAAAGACCCGACCCGCTAGAAGTTCGGCAACATGCAGCTGATGAGACCAGGACCAAGTAGGTATCTTGGGTAGCTGATGGTCTGAACTAGAGGTGAGGTGTGATTTCACTGTCGGTGATTTTGTCACTGTGACTACTTCGTCACTGTTGGCTCCGGTGACGACCACATTGAAATCACCGTTCCGACCCTCTAACGGTGACATTCCTTTTCACTTATAATCACCTCATCATTCGTCACTTCTATCACTTCACTGCGCTAGAGTCTCTTGAATTAAAATTGGAGCCGTCACCTAGCCGCATCCTCGCTTCGGATTACATAACACTTTACCAGTTCCTCTATCGCCCCAATTAACTCAGTAGCATTCTCCCCAAGTCTATCCCTCGTCTGTTGACTTTTTTTCTTGGACTTGGAATTGAACCTTTAGTGTAGGAAATATATTTTTATTCACTTCGTTTTCCAAGACCTGTGCTACATTGATCTTGTATAATTTTACTTTTTTAAAAAACATCTTCCTAGGCAGGGGCGTAGCCAGCCCTTGACCAAGGGCAGGGCAAAATATGTCGGACGTTATGGAAACTAGAGACCCCAACAAAAGAACTGGTAGCGCAATAAATCGTCAAATTCTTCCCCGGAAACTGAGTTTTCACAAAAAAGTGTCGTATTCCATCAAAAACTAACATCTTCGTTCGGAAATATCTGTTTTAGCCTTCTATTCCTGATTTTCTATTCAAAAACTGACAATTCTATTCAGACTTTTTTTCTATTAACAGACAATTCGATTTCCCCGGAAATCGATACTTGGCATTCAAATATACAGGGTGACCGAGTTTTCATCAACTTCTTGTCTGAGATACGTAAAATTCAACATTTTTTAACCAGACAATAACGGGTTTTAACTCAAAACTGACGTTTTTTAACAAAAAAACTGAATATTTCACTCTAGTATAACTGAATATATTACTTCAAAACTGACGTTTCTACGCCAAAGACGAAGTGTTTACCCCTAACTAAAAATTTCACAGCACAACTTTTAAAATCCAAGTCTTTACCACCAAAACTGGTGAATTCCGCCTAAAAATGGCGGGTTTAACCCAAAACGGATCAAAAACGAATGATCTTAAATACAATTAACAGACCACTCAGTACTAAAAACTGCCGATTTTATCCTTCAATTGGCGATTTTAGTAAAAAAAAAAAACGTACAATTCCTGGCCAAAGCTGACGTGTCCCCCCCCCCCCACCAAATGAAGATGCTACCACAAAACTGGCGATTTTAACGTAAACTAAACTTTACTGTTCCATTTCAAAAATGAATATTTTTCACCCGAAACGACAATTTCCCCTCAAAATTAGATAATTTACTCCAAAACTGACAATGTCAATATTTAACTCAAGTTTTCCTCAAAACGGGTGATTTTAGGCCATTCTGCCTTGAAAACAGGTGATTTCATTAAAAAAAAATGACAAATTCATCGCAGGTGTGACGATTTTATACCAATACAGACGATTTCACGCCAAAGCTGACGTATTGCCTCATAACTGATTACTTTAATACATAACTGGTCATTTTACCCCAAAACTGACTGTTTTAATTCCAAAACTTACGATTTAATCCAAAAAACGTTCCTAAACTGACGAGTTTACCCTGAAACTTGCGGTTCCACCCAAAAATATCACTTTACCTCAAAACTGAATATATTACTTCAAAATTAACATTTTACTGTGTTGGGCACAGCTTTTCAGGGCACATAGAGTCAGTTTTGACGATTTCAAGGGTTGAATAGCTATAATTACCATTTTTAGGGCGCACAGTCTTTCCAATTATTGGAGCGAATAGTACGTCCCAAGTCAAGGCGAGAACAGCCAGGTTGGCCATTTTCGGCGCGCTCCGAATGGTCGATTTTGCCATTTTCAGGGAAGGAATAATCTTTTTAGGCATTTCCAGGGCACGTGAAGTCATTTTGGCCGTTTTCAGGGCTTGATTAGTCCGTCAAGCCAAAAGCGCGCATACTGGTCATATTTGGTTCAAGAATGGCCAGTCTGATCAATTTTAGCGCACGAATGGTCGATTTAGCTATTTTCGGGCGGTAATCATGATCTTTTTAGGCATTTTCAGAAGTTCACCGCAGTCACCACCAATTTTTAGGGCGCGTGAAGTCCAGTTTTAGCCATTTTCAAAACGCGAATCGACAGTTTTGTATTTTTAGGCGTGAGTTTAGTTACTTTAGCCGTTTTTATAGTGCATATAGCTAGTTTTAACTATTTTTAGGCAGTGAAAAGGCTGTCAAACCAGTTTTAGTAGAGCGAACCACACCATTTCTCTAGCACCTCTCTTGAGCAAATACTGAATCCGCGTCTGTCTGCGAAAATGGTATTCTAGGACGCAAAAACGGCGAATTTGGTCTTTGAATTATGTCACCCTTGCAATATCCGTTTTGTGAGCGACAAAACCCGTTGAAAATTTTTTTTGTTATTAGTGAAATCCGTGAAGTTATTTTTTTAGTGAGCGCCGACGAAACACAATGTGATTATCCTGAAAGATTTGCACTTTCAGAATACATCTAGGAGTGGGCAACTGCCCCACTAAATCCGCATTTTTGAGTCTAGGGGAGGGCAGCTGCCTAGCCCTGCCCCCCTCTGGCTATGCCTACGTTCCTAGGTAAATTCGTGCATTGCAGTTTTTGATCCATGACTCACCTTCATGTTTGCATTTGAGGCTGTGGGTTCGCCGTTCATAGGATTTTTCCACGGATAAAGTTAGAAAAAGAATTATATATTTTTTTTATAGCCGATGCAAACAAAATTGATTTGCAAAATCGTGTCTCTCATTTGCCCTATTAATAGGCTTCTTTGGGTCTGGGAATGAAATTCACACAGATACCGGCGAGTCCGGTAACATTAGGCATTTGCTCAAACGAACTGCTACAGGGGGCCTGTCCGCCTGTCCTGTAAGATTTCAGGGTTCCTAGGAATATCCTTTTCCAACCGACCGCCCCAAATTAAATCACATGTTGATGGGGAGGACGGGTGGAAAGAAACTGTGAGTGACATTAAAAAGTTATAGAATAGGCCCTCAGTAGTCACTTATGTGACAAAATCACTGCATTGTTTTTGTCACAGTGACTGCAATTCACCGGAGCTAAGTTGTCACTGTGACCGACAAAAGCTGTCACTTCGCACCTCTAGCCTGATTGGTCGGAATGGAGGCTCGGTGCAACTTTCATGATTCACCGGTGGTTCTAACCCAACATCATTCGCGTTCATCACTGGAAGCCGTCGTTTATAGTAAGAATGTATGATAAATCTACTAGGAGCCTAGAATATCTTTGTTTTCGATTCGATTTTCTTTGCATCCCTGATTGGTGTTTTATCTGAAATCCTCACTTTAAACGTTTGCTTCCAGGGAACATTTACCTTTCAAAAATCATGTTTTTCGGTGTTCCGGGCTATGTTTTACAACTAGTCCAAGAGCCAGCGGCGTAAAAAGTGCAATTTTCTTACCCAGCGCAGAAAATCAAGAATAATTTTCTAATAGTGGGAACAATTGTCTGCCTCCTTTGGACGTGACGAAACCGGTGGCAGACGGCATCAAAGATGCACTTGTGGTGAGAAGTAACACGAATTCCGGTCAGACAGGGGTTGCTAAGAGTTTTGATTACGAATTCGGATTCAGCACACCGGAAACACGGGAAGAAACAGTCAGAAAACAGGTGAAATCACGACGTATAATGAAAAAGTTAGTTAATTGAAATTTAGACGACCCTTGTCTTGTTGTAAATATAAAAAAAAAAAAAAAACATCGTTCGCGTCCCCTCCTTTTTACACATGTTTGCTTTTTTCCCTTGTTCCTCTTTTATCTGTTGTTTCTCTCTCTGCTACAATTAAATACAGAATCGTCTTCGTCAATCAGCTCCTAATCTAGCCTTTTTTTCCAATTGGTTATGGGCCCAGCGGCTGGAACACACCCTAGAGGCTAGAAGAACATAAGAAAAAAAGGTCTCCAAGTTATCGAACAGTTCCAACGGTGCAGAATGTCAGGGTACTCGCTTCCTCCGATAGAAAAGCTTAAAGGACGAGAAAACTATGACTCGTGGAAATTCGCAGTCAAGACGTATTTGGAGCACGAGGAGTTATGGGGATGCGTGAGTGGCGAAGACCTGGATGAGAGAAAGGACACCAAGGCTCGGTCTAAAATTGTTTTATTAGTAGACCCAATCAATTATGTTCACGTTCAGGGGGCTAAAAACGCCAAAGAAACGTGGAACTGTTTAAGTCAAGCCTTCGACGATTCAGGGGCCCTAGTTAGAGTTGTCGGGAAATAATCCCGCAAGCGGTATCCAAGGACGCTTCATCAGAAATAGTATTATCTCGCCATAGCAACCACCTCATGTGAGTTTTTCCCGACAACTCGGAATAAGGCCCCAGGGGGTCAACCATGAGCTAGCGTAAAAATACCGTCAAAACGCGGTATCTATGGCGTTATAACATTATTTGTGATAGAGCGTCCTTAGTTACCGCTTGCGCTAATTTTTTAACGCTAGCTCATGGTTGACCCCCAGGGGGCTTATTCTCTAACTCCGAAGCAATAGCTTTTTCGAAGTCATATGTTTATTTCATTGATTTTCTTCAAACAAATGAATGAAATAAACACATGGCTGGCGAAAAAAACATTGCTTGTTGTTAGAGAATAGGCCCCCAGGTCTGACCAGAAGAGTGAGTCTTTTAAAAACACTCATAACGACAAAATTTGAAGATTGTGTGTCCATTGAAGAGTACGTAAACAAAATAGTGATGACGGCTCACAAACTGACAGGAATTGGATTGACTTTCTCGGATGAATGGATTGGCACTTTATTGCTAGCTGGCCTGCCGGAAGAATATAAGCCAATGATTATGGGAGTTGAGAGCTCCGGAGTCTCAGTAACGGCCGATTCAATTAAAACGAAATTGCTGCAGGACATTTCTCAGAATTCTTCAGAAAAATCTCAAGCGCTTCTCACGAAACAGATGAGATTTCAGAAAAAGTCCTTACAAAAAAATCGTTTGCCAACCAGTGAAGAGAAAAAGAAAGGGATACGGTGTTTCAATTGCAATGGTTACGGTCACTTCGCTCGCGATTGTCAAAAGAACCGGAATTTCTCTGACAAGACGAAAGGACCGAACCAGTATCAGGAAGCCATGTTTTTAGGAGCTTTTTCCGTGAATGGTTCGTCATCTGAAGAATGGATAGTGGATTCCGCCGCATCAGTTCACATGTGTGGCGACATATCGAAACTGAAAAATATCAGGGAAACAAAACCCACGACTATTACGACCGCTACGAACGAACAAATAGTAGCAAACAAATTGGGCGATCTCAGTTTAGATCTCGTTGTTTCAGGTGCAACTAAAACAGTCGACGTAAAAGACGTAATGTACGTGCCAGGACTCAGTGTGAATCTTCTCTCGGTGCCACAGATGGTAAAGAAAGACATCACAGTCCAATTTTTATAAAAAAAAAATGAAAAATATTAAGAAACAACAAGTTGATTGCTACGGGGTCATTGCATGGTAATCTTTTCAAGCTGGACAGAATTCAAGACAGAAAAACTGCTCTAGTGTGTTTTGATACGTGGCACAAGCGTTTAGCACACTTGAACGTCCAGAGTATGAACAAACTCAAAGAAGGTATGGCTCAAGGAATTGAATTCACCGGTCAAAACGATTCGCATTTATGCGACATTTGCCCACGAGGAAAAAGCCACCGACTACCATTTTCTTCGAGTCAGAGTTCATCAACCAGACGGCTGGAGCTGGTGCACTCTGATGTCTGTGGACCGATCGAAGTAGCATCACTCGCCGGATCACGCTACATCCTAACGTTTTTAGATGACTACAGTCACATGACTTTCGTTTATTTTATTGTCTCCAAGGACAAAGTATTCGAAAATTTTCTGATTTTTAAAAATTATGTTGAAAATCAGACGGGTTTAAAGATCAAGACTCTCAGAACCGATGGTGGAGGGGAATATTGCAATCGAAGATTTTCTACATTCTTACAGTCCGCTGGAATCGACCACCAAAAGACAACACCGTACACAAGTGAGCAAAACGGAAAAGCTGAACGGTTGAACCGGACAATTATTGAGAAAGTTCGATGCATGCTAGTGGAGTCAGAATTGCCGAACAAGTTTTGGGCGGAAGCTGCGTCAACGGCTGCCTACTTATTGAACCGCCAACCGACGAGAAGCGTAAATGGGCAAACACTTATTGAGATTTGGTCAGGGAAGAAACCAAATTTACGACATTTACGAATTTTCGGGTGCAAAGCGTTCATGCATATCCCGAAACAAAAGAGGCAGAAACTTGATTCGAAATCGGAAAAAGGCATCATGATCGGCTGTTCAAGAGATCAAAAAGCGTGGAGAATCTATACGTACCACAAAAAAATACCATTTTATCTTCGCGGGATGTCGTTTTTCACGAATTGAAAAAGGGCAGTTCTTTTATGACGAGAAAAGAACAAAACTCCGAAAAATCAATGTTTTTCTTTCCAACTGATCCGAAACTTCTGGAAGAGACACCGGAAGAGACGACACCTGTGATCAATCAAGCTGCCGGAGACGATATTGTACATGAGGAACCTATCGTCGATAATGTCACCAGGCATTCTACTTCAACATCAGATGTACCCTCGCCGCCATGTGAAAATGAAAGTCACTTACGACGAGGGGAAAGAGTTAGAAGAAGACCGAAAAATCTGGATGACTTTGTTTCGTATTCTGTTGGAACAGCAGAACTCGACGATCCGACAACTGTAGCCGAAGCTCTCAGCCGCTCTGACAAAGAACAGTGGAAGAGAGCAATGGAGGAAGAGTACGAAGCTTTGATTGACAATGGTACTTGGATTTTGACCGATTTGCCTCATGGTAAAAAGCCCATCGATTGCAAGTGGGTATTCAAAACAAAGAGGAATGCTGGCAATGAAATAGTCAAACACAAAGCCCGTCTCGTGATCAAGGGGTACTCACAGAAGAAAGGGATAGACTACCACGAAACCTATTCTCCTGTGGTAAGGTACACGTCAATAAGGTACTTGCTGGCCCTAGCTGCTGAGCTTGACCTGGACATCGACCAGCTTGACGCTGTGACAGCATTTCTTCAGGGAGAATTAGATGAAGAAATCTACATGCTGCAGTCCGAAAACTTTGTTTCGTCACCGAACAAAGTGTGTAAATTAATAAAATCGTTGTACGGACACAAACAAGCCAGTCGAGTTTGGAATTTGAAGCTGGAAGGAGTCCTTAGAAAAATTGGCTTGAAGCAATCTGAAACGGACAGGTGCATTTTCTATAGAATGAACACCTCAGAAATAATCATCTGCGCTGTTTACGTTGATGACTTGATTTTACTTAGCAACAACGACGAGGTGAAAAATGAAATAAAACAGCAGCTAATGAAAAATTTCAAAATGAAGGATATGGGTGAAGCTAAATATTTTCTCGGAATACAAATTACTAGAGACAGAAAGAATAAGAAAATATTTATCGACCAGGCGTCTCACATTAGAGATGTGCTGAAACGCTACGGTATGGAAAATTGCAATCCGTTGAACACGCCATTGAATTTCAAAGAAAAACTCTCAAAACAGATGTCACCGAATACACCCGATGAAATAAAGAGAATGTCAAGTGTTCCCGTTGGAAGCCTACTATTCATCAGCCAAGTTTCAAGACCGGATATCTGCTTCACTGTGAATTATGTAAGCCGATTCAACGCCTGTCCTGGTCCTTCACACTGGAACGCTGTAAAAAGAATCATGCGATATTTTGAAGGGAACAAAATAAATGAAACTGGAATTGAACGGAGTCCCGGGAAAAGATGACAAGTGCGACCTTGTTGGATATTGTGATGCTGACTGGTCGTCAGACGAGGATGAAAGAAAATCAACGACCGGTTATGTTTTTCTAAATAACGGTTCCGCGATTTTCTGGAATTCAAAACGACAACCAACAGTGGCTCTGAGCACGACAGAAGCAGAATTTATGGCAACTTCGGCAGCGATCCAAGAGGCTTTATGGCTCCGTGGTCTCAGAAGAGAACTGAGAAATTGCTGCACTCCTACGACACTTTATGTGGATAACCAAGGTGCATTGAACCTCGCCAAAAATGGAGGCTATCATTCGAGAACAAAACATATAGATGTTCGCCATAATTTCATCAAAGAAAAAATCAGAAATGGCGAAATCGTCCTCGAGTTTTTGCCTTCAGAGAGAATGATCGCCGATTCTCTCACGAAAGCCCTAGAAAAACAGAAGTTGGATTTCTGCGCTCGCTCTCAAGGACTGATTTTTTAAATAGAGGGGATGTTGTAAAAAAAAACAAAAAAAAAACACATCTTTCGCGTCCCCTCCTTTTTACACATGTTTGCTTTTTTCCCTTGTTCCTCTTTTATCTATTGTTTCTCTCTCTGCTACAATTAAATACAGAATCGTCTTCGTCAATCAGCTCCTAATCTAGCCTTTTTTCCAATTTGTCTTGGGACTTTTCAAGGGATTACTTCCCCCTCACCGCACCACCCTAGTCACGCCTGTGAATTCGAGGGGGTGGGGAGGCTGAAAATAAAGAATTAAACTTTATTGAAGTTAAATACTTTTACTATTGCTTCCGAGTTACGGAAGCATTGTTTTCACTTTTAGGAATTTTTTTTTTCTTTAAAATCGAAATTTCCACTTGCATTTCACGTTTTATGCCTTCCTGAACAATTTCGGTTTCGTGTCTGTCTGTCTGTCTGTCCGCAAATCCTTGTAACAAGCATATCTTCCATAGTTTTTATCCGAATTTGATGAAATTTTCAGGGAATATATGTGTTGGCTAGCAGAGGGTCCCCTATTAATTTCGTCAAAATCGTACAAGGGGGAGGGGGTGAAAAGCGAGGAAGCACTGTGCTATAATCATTAGCAGACGTTTTTTACTTGTTTTTAGTTCCGAGAAAAAATTGCTCCCAAGGTGGGATTCGAACCCACGACCTCCTAGTTTAGCGCCAGGCGCTCTGCCACTGAGCTAGCCTGAGAGGCTCACGCTAAGAGCGAACCCCACCAGAGAGAAACTCCCTTCCGGAACTCAATCGCACCCATCGGGTCAGTGCACGTTTAACATTATTATTATTCTTTTTATATGTCCCAGCAATTAATTAACTAATTGAAATTTAGACGACCCTTGTCTTGGGACTTTTCAAGGGATTACTCCCCCCTCCCCGTAAAACACGCACTGACCCGATTTGTGCGTTTGAGTTCCGAGAGGGAGTTTCTCTCTGGTGGGTGGGGTTGTCAGCTGCTGCAGTGACAACAGTCTTTTGTCATTCATTTCAACGAGCTGCTTGCACGAATTTTCATCGTTTCCTAGGAGACTATCGTACTTGGTAAGTCACGCATGTGTGTGCCAAGGTACTTGTGAATAGCCAAGTAGCAAGCAAAGTAAGCTTGCTACTTGCCGAACATTCGGTACTTGGCAAGTAGCGCATGTGTGTGCCCAGCTTAAGGATAGCTTTGGATGTGGTTTTATACCGTTTTAGCGTGTTAAAAATCACAACGATTGATCGAATTTTTCAGGTCAAAACAATCGATTTTGAAGAGAAAAAACATTATTTTTTTCTAAAAAATGGTCATTTCTGACGAAAACTCGCCAATCAACTAAGAAAACGCTTATGAATATTTTTGTAAAGGACACTTTGAAGATGTTTTTCTGAATCTCGGGTTGTCCGTACACTCAGATTTAGGTGGACGACTGGGGGCTGAATTTTTTTGAAAAAAATAAAATCCCCGATTTCCACGACTTTGAGCCGCATTTAAGGGCGTCACATAAAATAGTTAACGTCTATCGAAAATGGCCAATCCTGACAGAAAATAGTGTGCTCTTTCCGAACCCATCACCAAAAGTTGCAAAAATTCAAATTGAATGCTAGTTTCTCGCCGTTAGTTAAAAAAAAATTATGTGAGCCTCAAAAATCGTTAGAAAAATCATATCTCGAAGGGTTTTGATTTTCGGACCATGGTGTATATGGTAATTTCGGTCGCAAATGAGGTCGACTTTCACCCAATTTTTTTTTGTCACACTTATCCCCTTCCACCCTGTATAGAGGCAATCGAATAATCCATTGCCTCGAGAAATTCATTTAGATATATACCGACAGTTAGGTTAACTTCTCACCAAAATTGACAATTTTCAAACGAGGTTTCCACGTTCCAACCCTCATATGAGTTTAATGTTTACAACCGTGCATTATTTGAATCAGCCGCATTTAGTGGTGGTGACAATTTACACATTTCCGTCAAACCAATTGGGTAAAACAATACCTCGAATTAATTAACAAATTAATTAGTGAATTATTCCTAACTATTAGTGGCAGAATCAACCACTTTGATCAAAGCAGGCTTATAGTCTACTGGATCAACAATAGAAAATTAGGCAAAACTACACAGCTTCCTCGAAGCGGGAACGAAAGTGGATGTTACAATTCAAAAAAAAAAAGTGTATTCATGGACGAGAAAAAATATTACATTAGAGGTTGAAAGTCAGTCTATCAACAATTCAAATTTCAACTTTTTTCGTTCGTTATTTATCCACGATTTTTTTGATCTCCCGCACGCAACAATCCCACTTCTATCGCTCCCCCTGATGTTTACCTTCATGCAAGCTCTTGCCGTTAAATTTTTTCACCCTCTGAACGTTTTGACTGAATAAATACACTTCGTTCAGTTATTTTACTCCCACCCTCTTATTTGGTTGGATGACGTTATAAATGCGCAATTTTACTTCGTTGATAGCTTTGAACTTCCATGCGCTCAATCATTTTTTTTTTTTTTTTTTTTCGTTTTTAATTTGATATAGCGAAATTTAATTTGAAAATTGAATCAATCATCCTCACCCCCCTCTTCTCACCATTCCACGACTGTGAATTCTTTCCGAATGATAAATAATTTTTTTTAAACAATGCAATGGGAGTGGTTGTACATGTTAACAATTTTCCAAGTGCCTCCACTATAAAATACTTTTGAAGTAAAGGTATAGGTCTCCATTCATAATGGGCTGCAATAATAATTCTATTGGTGACAAGTCTCGTCCTTTTATGTCGCGACCCACGTTTTTCCGGTCACGATAAAATCCGAGACATAAATATACTCATTATATTCCTGTTAGAATGAAAAAAAAAAAAAAAAGAGGGGTTTGAATTGAAATCCGATATATTTTGAATCGTAAGCAATCAATTTCTGCTGTTGACCGGAGCTCTCTGTCTAAATTTCACTCATGAGCTTTTTATAACTTTGTATTTTTGAATAGAAAAAAAAGAAAAAAGCTACTAACGCTTTGGTCCAGAGAGTTGTGGTCGTGAGGAGGAGTGAAGTGGGGTGGTATTATTCAGTTGGGCACTCTTTTTTCTACACCCCAGGTTTTTATTTTATATACATCACCTGTTGAAGTTATAATTAACTTAAAAAACGCTTTCCCTGACAACGTTCTATAGCTTGGCGGAGCAAAAAATTGCTGGAAAAAGTGGGCGAGGAAGCGTTATAAAGAGTTTTTTTTCCTCCTCGAATAAACCATTCATTACTTTTAGGAAGGGGATCATTCCTTGTCATTTACGCTATACGTTAATTAATTGGATATACCTGTTGGTTTGGCTGCTGTATTAGCCGAGTAGATATACAAAAAAGTCTATTCTCGCTTTTTTCTCTGCCTAATTTATAGTTTTTGGGGGAAAAAAAAAACATTTCAACGAGCGTCACTGGACTTCCTGAACCAAGAATCAATCGAATGCAGACGGCACCGATAAAACTGATAAAAAAAAGGCTTGAAGGGTGATGGTGGTGGTGATGGGGGGAGGGCGTTGTAACAGGTTTTGTGTAGGAACCGTCTTTGTGAATTGTTGGGAACTAAGGCTTCATTTTGTGAATATTATACTTTGCCCCGTTCTTGTTTAAAAAGTGGATCAGATGTTTTTTGCCCATAAGTCTACGATAACATGATTACTCCAGTAAGTTTAATTTTTCCTAACCTGACACTTATATAGCTTCAGTTTTTGAAAACTGTACAGCATGGGCGTGGCCAGCCGGGGGCAGGGGTGGGCAGTTGCCCTCCCCTAGAATCAAAAGCGCAGATTTCGTGGGGCAGCTGCCCACCCCCTAAAAAATCCCTGATCTGGCTTTCTTGTATTCCTCTTCATAAAACCAATTTTGCGGATTTTTCTCCCTAAAAAAAAAAAAAAAAATTCGCCGATGTTTGTTGCTTACAAACCGATTTCGAGGGTCAGCTTAACTTGGAAACCGATTTTTCACACTAAAATCCCATTTTCGCAGGTTCGACGCGCAATTTTCGTGTGTTTTTGGCTAGCTCAAATCGTGTTTACCCCGCTGTGCCATTCAGACTTATGGCGGGAGAGGAAATGCCAGCTCTGTTTACCGTCTCAGGTCTAAAATTCAAAGTTTAGCTCCAAAAGTATCACTTTCCGGAGTGGGGGAGGGGAGAAGTTTCAGATTTTCGACATAAAATCCGAAATAGAAGGCTGCAAACGACATTTTTCCAGCAGATATTTAGTTTTTGATGGATAGTGGCCGTTTCTAAGCAAATTTAGTCTCTGATGACCGTGAATTGACGCGATTGTGACCTCCAGATCCTGTTATAAGCCTGCAAAAAGGCAATGGTGCATCTGATATTTTCGACAGTGAAGCTTGCCCACAGGCGTGGATCCAGTTTTTCTCAAAAGTAGTTGCACGGCGTTTTTTTCCCCCGATTTTACTCGTGAATGAGTACTGTTTTTAGCCTCGAATTGACGTTTTCCTTAGTTTTAGCTGAAACAGAGTGCTTTTTCTCAATTCTAACTCGAACTAGCCCATTTTCTTCATTTTAGCCGTGAAAAGGTCTAAAAAAAACCGTGAAATAACGCATTTTTGATGTACTATTTCAATTACGGCCAGCACCGGGCATCGCCTAACTTCAAATTGGTGCGTTCTGTCAGTTTCAGCCGCAAAAAGAAAAAAAAAAAAATTACATTCATAATTTGAATTCGCACCTTTTGAAGGCATTTTTGTGGCTAAAATTCAGAAAAATGGCAAATTCACGCATGGCTGTAGTATAATATTAAAAAATACGCTAATTCACGGCTAGAACTGAAAAGAAGCAATAGTCTATACATGTAAAAGTTATATAGTTTTGCTAATGCGGTGGTAAAACGTGAAAAACCGCTAATTTGCGGGTAATACTTAGAAAATAAAATAATCAGCCTGGTCAAAATTAAAAGAAAGGTTCATTTTAAGCCTAAAAATTGAGAAAATTGCTCATTTGCGTCTAAAGATGGAAAAAATCGCCAATTTACAGCTAAAATTTCGCCAAACGCCAATTTGTGACTGAAATTGAGGAAATTCGCTAATTCACAGGTTTGAAACGCTACGACGCGTCGCTGCTGCAATTTAAAAAAAAGCACTAATTCGTGGTTGAAACTGAGAAAAATTCTAATTTGCGCCAAAAACTGAATATACGCCAATTTGCGGATTCTGAAGGTTACTTTTCAGGCTGAAATTGAAAAAAAGTGCCAATTTATGGCAATAGGCGAAGAAACCGCTAATTTGCGAGTAAACTGAGAATAATCGCTCATGCATTGCGTGTGGTGAACCAAAAAAAAACCTAATGGAAAACACTTAAGAAAATTGTTAATTTCCAGCTACCACTGCTAAAAGATGCTAATTCACCGCAAAATTTACAGAAAACACTATTTCACAGCTTAAATTGAGAAAAATTGCTAATTTGTAATTTGCTAATGATAAAGCTGAGGAAAAACGTTATTTCGCGGATAAAAATCAAGGAAATCAACTAGACAAAATCAATAATTAGCGCGGCTACAAATAAGAAAAATGCTAATTTTCAGTTCAAGTTGGAAAAAAGTGATAATTCTCTGCTGAAAATGGAAAAAATTGCTTATTTGCAACTTAATTTTAGGAAAACGCCAATTCTTAGCAAAAAAATTGAGAAAATTTGCCTATAAGTAAATGCAATATAAATAAAATAAATTTAGAAAATAAATAATTATGTAGTCTGGGCAAAATTATATTTAGGTTATATTGAGCCTAAATTGAGAAAAAGTGCTAATTTACGGCTAAAAATGAAAAAAATCGCCAATTTACAGCTAAAATTGCGCAAGACGCCAATTCAAGACTGAAATTGAGAAAACTCACTAATTCACAGGTTTGAAATACCACTACGCTGCTAAAGTTAAGAAAAAGCGCTTATTCACTGCTAAAATTGAGAAAAATTCTAATTTCCGTCAAAACTGAACTATACGCCATTTGCGGCTTTTAAAGGCGTCTTTTGAGACAGAAATTGAGAAAAAGTGCCAATTTATGGCAATGGGTGAAAAAACCGCTAATTCGCCGTAAAACTGAAAAAATCGCTCATGCATTGCGCATGGTGAAAAAGAAAAATCCTAATTTGTGAAAAGTCCTCGATTTTGCGGTTAATATCGCTAATAATGTTGAAGAAAACACTTTTGAAAAACGCTAATTTTTAGTTAAAACTGACATTCATGTAATAAAAGGGGTCACATTTCTTGATTTTGCAACGAGGGATTATCACCTTCCCAAATTTTTGGGTCTGACGGAGAAAGACACCGATCTGAATGAGATAGACGTGATTCATAAGCCCCTTAAACGGTCCAGAAATGAATGTTTCACGTCCTTGGTTCCCTCCTGTGGCATTTTTACGAGACCATTCCTACGTAGGCCCCTGAGCTGCCCAGAGAGGTTCACGTACAAGCACGACGAAACAAGCAGGGCGACAATTGTACCGAAAACTGGACAAGAAATTGAAAGAATTGGATTTCAAGCCATCCGATGCTGATCCGTGCATTTATTCTTCAAAGACAGGGCGAGTAAACTTCTCGCAGTATACGTCGATGACGTCATTATAGCGTCCTTCGAAATTCATGAGCTCGGTCCTTTGAATTACTGCCTCGGAATAAACTTTACCTACAAGGACAGCGTCTTAACGGAATCAAACGAAATACATCGATGAAATTCTTGACAAATTCAAAATGACGAATTGTAAGTCAGTCAATTCACCAATGGATCCGAAGATAAAACTCGAAAAAGGCAAATCTCAACCGGACGAAAATTTGCCCTATCAACATTTAATTGGCAGTTTGATGTACTTAGCTGTTGCTACCAGAACAGACATCAGTTTTGCTGTCAGTTACTTAAGTCAATTTAATAACTGTTCTGGAAAACAACACAGGGAAGCTGCAAAAAGGGTTCTCAGGTACTTGAAAGGGACCAAAGATTTGTCTCTGTCTTCAAAAGAAGTCGAACACCAATAATCGGCTACGCTGATGCTGACTGGGGCTCTTGCAATTTTGATCGGAAATTCTACTCAGGACTTGTTGCTGCAGGTACCTACTTGTTGCTGGAGCAACAATTAGTTGGTTCTCAAAGAAACAGAATACTGTGGCTCTGTCAACAGCCGAAGCAGAATATTCCGCAATAACAGAAGCAACACACCTCAAGAAATTAGCCTCAGATATGGGTTTAACACACAAAAAAATGTTAATTTACAATTATAACCAAGCGGCACAGCACATCGCCACAAATCCCGTTGTAAGCTCCAGATCGAAGTATATTGAAATTAAAAAAACACTTCATTCGACAAGCAATTGAAGACAATTTAATCGAACTTCCCTATCTGAAGAATGAAGATATGACGGCGGATCTCCAAACGAAATCAGTCCCGAAACCACGTCATATTCGTCTCTCAACAAAAATTGGACTCTCAAAACTCACTCGTGACGGGGAGTGTTGAATATTTACAATCGCTCCAGCCAAGAACTCGCTCAAGCAGGCAAGTTCTTGTCATTTTTCAAAGAGGCGAGTAATGTTGGGAACTAAGGCTTTATTTTGTGATTATTATACCCGTGGTAGAAATTTGAGCCAGAACTTCTGTTATATGCGACAGATTCTGCCCAGAATTTATATTTCTGGAACAGAATCCGCGCACAATCTCCATGACCAGTTATGCCCTAAATATTCTGGCGGGAAACAATCTGAAATCCATTGCAGAGAGGGTATGAGAAGAAAAAAGTCAAATTTTCGACACCAATATCCTGCCAGACGTTCTGTTGCGGATGCAATGTAGCATATTTTGGGAAGAAACATACCGGAAAAAGCGGCTTGACGAATATGTTCTGAACTCGTGACGTCACAGTGTCTCGGTCGGTAGTCTTGATTATTTCGTAAGTCTGTGAATCACAGTAAGTCTTGTCTTGGTGGTCTGTGCCATGTGCTCGTAAAGACTAGCGTCTAAAGAGAACTCCCCGTGGGATTCTCGTAGTTCACCAGAAAGCCGTAGCTCGTTCGGAGGTGTAGTGTTCCGCTTCTTTTTTTTTAAAACCGAGAATTAGAGTTCTCGTATATTTTTTTTATTTTTTATCTTTATGAAGTCCAACCCGAAATCGGAACATTTTTGGGGAATTGGAACGCAGGGCCGATTGCACTGTTTTTAATATAAGGTTTAAGGAATGAAAATTACTCATTAGTGTCAATGAGGAACTATTACTTCTTTTTTTTATTGGCCTAATCGAAAGAGGGGACAAAATTAGGAAAAACGGTGTGCTTTAGGATTTTAAATAATTTTTTTAAAAGTTTCAATTTTGGGGTTCTGATATAAGAGGGGGCCATGATATTGCGGGGGGTGGAGCCATGCTTGTGACGTAACTCGCTAGCAAACAGCTCTCCGGTGTCGGGGCTAGATGCCTATGTATAGGTTTATATTTGTGCCTTTGTGGTACATATATATTTTTCGCGTGAATTTTTTATTTTACTGAAAATGGTTAAGAAATAAAAGAGGCATGTAGACGATATTTTTCCCGGCACTATATTGGTGGGTAACAGATAGAATAGTTCTCGTCGGTTTTGTTATTGTTTTTGCTATCCGTGATTTCCTCTGCACGAACTGATGACTCCTCATTTCAACATGCATTAATGTGAAAATGGTACAACAAAAGAATGTTGATGCGAATTAACGAATCAATTATTAATAACTGTGAAATGAGCGACTACAAAGGGAACTACAAAAAGTATTTCGTGCTTATGTGCGGGAGCACAACAGCGAAAAACACATGAAAAGATGTTTGTCAGTACCTCTATAGTGAGAAAAACAGGCAAAAAATGTTTCACGCGGCAAGGAGGGTATTCCATCTGCCACTTCCGAAAACCCCATTGGTATTACTGTTGTTATGATCATTTTGACGTGAAGGCACCTTTACATGTTTCAATCTCATTGCTATAATGCTATCATAGATTCGATGAAATTGAAACGTATACATATATCTTCCGTGGACTTGCTCCATTAAATTTCCGATCAAAAATGTGATCCCCGACCCATTCAATAATAGACCTGTTATTGCTTGAAGCAACGAGATTGAACCGTGTAAACGTGCCCAAGTATTACATTTGAGCTCTTTTTCACAATTAATTCATCAAACGTTTCACGAATGCATGATTATTACATGATTGAAGTAGACGTTAAACTGAAATAAAAGTGTCAAAATGCTCAAGTAATAAAACTTTGCCTTCCTTTGTTGCGTTCAGACTCAGTTATTCATGTACTTCGCGCAGAAAGAAACAGACTTTGAACGGATGATGTATCAAGGACACCGCAAATGTCTGCCAAAAATTAAGAAATATCGCTAATTTTGCAGCTAAAATTGAGAAAAAGCTCTAATTCGCGCCTGAAACAGAGACAAATTTAAATTTGTGTCTTAAATTGATAGTAAACCAATTCTGGGCTTCTGACGGCAACTTATTTGTGGCTCAAAATTGAGGAACGCGCCAATTCACGGCTATTAGTGAAAAAACGGCTAGTGAGCGACTAGAACTGTGGATAAAGCGCTAAAAAGTGGGGAAAAATTGTTAATGCGGGGCGAATTTGGGAAAATCACTAATTAACAGCGCGTCTTAAAATAAGAAAAACGCTAATTTTCAGCTCGGATTGAGATAAAGTTCTAATTCGCGCCTAAAACGCCGGAGCGAACGCTCTCTATCACTCTCACTCACTCTCTCTCTCTCTCTCTCTCTCTCTCTCTCTCTATCAAAAGCGCCATGTCGTGGCTAAAATTGGGGATATTAATTTATTATTACATAAGTGATATTATATCTATGTAAATATTTTTTATTTTGTATTGAGAAAAATCGCTTATTCACGTGATAAAATCGCTATTTTGCGGCTAAAAAAAATTGATAAAAAGCATTGATTCGTGGCTATAAAATACAGAGAGTTTCAATTTGCGTCTAAAATCGTGGCTTCTGAATGCAACTCTAGGGTTTAGTTTTTTTAGCTGAGATTGAGAAAAACTTTGCGAAGAGAGAAAAGAGCTAATTCGCGGGTAAAAATAAAGAAAAAACCATAGTTTACTGCAACGTGAAAATTATAATTATTTCTTCTTTTATCCTGGAGACTATTAAGAGGCGTCATTGAGTTATCCGGCCCGGACCCCGATAGATGTAGGTCCGCCAGTGTTTCTAGTGTCAATTTCACGACAGTAAAATTGAGAAAAATTTGAGAGAACTTGCCACCGATTCACTAATTCATTGATGAAATTGAAAAAAGTGCTAATTCGTGGCTAAAATATTGAAAACGGCTTGCTTAAATTGAGAAAAATCGCCTCTTCGCGGATAAGATGCAGGAAATGCGCTATTTCACGGTTTAAATTAAGAAAATACTATTACTCATCGCTAATGGCCTACCTCACCCCCCGCCCTCTAACTTTACGCCTCTGCCTATCTGACAACCTCTCTTATTTCTCAGCCCATCTGACCACGAAAAGAGAAAATGGGTCCTTTTGTGTATTTTTATTGATATGGTTATGGCAGAAAGGAGTTTTTGTATTGGAAAAGCGTTAAAAATCTCCAAAAAATGAGAAAGAGCGCTTGAAAGAGCTTTGAGTGTTGCTTGGGGTGGCTTTGGCTGGGCTCCACGGCCTTTAAGTTAAAATAAAATACCGGGAACATTCAATTTCCCGATCAAGCGCGACAATTCAAAATTTCGTGGATATATGCTGTCAAAATGTTGCAATTTTGTAGCTATATCCCATAGAAGACTTTTGGGCACTCCCCCCGAAACTCGAAATTTTGCGGAAATGAAGACCAGCAACCTGCAATTTCGCCGATAATTAGACCCGATACTGGAAATTCCGCAGATTTCCCTATTTTTAGCTATGAGTAATGTAATTTCATGGCTACATCTGACAGACTTTGGGGACTGCTGTGGCTGATCTCTCGAGAAAAAAAAAGCAAAAAAAAAACTTGATTCAGGATATTTTGACCCAAAACTCACAATTTTTCAGATATTTAGCTCCAAACTATGTAATTCTCCGCCTATAGTTCTCCGAGTTTTACCAGAAATATCCGGTTAAATTTAAAAATTTTCACTCAATTTAAGAACTTAACTAGCACTTTTTCTTAATTGTATCCTCGAATTAGCGATATTTGGATCTTCAGTGCCAAAAAGCAGAAATGTTCACACTCATGTCATAAACAAAGTGTACTGTTGTGGATGTGTACCGTGAGGGTATGCCCCCTTCCCATCATGAAACCATTAGCTGCGGGCATGCGTTAGTTAATTGCCAGGCCTTTTCATGCTATCCTTCTTCCTTCTTTACTTTCAGAGAAATATAGCTATAAACCAGGGGAAATCTTAATCGGCATTTTGTGACGTAGGTAGCCGAAAATAATTTTGGTTCATCTCAATTTTTTTCTTGATCACAGCTCAATTTCCGCCCCTGAAGAGTGCCACCTTAGGGCAATTGCCCCTCCTATCCCCCCCCCTAATATGTCCGATCCTGTTCAATGAAGACCCAAAGACAGCATGAAGCATTGTGCTGCAATATTTGCACACGTTTTTCGTTTCGAAACCAAAATTAGACTCATGAGCGCATACAAAGCTATATAAATGTAAGCACGAATTGAATTCCTGAACGCATCTGGTACTCAGAGAAGCGCTTAACAATGATGCTTGCCAGCAATCTGGCTCTTCTTCAGGAGGCTTACCAGCAGTTGTCTCTTTGTCTTTGGCCTGTTCTCTAGATTTCTGCCTTACCCCACCCCGTTCTCTACTACCCAGGCTTTGTGATTTAAACAAAATTACCCCTCCCCCTTCCCACCCGCACAAAAACTTGCAAAACAGAAATTGCAATGAATTTCGAAATTCGTTGCAACTTTAAATGACTCGTCTAGCCAATGGAAGCGTCTAGAAACCCTTTAAAAAAGAATGGACGTGGTGCTGAAAAGAGTTTCCCCTCGCGTATCTCGCAGCCATCTCTTCTCGCGTGGTTAACAGGTGTAATACTGAGAGGATTACGTTGAAATGCACAGGTATAATTTAAGCTGTGAGATTACACCACAACCATAACCATTCTCGCGAGAATAATTACCACGCTTTTTTTCTCTTCTCTTTTCTTTTAAATTGCCGGAATTAATATCCCCTCCCAAAAAATGTGATGATTTTCTTTTCTCCACAGAATGAAAGTATGCGGAATAGTACACGTTTCTGTTGGAAATGTCTTTTTGATGCAAAGGGATTGTTTAATTTTTCCAAAGTCACAAATGAGAATCACTACCTCAACGTTATCGCTCTGTCACACACAATCACTTTCTCCCTCTGTAAAAGTCGAAAAGCCTATGGAACTCCCGAAAGTGACGGTGCCGGTGATTTATTGGCGCGGTTCAATCTCTTCTTTTGACCTTTTTTTTTTTTCTCAGGCCGAAGAGATATAGGAGTGTCTTCCCACGAAGCAAGTGTGTTCGTTGATCCCCTCCCCCTCCCATACACACACACACACACACCCTCCCTCTCGAACCCATCCATGTCATTGTGATGCGTCCGCGGTGATTAATTTAACTTAAGCCTTTCTCCCGGTGTTCGGGGAGGGATGTGGGAGGGTTTGGGGGTTGAAAAATTCGCACAAACCGGTTTCGCGATGTCTCTCCTCTCACCCCTTTCACCCCCCCGCGCGTACCGGTGGCATTGAAGAAGGGTAGAAGAAGGGTCGATGCTTTGAGCGAAAAGGATCAGGGAGGGGGTGAGTTTTGCATGGACGAGGGGTGGTCAGGAAAGGGTCCAGCGAAGGGAACGTGAAAAGAGAGGCTAAACTTGCATGTGTGTGAAAATAATGGTGGGGGGGTGAAGAGGGGAATGTTGTTGGGATGAAGTGAGGGGGTGGATTTTGCAATACATACACGAACGCAAGCAATCCCTGTAGGAACACCGAGGGGTTGGAACTCACACGAAGAATGATTGTGCCGGCTTTCGCGCTATATATCGAGGGCGAGAAGAGGAAGTGAGTGGACGAAACGTTTCGAGGGCGGGGGGCCGTGGGGAGGTTCAACGAGTGGGGGGCGCGCCAAATTGCAGCTCCCGTTTCTCGCTAGTAGCTAGAAATCTGCATTCCAGTGCAGTTACATCCGCGGGAGTTGAAAGAACAGTTAAAAAAAAAAAATTGTTGTTTTTTTTTTCTTTTTGAAGAGGGGGTTGCACACCGGATCCATCACAGGGCATCATCGTTTCACATCACCGGTAGGAACACGTTTAGTTTTGTTATCAGTGAAACATATGCGCTAGTTTGTTCCATTGGATACCATCTTGCTGGTACGTTATCTTTAAGAAATTGAATGGAGTCGCGCAGATGACGCTGTAGCTGAATAGCTGTATATTAGTTGCAGGCTTTCGGAGTCGGTCCCTCTTCAGCAAATAGCGCATGTGTTTTTCACCCTTAAGATCTTCAATGAAATAACATAGTTTAAGCTACTTTTGTGATGTTTTTTCTGTGCTGTTCTCAGGTGACATGGAGGGGAGCCGGGTATAGCGGGAAACCCGGAGGACTCGAGACACCATCGCCTTGAGCTGTTCCTTTCGTTTTTTTTTCAGGAAATAGTTTATTAGAACATCCGCACATTTCCGGTTTCTTTCGGCCAACGCGTGCGCGCTCTTTTCTTTTCCGTTTTTCTTTTCTTTTCTTTTTTCCTCTTCCCCCGAACCCCTCCCCCTAGTTTCTATTTTGTGTCGAGCAATGACAGGACCGGGACAAATGTAGCCCCCCCTTCGGTGCAGTGTTTTAAAAACTTTGAACAAACTTTTCATTTAAACGCCGCCGCGGGAGATTCCAAGTCTCCTGCCGCGGACACCCAGGCCATAAGGCCTAATCTTCACATGCTCTAGTCTAAACGGACTAATAACAACCCCTACAGGCTCCATTCCCTATCCCAGTTACAAATCCCTCCCAACCAAACCACAAGTTTAACAAACAACGGGCCCGTTACCGAGACGATAATTCTTTCCAAAAACGGTTATCCTTCCACAATATTCAAAAAATCCAAAATATATATAATAATTTTTATATAATTGTATAAAAAAAAAGCTCTAAATTTATTTATTATAAAAAAGATATATAAATATATTATATAAGATAAAAACAATAACGTTAAAAAAGACCCTTAATTAAAAATTTGCGAAAGGACCTCAACGAAAAAGCTAAATTCTAAATCGGGAGTTAGTGTTTTCAAAAAAAACTCTTTTTTGACGGGTAAAAATTGCGTTCATTCGACTCAAAACAATAACTAATTTTTAAGAACGCGCCTTAGTTGAAAAAAAAAATTATGATCACACAAAATTATTCGGATTTTCAGAAAATGTTCCCAATGTGCCTATAAATTATTATTACTGTCATTTACTATATTTTTGCGAAAAAAAGGGATTGTTTGTTATTCTCGGACGTTTTTTTGATGAGTTATTAAGAAAAATCCGTTTCATTTATTATATAATATATATTATATAAACAAAAACCAAAGAAATTTTTGTGATTCAATTCGATTTTGCTTTCGCTCTCTATTTCTCATTGAAAAAAAAATCCTAGACGTCCAAAATCGTCAAATCGTCTGATAGAAATTCGTGGCCTATACACCCTTATAAATTTTTTACCTTGTGGAAAAATAATCGATTCGTATTTTAAGGATTTGTAACAGAAACACAACAAAAATTATATTCAAATTTCGGGAATAGTTAGTTTTCATTGTTTATATCGTCGAAAACTTGTGATAAAAAATGGTTGTGATATTTTTTATAAGAAAGACTGGGATAATTATTTTATAACAAAAAAAAATAGTTATCGCTTTTTAAATCAAGTTCTTTAAAATCGCACGAATCCTTTTGTTTCTTTTGCGGGACAGTTTTTAATTTTCATTTTCGTTTTATTTTTTTTTTATTATTATTTTTAAACAAACGGACTGTGTGTGAGCCGATTTTTTGTTTGGAGATCTGCTTCCGCGTGAAGGACAATCCGATATTGTTCACAAAGGAAATAATTTTTTTGTACAAAACGCAAAGGAAACCATCACCCGGACCCCAGGTGAGTTTTTATCGTTTGTTTTTCATTTTTTTTTTTTTTCTTCTTATAATCTTTTTAATCGATTATTACTATTTTATATTGTGTGTTATGTGTTTTATTACTTTTTTTTACGTCATAGTGCCTTCAAAAGTAACTCTGAGACTTGATTTCCTTTATTCTACACCTTCAGTTAGGAAAATACTGTTTCACCCCTCTGTACCAAAGTTTTGCAGTGGGAGAAAGTGTGGCTTAGCACCCAACCTCTACTTAATTAAACAAAGTGGATCGTTTTTTTTTTTTGGTTTTTTTTATGGCTCTGGACGTGTTTAAGAGGGTTTTTACTGGTGGGTTTAGGGGATGAAAATAAGTAATAAAATTTCGAAAAATGGGGGTAATTCGTTCAGCACGAAGGATAATAATATACCCCCACAAACAATAAAAAAAAAAAAAGTGTGTTTTGTAAACGTCATCTTCTTTAACAACCTGTTTCTGTGTTGATGAGAGTGTGAGAGGGGGGGGGGGCATATAATCCGGTGATCTTTTTAAGTTGTCCCCTTCTTCTACGGACAAAAAAGTGATTTTTGTTGAATTTTTTTTAGAGAAGTTTGTTGAAAGAGGAACAATTGAGTGTGTCGCTTTAGTTGGCCCGTTAATTTAATGTGGGGGAGTTTTTTTTATGGTTTTTTTTTTCTTCTTTTGTATGACCACACCTGTTGGCCATGAAAAAATGGGAAAGCGTTTCTCTGTGTCTTCCACACTTTTTTATTTCGGATCCCGGCGGCTGGTGATTCGTGTTTTTTTTCCTCTGAACTAGCGTCATCGTTGGCTTTTCTTGGCGTTCGTTTCGTTTGGATTTACAATGTCCATTTTTCCTTGCTCAACGTCAGGTCTTGGTGCGGTGCGAGGGCGTTCGAAATTTATTGGTGCCAAAAACTGGCAATGTTGCCATATCTTCCCGGAAAATGGCAATGTTGCTTATAGAAATCCCGATCCGCCGGGTCTATCAAATAATATGTGGCAATCCAAGAATCCACCAATTGTCCTCGAGAAAACTTGAATGCCAAACAAAAGATGCCCGTCCCTGATAACTAGTAAATCTTCCAGAAACCATATTGGTGCGAAACGGTATTGGAGCGATTTAAAATCTCTAAAAAAATTGGATCTAATTTTGTAAAAATTGCCTCATTTATTACTACTACACTGGGTATAATTATTCCAATTAGCATCTAGTTAAATACTTCAGGAATATGCTTCTGTTTTTTGCCCGGAAATGCGCTTATCCCTTCCTCTTCCCCCCCAACCAATATCCATCATTGAGAAGGCTATCGTGCAGCAATAACAATAGTGAATCTCCATCTACATTAGCAAAGCGACTCGGAACAATTTCCCGGAAAAAACGGCAACGTTATTTAATTATGCAATTTTCTCTTTCTCCTTTTCAATTGAGTGAAAAATCAGTCGTGTGGCTTCTCCACCCCTTCTACTCTCACCATTCGTCCAAACCACTCTTTCCAACACGAAAAAAAAAAAAAGCTTAACTTCATTAGGATAATTGTCTGCTGGCCTACAACGAGGGAATTGTTAAAAACCGCCGCGCTGCGCCGATGCTCTTTGCCTTTTCGGTTGAAGCGGTTTGGGTTTTAGGGGGTGCCATATAAACCGCTTGGTTTAATTTTTTTTTTTTCAACGTGCGAAAAAAAACCGATCCCCGTTTGTCTTGATCACCGGAAGAATGAAACAATCACCGAGCTCTCCCACCCCCTCCCGCTGGCAATATCCGTTTTTTTCAACTTGTTCATCGGTCTCTCTCTCTTTCTCTGTGTGCAGGACCTATACACTCCCCCGTCCGGACAAACAAACCTCTTCAATTCCCCGGATTAATCACATCGAATGACAGAATGCCCTCTGCTGTGCTCAGTTTGTAACAAATTGACATAACGTGGAAGCCTCCCCTCCCTCCTCCTCCTCCTCATACCAAATCACCGTGGATCCTGAGGGTTTCCATATACATCCCCCACCAACAAACCATTTCCAAAAAAAAAAAAAAACCCCTGTGCGATGATGATGAACGATTGCAGAATTTAACAAGTGCGCTCTTTCCCTCATATAGTTGCCTCGTCCACTTAAATTCACCCCCCCAAAACCGTACTTTTTTGTTGTTGTTTTTTTTTTTTCACAGGCCTTTTCATCTTCTCCCCTCTCCATCACTACGAGAGTTTGTTTTCAGCCACTGCACTTCTCCATACCGCACACTTATACACATACACAAAAATGATTGCTTGATCACTTCTAATCTCCATAAATTCCTAAACTGATTGCTTTGGAAGAAAAAAGTGATCAATTTATGAATTTTAAATCTGTTCGTGTTATCCTCAATGGAATGGAGAGGCGAAATTTACCGGGGGAAACTTCGCTCAACGTATGATCGTCACTGTTTTCAAGGCATAAAATTATGGAACAAAATAAACGTTGTCGAAAAGAGTAAAACGAAACGTGAAAGACCCCGGTCTGTTATTGGGGAGATGTTTGTGAGGAAGAATAATAATGATCATGTTTATTCATTATAATAACGGGTGAATAAATTCGTGGATATAGTTTAAGTTACCTGCAGAGCACAAAGATCCCTCCCCGCCAACGCAGGGCAATATAGGGCCGTATTTGAAATATTATTTCTAGCTCTACTACTTATCGTCGCTCTATATTGTTCACAAAAACCAATGAGAGTGTATAAATGTAATATTGGTATACATTGCTACGCGTGCAATGTATAAATACAAGTGCACTGCACGGATAAATAACTGCGCGGTGCGCTCGATCGAGCTTATCATTGTTGCTGGTTTTTAGAGATGAGATCCACACAGGAAATACATTGTATTCTTAAGGGAAGAGGACGAAAATGTGTTATAATACGAAATTTCGGTGTGCCGTATGAATGCCTTTAAGTGACCGTGTATCGCTCCACCTACTCTTTTTGAAAGCCATCGATACATTTCCAAAGCACTCAAAAAACAGTGACGTTTTCAAATCACTTAAATAGTGTCAAAGTATACAAATTCAGCATTTATTCTGCTGTTGGTTTCCGTTTCCTCAATGCACAAAGAAGGGCCTCCCTGGTTTCCGTCCCAATATATATATATAACCCTTTCGAAGGGCCGTCTCGTAACAGGAAAGACGGGGGATGCTGTGTGAGATATACAACATTTTATTACCACCGGAGTGGAAGAAAAACTTGAGGGAGCAGGAAGAAAAGTATATAACCTAAAAATAAGGGTTGCCCAGACTATACAGGTGGGACCGGTTCAGGGAACCGGTAATTGAAAGGTTCAAAATGTGCCCGAGTTAACACTTTCTCACGGGTCAAATGGGTTCATCTTGCAAAACGTTTCATATAAAAAAAAAAGAGGCAATTGACTCGGGCAGGTCATAAATTGCGTTGAAGGCCCCTAGGGGGGTGACGAGGGAGGTTGCGGCACTTGCGGCAAAAATGATCTTGAAAATTCGAGCAGCTATGCGTCTTTTATTCTTTAGGATCCAAGATAAGTCGTGTTGCAAAGTGCTCCCGTATACTTGTGAGTCGTATAGAAAATCCACAACAATATGCTTGGAGACTTAAATATTATCCGTCGACCGTAAAAGTTGAAATTCACTCAGCCGTATAGAATTTCGCTCCGTTCCACGGCCTTAACAAGGAGAATTATAGCTTCTTTATAATAATTGTTCGAGAAAGTTCTTCCGTGTTTTCCATCCACGGCGGCGTAAAAAAAAAATAAAAAAGGCGATCCCTGGAGCGCCTTTTTCTTATCTTTTTCTTTTATTTGTTATGATTATTTTACTTTGTTAATAATTTATTTTGATTAATTCATTTGATCATCAAGGACTTTGGGTGGGCGAAGTTGTCCTTTCCGTGACAAAACACTGGATGTTGTGTAAGCTCACTTTTAAGAAAAAACAATCGCGTTTTTTACGCCCATTATGATCGTTCTATTGATATCCGCGGTGTTTGCGCAGTAAGATTCACCTTGTTCTATTCATTTTTCTTGTTTAGCATACAAATGATTATTGAAAAATAATCATTAAGTCAAGAGTGAGACAATATAATTTGATTTTTAGCCCGTCAAAACGGCGTATGGCCCCGAGGTTGAGATTGACGAATATTCAGATTCTCAATTTTTGCTGCTATATTCCACTCGCTTTTTGGGTCATCCCACGGCCCGCCGACGCCCGCCATCATGATTGCGGAGTATTAATACACGTTTTTCCGTCAGTTTTCAAAATGAAAAATAAAACCATCGCAGCCTCTCTCCCCCGTCTGTTAACCCTTTCCATACAATCAATATAGCTCAACTATCAAGCAATATATATGCCCCCCCCCCTCTCAAACCCGCGCCGTACTTCGATTATAACGTGAGGATGAAGGTTCACTATGGATGACGCGAGTGGTTAAAAAAAAAAAAAAAATTGTCCCGCTTCTCTTCCTCTTAACATCACTCAAAATACCCCCCCCCCCTCCGTTACAATTTTTTTTCTCGTTTTCCAGGGCCGTTTATGAACGTTTTCCTGAGGAAAAAGTTTTTTTTTTTTTTTTTTTTTCAATTTCACTTTTTTTCATCCCCCTCTATACGATCGCTGGTTTTTAATTTTTTTTTATTTTTACTTTTTTATTATTTTGTTTGAAGAGAGAAGTGGCTAGAAGGCGTGGCGTCTGGATGGTCATTGGACCAAAGGGAGGATGCCCATTGGTCAATCCTCACCCTTCGCACTTTACTCCCACAAATCCGCCATTTTGCGCACCCTTGTGTTTCGCATGTCCACCCACCCCCCCCGCAACCCCTTCCTGTCTATCCACTCTGGCACCCCCACCCCCCTCCACTCATGCCACTATGGCTCAACCATAAAGTGACGTTGGGCGGGGGTGTGTGCATATATGCAAAAAAGGAGCGTAGAGGGTGTACAAGAGAGAGAGAGACAGCGTGTGTGCGTGAGAGGGGTGTTACAAAGTTGTGATAGTGTGAGGAGAGAGTGGTGTGGAAGAGGGTTGAATGAATGATTGTAGTCATAGGAGGGGGGGGAAGGGAGGATCGCATATAAATCACAATTATTAACCCACCATCAAAGGGGTTCAAAAGGTAAATTGCAAGATTGACTGCGTGCTCATAGAAAGAAGTCAAATTGAAGTGTATGGATAGATGGCACGTATAGGGAGTAAAATAGCTCGAAGAATCGTTTTGTTTCGACCTCGCATACAACGCATTATATTAGATGAATAGATGAACTGCAAATTGGGATGAGCAGATGAAAGAAAAATGTTAGGTGCGTATCCTGTGAAGCACCCAAGCAAAGTATATACCTACTACAATAAATCATGTTCTGGTGTTCAAAATCTATCGTTAAAACACAGCGAAACAGAATATTTGTGACCCCCTTAATTCAGAAAAAGGTTTATTAGACATCTGACTTTACAGAGCACGACATTACACTCTGCGAATGCAATCAACACATTAATTCAGTCTCACGTTCAGTATAAAATAAATGTACAAATAGACAAACAACATTCGCAAGCGCAGTCACATTAGCCATTTTCTTTCCTGAGAGCGTACAAATCTCTAAACGGGATTTTGAAAAATCCAACCCAGGCTACGTCCACGCATCTGCCAAAAAACTCAAAAAACCAACCTAAGCACATTACACACTCTCTGGCCGAGGCGATAACATCTCGGAATACGACTCCCCACCCCCGCCCAGAACATAATTTGTAGAAAACACACTCGATAGAGAAGGATCTGAGGGCCAAAGGGGTCTTCTGTGGCAGGGACCCATAAATATGAAGAGTTTATCACGTGGTGGCTCTAAGCACAACGGGCTTGGGCTGCGTATGCGGGGGGTGAGGGGGGTTGAGACCTATAGTGCAGACATTTTGAAGAATAACGAGATCAATTCTGTGAAGAGTAGAAACGAAAGCCGGTGGAAAGGAATAAGTTGACATGATGCATAGGATGCATTGGACCTTTCCCCCACAAACTGTAGGAAATTTGAATTACGGAATTCTACATGTGACAGCGGAGAAGTTTATGGACGCGCTAAGTGCATGGACAGTCGTTTCTCTGAAGTGTGATGCCCGATTCACGATGGTCAGGACGGGTGGTGATAGGGGTGGAAGGGGAGGGGGTCGAAAAGGGAATAGGTGGTTTGAACAATGCTCGGATTAACAGGATTATTATTTTGCGAAGCGCAATCTCACAGCTCTGGGGGTGCCCGGCTCTTATGGAGGGGGTTGTTTCCAAACTGAACGCAATATCCTTTGACAAAATATGCTTCGCGCTCCCTTCTCGCAATTTCAGAACGACGCTTTTTCAAGTCTCTCCCTCCCCCATGATACAATATTATTCCAAAAGATTCTTGTTTTCGGCATTGTCTGGTGGGGCATTTGGTGCGGTTCTACGTAAAATTGGATAGTGCCTCCAGATGAGTTCATTGATCAGTTTTTTGGGTTCAGTCTTGTAGCTGGTTCAATCTAAAGTGCAAAGCACGTCCACGTCGAAAACATTATTCTTTGTTTTCTATTAGAATGAAGAACACGCAACTTGGGTTTTCCACTTGATTGCGGACTCTTTAGGCGCCTTTACATGCAAGCTTTAAAAAGCTGAGCTGTGGGCTTCAACCAATCAGAGCACTCCGAGTACTCAGCGCGGAGCACCTCTGATTGGTTGAAGCCCACAGCTCAGCATTTTAAAGCTTGCATGTGAAGGCGGCTTAATAGACATTAGATTTAGGCCCGTTTCATTGGTTTGCTTGTGCTGCACTAGTGTATAGAAAACCATGAGACCTCATTGACTTATTTTTAAAAAATGAATGAAACCAGACGATTTTCATCAAAAGTGTAGCACTCGTAAGACGATGGAACGGACGAATTTCGAAAAATTGAATGAAAACAGATGATTTTCCACACCAGTGCAGCTATCAAGAAGACTCGGAACAACCAGGTCATAAAAAGAGGTTGAATTGTCTTTTGCACAAAAGGTACGACAATTGACGGCTTCAAGATCAGATGAGGTCAGTAGCGCAGACAGTACATCCAAGGTCTGTAGGCTATTGGTGATCCGTGATCAAGAAGGTGGTAAATAACATAGAAGTCTATTATTTTGAGGCTCCAGTGGCTCAATTTCAACTTTTTCACTGGAATAATCAGTTTCCAGACCACTTTGGAACATTCCAAGAAAAAATTGACAATGCAGTAACGTAGGAGAGAATTGATATAGCTCGTCAATTTGAAGATGGACCTCGCCCTCCTGTAATCAGCCCCTCTGACTAATTCGCCACACCCCCTCCATGGAACATCGGCTTGATAATAACACTTATTACTGATAAACAGCGGGAGAACCAATTTGATAACAAAAGTAGATGGAGGAGTATAGTAGAGAGGGGGGAGGGTATACGTATAGTTGTGTTGGGCTGTATTACCTCTTGGTGTTACAATAGCGAGGGAGGAGGGTGACCCATACGGAGGCTTTCGCCATATTGCTATAAGGAGGACCTCAAAACCCGCAGAGGCTGGCCAAAATTTGTTAGATGACCAGCACGGGGGGAATCGAACCCAGGACCGGTAGTGTATAGTGCCCGAGCCCGTGGGGGTGCTCTAGGCCACTGGAATGCAACGCCCTATAGCCCCACGGAAACACCGGCCCTTAGTATGACAGTTTTGAACGTCGAAATCGACAGTAAGTGCGAAATCGGCAGTTTCCAGAGAGGTTGTAATAGAAAAGTGAAACGCACGACGCATGTGAACCTGGCACAACACATGTCAGAAAATTTAACGAAAAATGAATCAATCGTTTGTGTACCGTTTGTTTGCGTTTGTTTTGCCAAAATTTTCGTTTGTTTAGCATTCGGAATATCATTTTTTTAAAAACAACATGTGTCGGGCTAAGTTCACGCAACCCGACACATGGGCGGAATCGTTTGTTTCGCGACATATTCCGTCTCATTATCGTTTGTTTACGTTTGTTTAGCCGAAATTTTCGTTTGTTTACCATTTCATGTATGAATTTTTCGAAAAACAGTATGTGTCGGGCTAAGTTCACGCAACCCGACACATGGGCGAAATCGTTTGTTTCGCGACATATTCCGTCTCATTATCGTTTGTTTACGTTTGTTTAGCCGAAATTTTCGTTTGTTTAGCATTCGATGTATGAATTTTTCGAAAAACAGTATGTGTCGGGCTAAGTTCACGCAACCCGACACATGGGCGAAATCGTTTGTTTCGCGGCATATTCCGTCTCATTATCGTTTGTTTACGTTTGTTTAGCCGAAATTTTCGTTTGTTTAGCATTCGGAATATGATTTTTTTTAAAAAACAGCATGTGTCGGGCTAAGTTCACGCAACCCGACACATGGGCGGAATCGTTTGTTTCGCGGCATATTCCGTCTCATTATCGTTTGTTTACGTTTGTTTAGCCGAAATTTTCGTTTGTTTAGCATTTTGAATTTATATTTTCTTAAAAAATCAGCGTGTGTCGGGCTAAGTTCACGCAACCCGACACATGGGCGAAATCGTTTGTTTCGCGGCACATTCCGTCTCATTATCGTTTGTTCACGTTTGTTTAGCCGAAATTTTCGTTTATTTAGCATTCGGAATATGATTTTTTTTATAAAAAAAAAAAAACAGCATGTGTCGGGCTAAGTTCATGCAACCCGACACATGGGCGGAATCGTTTGTTTCGCGGCATATTCCGTCTCATTATCGTTTGTTTGCGTTTGTTTAGCCTAAATTTTCGTTTGTTTAGCATTTTGAATATGATTTTCTTTTTAAAAAACAGCAGGTGTCGGACTAAGTTCACGCAAACCAACACATGGAAGTAATCGATTGTTTCACGGCACATTCCGTCTCCATCTCGTTTGTTTGTAGTACGGTGCAATTAGACCTATACCCCAACATCCAAAGTGAAAGTTTCCCTTCAACGCCAAGTTGTTCCTCACAACCCACATATTGATTGGTAAAAAGTTCCACCATTTGGAGCTATGGGTTTATGTAGGAGGGGGTGTTAAGTTAGTAAATTCTCATTTTGTTCCAGTATTTCTCAAATATTTCGAAATCTATGCGGTTTAGCGTGAAAATGAGCGTTCACAAAAATAATCTTCATCAAATTGCCCACAAAATTGATCCCCGAGATAATAAAGGATAATCTTACTTGAATGAACAGTTCGAGAGTTACGGCGGGTGTAGAAATAAACATTTTTCGTATTGCGACGTTTTTTGTATAACTTAGCCCGACACACGCTGATTTTTTAAGAAAATATAAATTCAAAATGCTAAACAAACGAAAATTTCGGCTAAACAAACGTAAACAAACGATAATGAGACGGAATATGCCGCGAAACAAACGATTCCGCCCATGTGTCGGGTTGCGTGAACTTAGCCCGACACATACTGTTTTTCGAAAAATTCATACATGAAATGGTAAACAAACGAAAATTTCGGCTAAACAAACGTAAACAAACGATAATGAGACGGAATATGTCGCGAAACAAACGAAAATTTCGGCTAAACAAACGTAAACAAACGATAATGAGACGGAATATGTCGCGAAACAAACGATTCCGCCCATGTGTCGGGTTGCGTGAACTTAGCCCGACACATGTTGTTTTTTAAAAAAATGATATTCCGAATGCTAAACAAACGAAAATTTTGGCAAAACAAACGTAAACAAACGGTAAACAAACGATTGATTCATTTTTCGTTAAATTTTCTGACATGTGTTGTGCCAGGTTCACATGCGTAAACACACGCGAGACGAGGTGAGATTTACTTTGACAGCTACATGAACACATGGCTTTATACGACGAAATCTACGAGGACGAAATTTACAGTTTCCAGGACGAAAGTGACCGTTTCTCCAACGAAATATACTGTTTCTGGGACAAAAATCATTGGCAGTTTCGGGAACGAAATTGACCGTTTCAAGGACGAAATTTAAAGTTTACGACGACATGACGACATTGTTTACAGTTTTGAATGACGAAATTGAAATTTCCAGGTCGAAATTAACAGTTTTGAGCATTAAATTGGCAATTTGAAGGGACGATATTGACAGTATTGAACGACAAAATTGACATTATAAGACGGAATTGACAGTTGCAAGGACTAAATCTACACAGTTCTGAATGACCAAATTGCCAGTTTTGGATGACGAAATTTACTTTTCCAAGACGAAATTGACAGAGAACTGAGAATAAGTGCTAAATCACAGATAAAATTAAGAAAAATCCTACATAGCTAATTCACGGGGTAAAAGGTTACTTCACGGCTAAAATTGAGAATTTGTGCTCTAAAATCACGTTTAAAGTGTAAAAAAACAGTAATTCGGGTTTAAAATTGCGAAACACAACGGTAATTCACGGATAACACATTGAAAAATCAATAATTCACCAATGGTTTAGAGAAAAAGCGCTAACTCGCGCCCAAATTTAGGAAAACATGAATTTTCAGCTAATTCAGAGCGCAAATTCGTGGCTCAATCTGAAAAAACGCTAATTCTTCGCTCTTTTCTCTTTAATTCTTTACTCTTTAAAAAAAAATAAATAAAATAAAAAATAAAAATAAAAAAGCTTCTAAAGGCAAGTCGTGGGTCGCAGCTAAAAGTAAGAAAAGTTGGTGAAAAACACTAAAATGACAAAAAAGCACGGTCAAAATGAATGAAAATTGCTAATTCATCGATAAAATTGATAAGAAGCGTTGAAGTAAGAAAAACGCTGATTCGAGGATTGAATGTAGAAAACGTCACCTCGCGGCTTGCGAAGGTAACTTCTTGCGAGAAAGTGTAAAAAATCGCTAATTTGCGGCAGAATTTCAGAAAAAGCGTTAGAGGTAATTCTTGGCGAAAATTGAAGAGACTCTAATTCGTTGGTGAAACGTAGAAAAATCCGTAATTAGCGGCTAAAAATGAGGGAAAACGCTAATTTGCGGCTGAAATAAAAAAATTGCTAATTGGGGATTAATTTAAAACAAATTGCTATAATTCACAGAAAATTGAGATATGTATCAGGAAAAACACGAATTCACTACAAAATTCAGATAAATTGATATTTCGCTAAGAATTGATAATTCATCGATAAAATTAAGAAGCGCTGAGGTGTGGAAAAAACGCTTATTCGCGCGGTTAAAATAGAGAAAAACGCTCATTGCGGCTTCTGAAGGTAACTTCGTGGCTGAAAGTGAACAAAATCGTTAATCCACGGTTAAATGAACATAATACGCTGTTTCGCGGATAAAATTCAGAAAAAGCGTTTAATTCGCAGCGAAATTTGAGAAACAAAGTTCTCATTGATGGCTCGCTATAGGAAGCTAAAATTAGGTGAAACGCTAATTCACGGATTTGGCAATTTTTGAGGTTAAATTGAGAACGCTTGCTATTTGAGAGAAATAAATCGAGTAAATGGCAAGTCGTGCGTTCCGGAGACAATTTCGTGGCTAAAATTAGATATACAGCGGTAATTCACGGGGGTAAAATCGCTCGTTTACAGCTCAAATAAGGAAAATCACTAATTCATTGCAAGAAAAATCGCTAATTCACGGCTGAAATGTTAGTAAGCCGCTAATTCGCGGCTAAAATGGAGACAAATCGCTAATTCACTAATGGAATTGAGAAGAAGTGATGAAGCGCGGAAAAAAACGCTAACTCGTGGCTCCTGACGGCAACTTCACGGATGCGTTGGTGAATGATTCACCCAGGGGCGCGCCAATTGCCCAAGGCCGTCCCTGCAATGAGCTGCCCCACAGGGCACCTTTTTTGTGCAAATGGAAAACACTATCGCCTACTATGGTTAATTTATGATGTTGAAGTTATTGAACCTGTTCCGAGTGAGTTTTATTCAGCGCGTCACGGCCTTTTGCTCTAAGATCAAAGTGTTGTGCTCGTAGGAGGGGGGGGGGGGGAGGCAGCGAGAATGGGTGGCCCGCCAGAGTTCTTGCAAGCGCAGGTTTATGGCCCACGATCAAAAGAAGGTCGGCCGGCCCTGCGCTCTACAGTCTTGATAACATTTTCACGGTGACCCTGGCCGGTCGCCCGGCTCGCCGGAACTCGGGAGATAAATTGAGACGGTTTCTCGATGCAACTACCAGGCTAAGATGGAGATAATAACGCCAATCCGGAGTTAGCATTGGGAAAAATAACTAACTCCCGGCTGCAATTGAGAAAGATCTCAAATTCACGGACAAAAGTGAGAAAAATCGCGGAATCTGGATTTTCGCCAATTCGCGGAAGCCAAAACGCTTCTTCGCGGCTAAAATTGAGAAAACTCGCAAATTCGCAGGTTAGAAACGCTTCTAGCAGCTAAAATAGGAAAACAAAGAAGAAAAAATCGTTAATTCGCGGCTGAAATTGAGGAAAATCACTAATTCACAACTAAAATTGAGAAAAATTTCAAACTGCGTCGAATTCCGCCTGCTACTCCGAGGCTAAAATTGAGAAAAAACGCCAATTCATGGCTCTGGGTTAGCTAATACTGAGAAAAAATCGCTAATCCATAGCGTACGGTGAACCAAAAAAATGCTAATTTGTGGCAAAAAAAAAATTGAAAAAACGACTATTTTGCGATTAGTATTTGGCTACAAAAAAAGTTGCATTTTTTCGGCAATATTGTGATCAATTCGCAAGGAAATTTCACGAGAAACCCGAAAAAATTATTTTTAAAAAAGTAATTGAGTAATTTTTTCTTAAAACAAAGGCCGTTTGTGCTTCGCATACCAAGAATAGGTTTTCATTTTCATGCAATTTCTCGGGGGGGGGGGGGGAGCGACAGGACAGACCGACGGCATGCCGATAACAACTTTTTCTGAGGTTGTACACCAAGAATGTTAAGTCAGCTCGGACACGATTTTTTTTTTTCACGAACACCATACTTCCATTCCCGTTGGGAACTTGGAGGTAAAGAACACAAATTCACGACCAAAATTTTGAGACAAATTGACCGATGAAATTGTGTAGAAGAAGCGCTAAAATGAGGAAAAACGCTAATTTGCGGTTAAAAATGCGGAGGCAACGCTAAATTGCGGCTCCTGAAGGTAAATTCAATGGAGCGCTGGTGAAAGATTCGTCCGGAGTTGCCAAATGTCCAAGGCCCGGCACTGTCATTTGTCTGAATGCCTCTCTATACATTCTGGAGAGTTCAAGTTGTGCACATTCTCCTCTCTTCTTGTGTTTTAAACAACAAAATACTTTTTTCGTTCAAATAAAACATGTTTTAAACAAAAACCAATGTTAAAAAAAAAATGTTATAAGCAGAAAAAACAAACGTTTTGTTTAAAATTTAAAAAAAATAACGTGTTTTTACCCCAACCCTGCGATGGATTGAATGTGTTCCTCCTACCGACGCTGGTAGGCGGTAGAGTTAATTCAAGGTGTTAAGGCTCCTAAAATTGACTGAAATAACGTAGTCTTGATGAGAAGGCATAGAACAGCTTTTAAAATTCCCATGGGAAGTTATTATTCGACAAATGTTTCAATTTACACTAATATCGTTCCATCTATAGTCGCTTCTTATAGCTTGCAACGTTATCGCGACTTGTTCGTGCCCTTGTTCTAGGGCCATCATCGTTTTATTAGAAACTCTCACACGAGGCGCATATTACCACACAAATGAAAGAAATCCCTTTCATCCCACTCCATTCCAAACCGACTCAACGCAAAAACGTTTAATAAATAACGCCGTTTTTTTGCCCGACCCTCCCCCCCCCCATCACTCTTTCATATTTAACATGCAAAGCCGACCAACTTGGTTGGCTGGGTGAAGGGGTCGTGGGCAGAAAGAATGCTTAAACTAACAATTTATTAGTAGACTTTTTGCGGTTTCTTATCCGCTAATAATACATATTAGCAAGAGGCTTCCGCGAGGCATGCACAATGTCGTGTCCACAAACGGCTCAGTTATAGCGGTTTTCCGTGTTATCGCTTCATTCAACTTTATTATTTTTTTTTTTTTAATTCGCCGCAACCCCTTTCCACCTTTTTGTTTTTTACTCGAACGGCCGCCCGCTGGTTTCTAGTTTGAATTTAGCCTGCACCCAACCCTATCTGCAGCCCTTTTGACTTCACTGGTGAATTAATTAGTCATTCACCTGAGTCGTACAATGAAAACACACACTAATACAACAGGTCTCTAGCCATTTTGGTGCCATTTTTTTTTTACGCGTGGAAAATGTTTATTGGTGTTTCTGTGGAGGGGAGGCGTACTCTAATACATTTTGTTACACGGTCTTTGTAAAATAAATCGAACGTTGTGGATATTTGCATTGAAAATGCTGGGAAAAGAGTGGCTTTCGAGTTCTAATCATTTTTCTTTCGGAAAGACAAATTGGGTGCGAGGAAAGTTGTAATACTGTCGAGGTTATTACAATGAGAATAAAGGCTTCAAACGACGTTGACATATGTGCGAATTGTGATAAATTACCTATTCAGCGACAAAAAATATTGAGTTGGACGGTAAAACCCTCGGTATAAACTCTTCTCCGCCGGGGGAACGTATCTGTACCTTCGTGACTGGCTGGTAAATGACGTCATTTTTTGATCCGAAACCCGTATCAGTGTTTCAGCAGTGCCACTTTGAAACGGTACCTAAGGATTTAAATATAAATTCTCTGCTCGGTTGTACGCTGCCCCGAATTAATTCGATCAATGTATGGTTGCATAGCCAGCGGTAACGCTTCCCACTCTTTTCTTTATAATCGGCTACAACCCTGAACTAATTAAATTTTAAGCGATATATTTTAACTCCCGCCTACCCTATTCAAATTGTTCGTCCACGAACCCAACGTTGCAGTTTACTCGTTGGAAAACCAGTTAGAATCCACGCGAAGGATTTAGTATGTAGGATACAGCATAGTAGGATTTAGTACACGCATTACCACTCAGAAGCCTATAGTTCTAGAACTTTTGGTTCTCTCGAAGCAACGATCAAAGTGCGGCTAATTTCTTAATCACTTTCCCGTGCCTCCTGAGGTCTGTTATCCACACGAATTCTCCAACGTCGAGGGGCTCTAGTTCCTTCACCCAATGGCGATCGTTGTAGTTCCTTTCGTAACGGTTTTTGTACATTTCTTCTCTTCACCGTCGGGCGGAAGGGTCACTAGGTTGTCCTAATGTGATTCAAGGAAGAAAATCTCTCAAGCGTCTACCGAACAGTAGTTCAGCACGGCTGAATCCCGATTCGAGTTGTGTAGTCCTATAGGACAAAAGGGCCCGTTCCAGATTATTTTTGTTTTTTACCAACAGTGTTTTTGCAATTTTTAACGGCAGCTTCTGCCGCTCCGTTAGCTTGATGAAATTTTCGGCTGCTCGTGACATGCGTGAAGTCCCAATCTTTTGCAAACTGTTGGAACAAAGAACCTTGGACGATTGAAAATTGAGATCCACTGTCTGAATGTAATCGCTCCGGAATCCCGTACCTGCAAAAAAGGGATTTCAGACAATTTATGACATTTTCGCTTGACTCATAAATGGTTCCAAAACTTTGGATTTGTTAGGAACAAATTTTCCTAGAAAACTTATCATTCCAAGCAATCTTCGAACCTCTGTTTTATTGCCTGAAGGATTCATTTCAGTAATTGCCTTGATCTTTTCTTTGTCTGGTTGGATACCGTCCTTGGAGATGATGCACTCTAGGAATTCTATAGAATCGAAAGAAAATTTTGACTTTGTTCCATTCAACGTCATGCCGGATGAACGGATTCTATCGAGAACTTTTCTCACGTTCTCGTCATGCTCTTCTTGATTCTTCCCCCAGATGAGAACGTCGTCGAAATGGACTATGATGACTGTTCAACCCGTCCAGGATCTGCGACATCCTTTTTTTGGAAAAATTCCGGCGCTGAGGTTATCCCGAAGGGAAGACGTCTGAATTTGTAGCGACCGTAAGGCGTCAAAAATGTGGTCAAGTATTGACTTGACTCCGAAAGTTTGAGTTGCCAAAAGCCACTGTTGGCATCCAAATTTTAGAAAGCTTTCGCACCTGCTATTTGAGCTAGGGAAAGTTCAATTCTCGGAATCGGATGAAACCTACGTTTGACGCTCTGATTAAGTTTTGATAAGTCAACACAAATTCTTCCCCCGTCTTCCCGTTTTCTTTGGTACAACTACCATTGGTGAGCACCAATCCGTAGTATTTTCGACCGGTGTGATCACGCCTTTCTCCATCATTTTCTCCAGTTCTTCCTTCACTTTTTCTGGAAGCGGTGACGAAATCGCGAATGGCTTAGCCTTGTCTTTGAGTTCAATCACGGTACTCACCTGGAACGCAGCCTAGGCCCTGAAATAGATCTGGAAATTCAGTGAACCAGTCGACAGGATTATTTTGGGCTACCCTGTTAATTATTTTAACAAGGTTAAGGGCCTGACAAGCATTTTTTACTCAGGAGAGGTACGTCCAACTCGCTCGAAACATACACATTTTCGCAGATCGTGGTGTCTTTGTGGGTAATTTCCATCGCTATGGAAAATGATTATGCGCTGCTTTTTATTTAGCACTGAATAATAGTGTCGTGCAGTCCTTTAACGGAATTTGGTTTGATTTTTTCCCAAAGATTCGTTGGGGTATCATTGTTACGTCGGCAGCCGTATCTAGTTTGAACAAAATATTTTTTTTTTGAAAAATGGTTTTCAAATTTACCTGCAGCGTCTCAGGAGACTGCGAGTCGCCTGGTTGGTACAGATACGCATCCCATGAAAATGGTGTTGTTGTTGCCTCCGCAGTACCTACATCTTTTCTTGAATAACAGAATTTGAAGAAATTGCCGACTTTTTTTGCAATTCGAATATTTCATTGTGCGGGCCGGGCACTTTTCGAAATCGTGATTCTCAGTAGAACCGCATCTTCTGCAACTGCAAGAGGCTCGACTAGCTTGACTCTTCTCTTTCCACTGGTTGTTGGTTGTAGATTTGTTCTTTAAGGTCTTCTTTTTGACGCTGAAATGCTTCATGTTGGCGCACGGTTGCCACAGCTTTCTCCAACGCCAAATCGTGGTCATGCTCCAGACGATCACTAAGATTCGAGTCCCGCATGCCGGTAATTAATACTAGTAAAAGCATTTCATTCTTGAGGTCACCCCAGTCACACGTCCACCGCCAGTGCGGTATCTTTCGAACCGTTTTTTCCACAGCAACATCTCACTGGCACCTGTCAAGACGTAGTGATGCACGAAACGAGTAGCCGCATACCTCTCACACTCCCCTACAAAGTGCATAGCCGATTCCTCTTCCTCTTCACATCGGGTCTGCCACCATTCCCATTATGTGGAGGTGCTTGCATAGCGCGCATAGTGGCCTGTAAACATCCCAAACACTCTCCGCATGCTGCCTCTACTTAGTGATAGCAGCCACATCGTCGCCTTCCCTGTCCCATTTCCGAATGCAAGCCCTCGCTTGCCGACAGGCTGATAGGCTATTCCAACTCCTCGCGGCCTCCCTATCCGCCCAATCCTTTATCTGGGCTCTCCCCACTGTCTTGGAGACCGCAATAATCGACTCAGGTCCCCATACTTTCTTATTTGCCCCCTGTTTCGCCATTTCATCAGCTTTCTCATTCTCCTCGTACCCCCCTGTGTCCAGGGATCCACGCGAGGGTCACTTCATTACCCATTCCCTGTAGCCTTGTGATGCCCAGCCGACAGTTCCGAGTCGGCTAAATAAGTACGAGCAAGTGAATCGAGTTATGCACGATATTTTCGCGCGACAAGTGAAATAATAGTATATTTCACTAAAAGTGAGGGAAGTGGAGTTTTACCTGCGAGTTGTGTTTGGCTCACGAGGCGGGGCCGAGTGAGCTAAAAACAACGAGCAGAGTGAAAGCTTCTTCCTCACGATTTGTGGATATTATTTTTCGCAAGACCAACAGGTTTAATTGTCTTTCCTGCGAGGTCGAGGATTCGGAGAAGCAACTATCTCCCCGCGCTCGTTTTCATACAGATTCGATGCACTTGCCGCGTCCTCAGTCATTTTTGCGACGAATTTTTCGGTAAGGGATTTAGGTTCGTCGTGCGATTTTGCTTATCGACCTAATTTTCTTACAATACTACAACAGAATACTCGAATGTGGGAGGGGGGGCGTGGTGTGCACCTAAAAAGGGGAAGGCCATATGGTTGTGAGAGAACTAACCGGCGTGCAAAGGGAGTGAGTAATGGACAGTGATCAATATGCAATCAGTCCGAGGAAATGCATTTTTATCCTGTCAATTGGAACAGTGCATCTGTTTTGTACAAGACAAAAAGTATAGCTTCCTTGTACTCCTTTCTTTCTCTTAAATTACAAGGGACGTCCCTTTAAAAAGTTATGGGAGTAAAAAAAGACGTAACGTTTTTTGTTTTTGTTGTTTTTTTTTTCGATACAAAAAAAGGAAAGGAAAAAGTACAATTAAAATTGAATGGATGAGAGAGATGAAGGGGTTTAAAAACAATACACAATTACACGGTTCATTTTTATAAAGTGGTTTCCTCATTTTTAATCTTTTTTAGCGAGCTTCAATTAGCAGGATTATGTACGTAAACGAGATTGGAGACCCACCCGTAATGGAAAGTTGGAAAGGAGTGAGAGCGTATAATGTAATAAAACGTAATGCAGAAGTATTTTTAGTAGGCTGCAGGTTCATAAACAACGATTTTTCTTGCGGGAAGAGGATTTAAACCTTAATAATTTAGGTAAAGTGGAGTCTAGAAGTTTCCCATGCGCTGACGATCCCTTGAAGTCAAAACATTAAGTGGAGTTGTGTTAACGATCAGTCTGTGACCATCCGGATGACTCATTTCACTTCTTTGTTCAGTGGCGGATACACAGATTTGACCGGCCCGGGGCACTGGGAAAATATCGGCCCAACATGCATATATACAGGGTGATTCAAGAGGATGTGACACACTTGCACTGGTGATAGTGCATAGCCGAAAATGCTTTGGTTACTATCTACGAGCATTTTCCTACTTTTTTTTTAGTTTCATTACTTTTTACGGTAGATGTCGTGTTCACGGCATCTTGCAGATTCAGATTTATCTCTCATTCTCGGAGCTCATTGCAGATCGTTTGTCTCTTCAATTTGGTTGAGATCAATTCACAGAAACAACCTTAACTTGAAATAACAGCATAACATCATTTAAGTTTTCAAAAATTCCTCCCCCATCGTGGACACACTTGGACGCTATTTTCTGCAAAGCTCTGGTGGCTCGACGAATTTCTGCATATCGTTGTCTAATCGATTCAGCACAGGTCAGGACTTTGTTGATCAGCTCCTCGCTTCGTGTACAGCGCTTGTATTCGTATACCATTGTATTCATCCACAGTACAGTACTGAGACCTTTTTCGGTCGGAGGCGCCGGGCTCTGAACCCAGCAGGCGCCTAAGCCTCCCTTGGGCTCCTACGCCATACCCCGCCCAAATCGTAACTGTTCACTTCACACCAGTACTACGCGGGCGTTTCGGTCGGTGCGGCGGTTTGTTAAAATGCACATCGCCGGTAACGCCCCCACACGAAGCCCAGTGTGCCGTGTCACAGCTCACCGCAGCCTTATAGTGTTATGGGCAATGGCTGGATTCGAACCCAGTCCCGCTGGGTTGCGAAGCGAGCATTGTATCCAATACACCATCGAGACGCGGTACTGAGACCACAATTCATCAAGATTAAGCGCGAATTTTTTCAACACTTCAGAGCTTCTTCTCAATTTCATCCGTGAATTAGATATTTCCCCCATTCCAACCGCGAATAAGCGATACGACTCCATTTTAGCCGCGATTTTTCTCAATTTTTGCCGTAAATTAGCCCTTTTTGCTAATTGGCTGCAAAGATACCTCCTGATGCCTCGGCTTGCCATTTTCTCAATTGTCTGTGAATTGGCAAATTTTCTCAATTAACCCCCAATTAGTCATTTATCCAGATTATATCCACTCATTAGCATTTTTACTCATTTTAGGCGCTAAAATGATAGATTTTTATACATTTCAGCCACGAATTAGACATTTTCCCCAATTTTCGTCGCGAACTACGTAAAGCTTATTTTACTGAATTCGGCTGATGTGGATTAGCGATTTTTTCACGCGAATTGAACGTTTGGTCCATTTAAATCGCAAATTAGCGTTTTTCCTCACTTCAGTGCTTCTCAATTTTAACGGTGAATTAGCCACGGATTAGCGATTTTTCGCCATTTTAGCGGTGCATTAGCGGTGATTTCGTATTTTTCTTGATTTTAACCGCTAATGAGCCATTTTTCTCAATTTCAACTTCAAGAAACTTGAGCCACCAAGTAGCACTTTTTCTCACTTCTGTTGGTGAATTAGTAGCCTGGAGTGGAGGGGGGGGGTGGATAACCCCGGGCTCCCTATGTGGGCCTAAACATGTGGATATTAAGGATCTATGTTCATGTTTGTAGGTAAGAAGAAAATTGTTGGACAGCGATATTGGCTCCTTTCGACGATTTTCAATCCATCCGACCCAGAATAGAGTGCTTGCAGGTGATCAGCAAAGAGTGTAGTTGAATAATCGAAAAGCTCTATTCTTAAGGCTCAAATTGAGAGAATACGCTGTTCACCAGTTTTTTTTACATAACATACAGACCGAAATTGAAAAAAAAACGCTGAATCGCGGTGTATAGATGCCACTTTATGGCTAAAATGAAGACAAAACGCTAATTAGCTGTTGGTAAAATTCAGACGTGGCCCAGGGGGCCTATTCTCGTTCGTACACTGCTAATTTGCGGCCAATATTGAGAAAAATCACTGATTAATTAGCGCGGCTAAAAATTAACGAAAAACTCATACTTGCAGCTCAAAGGGCTAATTCACTGCTGAAAAGGTAAAAAATCGCTAATTTGCTTCGAAAATCGAGGAAAACTTCAATTCATGGCAAAAATTGAGAAAAATCGCTAACATGGGACAAAAACGCTACTTTGCAGCTAAAATTGAGGAAAATTACCTATTCGTAGGCAAAGTTTAGAGGAAAAGCTTTGTAATTCATGGCTAAAATTAAAAGAAAAACTTCAATTTTCGGCTATTTTATAGTTTTGAAATACATATTCAAATGTAAATCAAATGCGAAATCGGCAAAAGTGACTCTGTGCTCCCAAAAAATAGCTTGAACTGACGATTCGCGCCTTGAACATGACTAAACAGACGATTCCTGCCCTGAAAAAGGACAAACTGACCATTTGCGACTAGAATACTGGCAATTTATCTCTTTAAAAATAGTCATAAAATGGCAATTCGCACTCTATAAACAGCAAAACTGACTATTTGGACCCAAAAATAGCAAAACTGACTATTCATACCCTGAAAACATCACACTGATTATTCATACCCTAGAAGTAACCATACTGGCAGTTTTTGCCGCAAACATGTGCAAACTGGCTATGTAATCCCGCCCTAAAATTGATAAAAATCGTTAAACTGACGATTCCTGTCCTGAAAAAAGGCAAAATTTACCATTTGCGCGCAAAAAATTGCTGAATTTAGCCTTTACGCCTTAAATGTTTAAACTGAAGATTCATGCCCTAAACTGGCTATTTAAGCCTTGAAAATGGCCTACTCGTACATACAATTCACGGTCCGAAAATTACCAAAATGTTAATTTGCATCCTTCAGAGGACTCGCGCCTTCAAAGTGACTCTCTGCGCTCTAAATATTACCAAACTGGCGATTGGCGATGGCGTTTGCTTACCGACCACGGGTCGTCCTCGCCCTACCATCCTCATACCCTAAAAATTTGCTAACCGACCCGCTTCGTGCCCGGGAAATGGCAAAAATTACCATTCGGGCTTCAAAAAATGACCAAACTGATCCTCCGCGCCTTGAAAATGGCTGAGCTTCAGACAGTTCGTGCCCTAAAAATACCCTAACTATTCATTCGCGCCTTCTCAGATGGTTAAACTGACAATTGGTGTTAATCTGCGTTGCTGCGGCAAAAAAAAGTTGCCGAATTAATTGACTATTGACTATAGTAGTGCCCCTCCCCTCCGAATAAGACCATATCCATTGTAACAACTGCTTGCCCCCCCCCCGCCTGCCACAACCACTGACGGTTACTGCAATACTTCCTCGTGTAGCTCGCTTGCGCTGTAAAATGGCTTGACTGGCTATATTCGGAAGGCAGTTTATGGCGTGAAATTACAAATTATGGGGCTGCAGGATACATTATTTTGGGAATTTCACGATTTCCTCGGCCTTCCGGAGCCAATAACGTACCTGAGTAGTCAGTACCCGGGACTCGATTCCAACTATAGATAGCGCTGCCCCAAAGGAGGGGCTCAAGTCCCCTAAGCCCCTCCCTGGATCCACGGCTGTAAAGGACCACTATACCGAAAAAAATTAATCTGTAATTACCAGTTTTCTCCGTCCAAGAGTCCAAGAGTGGGGTGGGGGGGGGGCAGGCATCGGCCCTCGTGCCGCACTGACCCTCTGGACCTTCGGGCTCAGCCCGATCGCCCATCATAATGTATCCGCCTCTGTCCATGTTCTTAATTCTTACATGTTATTAGAGGCGGTCGGACCTTCACAATGGTGTGTAACGTCCCTGTTCGGGCGCCAATGTAACGTTTCTGTTTTTACCGAAATTAATCAATTTCATTAGGTCGCAAAAAGAGACCGCACTTGTTACCAATAATAAACTAACGAAGTTACTTGGATATTGAAACACGCTCTGATTTTCTCCTATATCTTGTGGTGCGGAAGAAGAGGAACACCTAAAAAAAGAGTTTACATTCCAAACGGTAGGTATATTGACGAATTCCTGACATCAGTGCCATAGTCTTTCACCCAACACTTGTGCACAAGAAATGTATCGGTAAACGCTAAGGATTAAGGACTCATTCCATTGTCCCCCCCCCTTCCCATTCCCACCAATCATCAACCGAGCTATGGTCTCTTCGGTTGAAACGACCCGGACTGAAACGTGGTTGAAATTTCAAACACGTGGATGATGATATTGACTCCGTGTTGTCATTGAATTGTATGGGTCAGGTGCAACCGATAGGATTTTGAAAGCGCGCTGGCGTTGAGTCATGGGATGAAACCAGAGATTTGAATTTATTTTTCACGATTTTGGCCCTCTGTTTCTGCGTAATAATGCGAGTAATCGGGATTCGTTAGTAAATTAAATAAAAACGTTAAGAGGACGTCTCTCCGCGATGTTCGTTAGTGGTTTTACGTACAAAATGAAAGCTAAATTGTTGCGTTCTAATATTATCTATATTCGATGAATGCATACATAATATTGCGTGCATAATAATTGTGCATTATTACCTTGCATAATAAGCGGCTTTATAATGAGCGGTTTCCTAATAAGCTCAGAAACTGTATTACCGACCCCAGAATAGTTCCGGAGTTTACATTATCATAGTTTGTGAACAACCCTTTCGTTCGGAGGAAGCCACCCTCTTTAGGCCACTGTATCCTGAATCCACCCTCATTTACTCGAGGGTAGGTGTGAGAGAAAGGGGAATGGAGAGTTCAACGTTCGACCGAGCAAACGCGCCACAAGGCAGGCTGTCTTCATGGATGCTTCGTAGCTTTCCTTATTTGAAAATGACACCCCCCGTCTTCGTCCTCCAACCAAAAGTCCGAAAGGTCCTCATTCCTGATGACTATATGGAAGTCCTTATAAGCACCACCTATCCACCATCCCACCCCCACTCATCTCTTTCTCGCAAACAATCAGTCAGCCACACTTCGTCATAAACCAAACCCCCGACCCTATTATCGTCAGCGCCCTCCCCCTCACCTTTGACGCCACCACTTAACTGTGATCCTTTCCCTTTCTAGCGTGACTTCCTCGATGCTTCGCTCCGACCCACTTTTACTCTTGTCGGACACCTCTCTCATTCTCTCTCTCTCTCTTGCTTTTCACTCCACTTCACTCTCCCGCCTTTAATGGATCATGGAAGTGGAACTTAATTGGCCTTGACGTTTAATGGTGCCCGATGACTGCGCCTTAAATTGTCAATGGTGGACGAGAGAGTTGGTTTTGAGTTTGTTGTCACATTCAGGAGAACGTTTGTCGTTAATAACATTTTGTGACAATCTTTTTTAAGCCACGAGGACACCATTTTTCTTAGATAATCTCAAACTATAAGGATTTTTATTAATTTATTAATTCGTTCTCCGTGCCACTGATGTTTTGTTTGAAAAATGTTTATCAGGATACATTTTTTCGTTTAAATAGTACACAGTACGTGAAGTACGAGGCTGTAGGTCAAAGTGGTCACGTGTCTAACACAGTGAAGAGGTGAGGAAGCAGGACTACCCCTCTCCTTATTTAGCCACTGAAATAATCTTACCGACTGCACGCCAGGCACCCTTATTTCCCCCTTCGGACGCCACTCTTAGTCCTAGACTGGTTGAGTGAGTCCCTCTTTCTCATTACACCCCCAAAGCACCCTGTTTTTCTTTCATTGTCCCTAACCGCCCCATCCCTGAGCCCATTGTACTCGTCCTTGTCGAGGTCGACTGGTCAGTCACATTCAGAGCTTGCTTTCGATACGAGTGTCAATATAGAATGTTGATAGTGTATATGAAAGGACGTTTTCCCCCCAAGGGCGAGTTTTTCTTTCCCCCCCCCCTCCCACGGGGGTGGCTTTGGGAGGATGGAAGAAGACGCCGGTAAAATCTTAGCGGGTAGGGGGCGTGAGAGGTGTAAGAGTGGGGGCGGACCTTCAGACGCCGGCGCGGAAAACTGTAAGGAACCCTCCCCTCCTTGGGCAGACTATCGGGTAGGGAGTTTTTTTTGTTTTTTTTTCCTAAGAGATGTTCGCCGTAGGAAGAACGGATGGGAGGGTTGGTTCTCGCTCTCTTCAGTCGGCGTCGGGACTCTCCCCCGCCACCCACACTAAGTTGGTGCGGGTTTTTTCCTCTTCCCTTCAACCACCACTTTATCCTTAACTCCCTCTCAGCCCCCTAACGAAAGGGGGTTTTTCCTTGCGCCGTCGTTTTCTTAGCGGCGATCCTCCCCCGCGCTATAAGTCTCAGAGTTACTTGGGCCTCCGATCTCAGTCGGTAGCCGGCCTTCTTAGTGTGAACAGGACTTTTTTTTGTCTTGTGTTGCAGTGAGACGAGTATGTGCTTGTGATACTCCGGTGTGCCAGTGTGATCTTGTGCGTATCATCTTCCGTCGTCGATCGCCGACAGGGTGTAGCCCCGACCCTCGCGATTCAGAGACACTTAACCGGCCTCAACATTATCTCTACACCGTTGGATCTACGTTCCTCTTCGGGGGACCAGATGTCGGCGGATATACAACAGGCGGTGCTCATTCAGCGGCCCGTCTTTAAGATGAACCCTGCTGCGGACTTTTGGCAGAGGGGACCTCCATCGGCGAGTCCTCAGTTAAGTCCTGACCCACAACAAAATGGTCAGGATTATCAAACACAGCATCATCTACAGCAACACCTTCATCAGCAGCAACAAGCGGCGGTGGCTGCTGCTGCTGCAGCGGCAGCGGCGGTTGCCGCCGCTCAAGAACAAGTTCAACAACAACAAGCCCAACAACAACAGCAGCAGCAGCAGCAGCAGCAACAAGCCCAGCAACAGCAGCAGCAGCAGCAGCAACAACAAGACTGTCAACAACTTCAACATCAAACGACGACGCAACAAATGCCATCCATGCCGTCGCTTCAACCACCACCACCGTCGTTGCAACAAACGCCGACCGTGTCCCCTCACGTTGAGACTCCACTTCAAAACGCCACTCCGCCCGTTGCTCACTCTCCCTCGCAATTGTCATCGTTGCACGCCCAACAACAACACGTGCAGCAGCAGCAGCAACAACAACCGCTCATAACCCCAGATGGTGGTCAAGGCCAGGTTCCTCAAGTGCCAACGCCGACACAACAACAACAACAACAACAGTTACCCCAACAAGTCAGTGCCGGTCCTCAGACGCAAACGTCACTATCGAACCACTTGTCCACTCCAAATGGCCCGTCGCCTCAGACGCCGCAGTCTCAGGATATTCCCCAAGACCTTCAAGTGACAGGTGTCAGCATGGCTCTCGCACTACCCGACCCGAAGGCAATGACTGAGAAACTTGTCAGTGAACTTCAGGTAAATTGTGTTTTCTATTTTTGATCCAATAGTCGTTTTGTTTACCGAAAATATTCGCCCCTCCTCCTTTTTTTTTTTTTTTTTTTTTTTTACCAACTTGTTCCAACGTGCACTTATAAAATGACATCCAGAATAAAGTCACCGATAAATTACATCTTTCTCATTCGACCTTCAATTATTTCGATTTGAGAAGATGTTCAATATTTGCTGGTTTCTTTCCCTCAATCAACCATTTGTCTATTTTTTTTTTTTTTTTTTCTTACATCAATTTTCATTTTATTTTATGACCTATTTTTTTTTTTTTTATTTACTTCATCTGCTTCCCTCAAACAATCAATTCATGGAAATCCCTCCTAAAGGACAATATTCTTGGTGATGAAACCACCCCAATAACGACCAAAAAAAAATCAACCCAAGTGTTTTATTTCCAACAAAAATTATAATTTTTGTGTCCAAAAATCATAATGAGTGTTTGTAATTGTGAATGCCGTTTTTTCCCTATAATTTTTTAAATATTGGGGTAATGTTAAAACCAATGAAATTTTTGTTTTTGTTTTTAATAAGCGCTTTTCAAAATTATTTTTTTGTTTAAATGATAAATTCCGAAGAATTCTCACAGTAGGTATATCTTAATGGTCCAAGTCCTTTGTTTTCTATTTTGCGAAAATGCGGCTTGTTTCAAACACTTTTTTTTTTTTTTTTTTTTGTTATTTCATTCACGTTCGCTCTATATTTTGCATTCGTGGGACAGAAGACATGACAATTAAAATAGTGTCGTCGTAATGAAAAAAATTTTATTTATTTCGTTTTATAATATTTTATTTTTACGCTTCTCGTATGCCCTAATAATTAATAAAGAGGGTAATGAAAAAAAAAATTAAATATACACGTGAAAAAGTATTAACGAATGAGATAAAAAACGAAAAACGCGGAATTTCTGTTCATGGGCACGATTCACATTTTAAAAATCTTTTACACACCCCATTTTTAAACGATTTTAATTGGAATGAAATTACACTCATATTGGGCCGAAATTTTTCAATTTTGGTTTTTAACAATTATATTTTATTTATTCTTGGATAATTTTGTATCGCGGCACTTGAGTAATTGAGAAGATTCAATGTTTTTTTTCTCTTTAACTTCACTTTCCCGTCGTTAGAAACATTTTATTTTTATTTTTTTATTATTTGTTTGTTTCAATGTGGTAGTCGAATGATGCAATTATTTTCATTTCATGACGTAAGCAAAATTCATTTCGCGAACGTTAACTCCTCGACGGGAGGGAAGTCAAGAAAAAAGTGACGCCTTTTTTGACTCAGACCGTAAGATGTATGTGTGCGGTATGCTCTCGGTCGTCCTCAATTTGAGGGGTTGGGGGGTGGTTTTTTGCAGAGGGTGGGATATCTTAGCACCCCCCCCCCTATCCACACCAAAAAACCACCCTTAAGGTGGCAGAAGAGTAGCGGTGGGTGGTGATGGGGGCGGGGGGTGTTGATGAGGGTGAAATTTTCTGGAGGAACGCCGGCGCGCAGGTGTTTTCCCCCTTCTTTCATCTCCGACCCCACACTCCTTACCCAACGTGTATATTACCACGGATGGCCATCCGCGGTGTCAAAAAGAGGTGGACTGCTGTGTGGGTGTTGTAAAGGATGTGTGGAGGTCACAGGGAAAAGATTCCCAAAAGAAGTGAGATAATACAGTACAGGTGGAAGCGGCTGTACTGTCTGATGGAGAGGGGTGAAGTGTGGTTTTCCTTCTTTCTCGTCAGGGTCTCCTCTCTTCACTTTTGTTTTCTTGTTCCCTGTGAGTCAATAGAACGGGACACACGTCAGATTGAGAGGCGTGTATGCTTGGATTAGATGGGGATGGATGGTGAGGAAGACTTGACCAACTCCTTTGCAGCTTTTTTGTGTGGCAGTCCTTCATTGGCCATTACATTTTGATGTGTGTCCTGTTGGATTATTCCACTCAATTGAGGGCTGCGCGCGTCAAAAATTACACTCTAAAAAAAAAAAAAAATGCTTCTTTAAGATGTTTGGTTATTTTTTGCCCCTAAAGTGGTTCTTTACAACTGTAATGTGCACGTTGGTCTATTTTTTTTCAACAACTAGTTATAATATACACGTTGCACATTATGGTGGTGATCATTTGTTAGTATAAGCTTTAAACAAAATCTGTTTTGACGGCTTGTTTCAACAAATTCCCCATTCACCCGATACCGAATTAATCAAAGGTCTTCCTCTGACAATAATTAAAGCATAAATGGCGGGGGAGGGGATGACTTATGGAAGGAGTTCTAACGCCAGGCCGCTAGAGCTCTCTGAAGGGTTGTTCTTGGTGTCTGAAGGTGACCTTACCTAGAACCCTCTTACCCCACCGTCCCACTCCTCTTATTTGTAAATTGTTTTTCGCCCTATTTTCATCCCTCATCACCCTCCCCCCCCCAACCCCCCAAACAGCCCTCATTGCCATTAAAAGCGAGTATTCAACAAAACTAATGATCATTTCTTTCTTTGCTTTCGTTTTTTTTTTTCTTTTTCTTTCACTTTTCCGCCTACCTCTTATTCGCTTCTTCTTCGAACATCTTTTAATCTTCCGGACGATGTGTCTCCTCCCTGCAGAGTCGGTCTGGAGTAATTTCAGACCGGACCCTAGAAGAATGCTGGAACGCCCTCCAGAGGGTGAGTCGTCGTTATTATTTCATCGATGTCGTTTATTGTTTTACGGCATGCTACTGAATTGGTCCTCCACTTGTCAATGTTAATTTGTGAAGAACCTTGTTCCTTTCCATTCATTTTTTTTCTCTCTCTCTCTAGTCGCATGCTTCCTTGCACGTTGCTGTTGTGTAATGTTAGAGTTTCTAGTTTTTATATGAATTCATATTAGAGTTTAAGTCGTCGAAATTAAATTACTCATTGCTTCAAGTTAGGCTATTGTCTCTAAAAGTGTGACTCGTACAATTCATCGTTTTCGAGATTTTGAATGAACGTGCTGCCTCTTAAGGGAGTCATTTCGCTCATTTCCCAAGGGAGCTCCTGAATGGGAAGAATCTTTTTGAAAAGTTTTTTATAGACACCGGCCCGACTGAGAGCTATAAAAATGAAAAAATTATACGTTTTGTGGTCCTTACAGAGCAATTGGAGTTTACTTCATTTCAACACGGTCGGAAGTTAAACTATTTTTTAAAGGAGTTTCATCGATTAACGTTCAATTACAGTACAAGGCGTTCAAATTTCAGCAGTACACTGCCTTTCTTTCAATATTATTTTCCAACCTACCCTCTAAATGGCCTCGTCCTGTATAGGGCACTTCTCAAGTTCATTGTATTATTGTGCGTTGTCTTCATCGATCTCCAGCGGTCTAAAGTAGAATTAAAACTCCAGCGTTTCTTCCCCATAATTCCTACTCATTGGGAATAAACCATAACGCGGCGTCCGAAAATACATTATGTACTATGTTGCTCGTGAATTCCTTTCCGTCCCACTAAAAAAGGCAAATTTTATTAAAAACCCGATCGATAAAATTTGAAACGAGAGCTTTGCATGAGGCCAGGGCTCAAATTTGTACAATTTGATCGGATATAATTCGTCAACTCTCCAGCGTGAGCTGGAGAAAAGGTGGACAGCTCGTATGCTCCTGGAGACTTTAATTCTTCCAAATAAAAAGTGATGCCACTGGGTCTATATCCAAGGTGTAGCTACACCTCTCTAGGGGGTGGGTGGTATGCTACGTGCGGTCAAGGAGGAGATAAATAACATGCCCGCCTGAATATCGCCTCTAGAAAGTCAGCAGGAATGCTCCCAATGAAACCGATCCACTGGTGCGGATTAAAAAACAGCTTGCGGAAGCTTTTAATTTGATGAAGCGACACACTGAATGGTTCCTCATTTCTCAGCCCTGAGAAACGCTCCTTTTTGACTATGTTTCCTTGGAACTTTAATTACCTAGAGGACGCACCCCCCAATCCCCTCTCCCACGCCACCACCACCAATTGACTGTGTGGTTCGTTAGCCGCCCGGTTATCTGCAACTTCAATTTATCTTGAAATCTTGCAGATATAATCCACTACGACAGTAAAAGGCCCCAAAAAACTTGCAATTTTGCTTTAAATTAACGCCCCGAAGACCCGACACTTTCAATTTCACGGACATTCTGCCAGAAAACTTGTAATTTCGTTCAAATTAGGGACCCGACTTCTCAAAATCACAAATATTTGTCTCTAATACTTACAATTGCACGTCTAACCGCGTACATGGGCGTATGCCGGAGCCCGCTATAGCCCGGGGACCGCAACTTATAAAATAAATTGGCCCCGAAACTTACACTTTCACAAAAAAACTGCACCCGGAAAGACCCAAATTTCACACGGATATTTTGCCCCCTTGAATGTCGTCGTCGTCAGCCTACGACACGTAATTCGTGTCGTACGGAGACTTAACACCGAAACTTGCCATTTCCCGCAAACTCGACATTTACCGTGGAAATAAAGACCATAAATTGACAATTTCACGGGGAATAAATAGTTGAAACTAGCAACCCGGGACTGAAAAATTCCGGAAATTTCGCCCTTGAAATTTCGCAAATATTTAGCTCTGATTGACGTAGGTTGTTTGGTTGTTCCTATAATTTTTACCTGAGAACTGCAGTTAAAATTGGAAATTTTTCTCTTCAATTTGACCTGTCAATTAGCGATTTTCCTCGATTCAATTCACAAATTAGTGATTTTCTCAATTTTATTCGCGAATTAGCATTTTTTTTTCTGAATTTTAGCTTAGCAGCAGGGTTTAATTAGCGGTTTTTGTCAAAATTGCCCACGTACTGGTGTTTTTTGCAAAAACACCCGCTAATTAGTGTCCGCGAATAGCATTTGTGACGATTTTTCGCAATTTTAGTTGCAAATTTACAATTTTTTTCACATTTCTATCCGAATTTGCATCCCTCTCCATTCATTTTAGCTGTGAGCTTGGCCAAAAAACGCAAGATTTTCTCTAAATTTGTCTTTCTATTTCTAAATTGTGATTTATAGCTGTTAGTTCCTCTAGACACAAATAGGCGCAAATCAGCTGTGTTTTTACCCGTAAGACCATAAGTAGGCGCTTTATCTCAATTTTAACCTTAAAGTTGCCTTTAGAAGCTACGAATTGGCGTATTCCAAATCTTTGATGCAAAATGAAATTTTTTCAAAATTTTGTCCGCGCATTAATGATTTTCCTCAATTTTTACCCGTGAATTAGCGTTTTTTCAATTTTAGCAGCGTAGTAGCGTTTCTAACACGTGAATTGACGATTTTTTTTTCAATTTTTGCCACGAATTGGCGTTTACTGCAATTTTAGCTGCGGCGATTTTTTTTTTTTTTTTTTTTTTTCACATTTTAGCTCGGCATTAGTAATTTCGTTTTACTTTAGGTATAGATTAGCGCTTCTTCTCAGTTCTAGCCACGAATCAGTGGTTTTTTAACTTATAGCCATGAAAATTGCCGTTTTTCTCATTCTTACAACCACTCAGCTGCCATCAAAAGGCGAGTTTTTAAGCTGGAAATTTGACCACGGCTTTGACCGCGAATTGTCGATTTTCCTCAAGTTTTGCCGCGAACTATAGCGCTTTCTCTCAATTTTAGCAGGGCAGCAGTAATTATTCTAGCCCGTGAATTCGCGAATTTTCTCAATTTTCACCATGAATTAGCATTTTCTGCAATTCGAGCAGCAGATTAACCATTTTTCTTATTTCTAGCAGCGAATTAGCAATTTTTTCCAATTTGAGCTGAAAAAGAACCCTTCTTCTAATTTTAGCCAGACTATAAATTGCTTTTTTTTTTCAAGCCGAAAATTAGTTCTTTTTTACATTTTAGCACCGCATTAGCAATTTTGTTTTACTTAGCCACGCAGTTGCCGTTTTTCTCAATTTTAGCAACAAAAGTTGCCTTCAAAAGGCACGAAGGCGAATGTATATTTAAGTTTAAGCCGCGGATTAGCAATTTTTTCCCCTTTTTTGCAGCGAACTATTTTTTGGCGAGTTTTTCTTAATTTTGGCCGCATTGTACTTGACGATTTTTGAATTTTAGCCCCGCATTAGCAATTTTTTTTTTTTTACTTTCTGCTACGGATTAGCGCTGTTTTTCGGTTAGAGCCTTGAAGCTTTTAGAAGCAAGGGATTTTTGTTTTCTCAATTTTAGCATCGATTTAGTTTTTTTTTTTTTCATCATTTTTATCCGATTTTATTGGTTTTTGGTATTTGCATCTGTTAAATTGGGTTTTCTGCTACTTTTGCAGTGAATTGGCATCTATTATCTTTTTATGTATATCATGTGAATTGTACGATATATGCGAATCTTTAAATGCGTTTTCAGTTAATGAATTTGCCAATTTTGCCCAATTTTAACCCTAATTAAAGTTGCTTTTGTCAATATTAGCCGCGATTTTGCGCACTCAATTAGTAGCCGCGGCCTCGGCCCGAAAACAATACGTTTTCGTTTATTTCTATACATTTTAACCGTGGAATGGCCTCCGTACAACGCGAATCAGCGTTTTTTTCACAATTCCGTTCTGGAAGTTGGATTATGAGAGTGTACACATTATACACCCATGAGTATAGAACCTAAAAATCCTCATTTTTGCGTATTAAAGCTTTTAGGGGGCCCGGGGACGGTCCGCCCCCTCTAGCCAGAAAGCCCTGAACATTAGACAAAAACCGCTAAGCGGCATGACGCCCCTTACCGTTGTAATGCAAAATTTAATTATTAAGTAGTGAATATTGGGCGTATTGTCTCGAATGATATTCCGTCATTTAGCTGGCAGTTTTGTCGATGGTTAATAGAGCAAGCGGTGGGCCGAAATCAACAGTTTTCAGAAAAATGTAAAAACATTTTACAAAGGTGCAACTGCAGATGTTAAATTGTTATTTACCTCTAACAGAATTGTGTATTTTTTTTAATAATTTTTTTTCGCTGCTTATATTTGAAAAGAGGGAGAAAAAACTGGTTCCGTCGGTATTGGTACATTGCAAGCGTTATGTTAATGAAAGTATTGTTCTAAGAGACACCAAGGGGAGGGGTTAAATTCTACGGTGTGAGAGAGACTCTCTGAATATTGGTGAGAGGCGGATGGGGGGGATGAGTAGATGACATGTCTTTTTCACGTCGAGCAAGTTTATCCTTCCCTTTCTCCATCACCGGCACCGTTTGTATAAAGTGTGTTCAAAATTAGCGCTCTGCAACGCTTTATTTTTAATTTTTTGGGCGATTTTACAATCAAATGAGGAAATTAAAAATAATATTGTGATCCCAGAAGTAACAATGTAACTCAATGGGGAAGGGAGGCAGAATATTTATTTTTAATAAGAAAAGAAACCGTTGGTAGTAGCTAACTCTATTTTAATGGTCATTCTGCTTCATTCTTTTCTTTTTTCTTGAAAAAAAAAAGGATGGAATGGAAAAAGAAGTTGGCTTGGGGGCTTTGTAATTGGCGTTCCAAACTACTTATTCTTTTACCTTTCTTCAAGACTAGGCCTTTAATTGGCTCCTAAATAAAGAATATCCATGTAAAAGATTGGCAGTTCATAACAAAATGGCTGCTGCTGTGGTGGGGGAGGGGTGATGATGACGAGCGAAGAAAAACCAGTACATATATGGAGTATTCCGTAGAGTATAGCTGTTCAGATCCGCACGTCGGGCCCTTCCACCGCCCCCCCCACCCCCGTGCCCCACCTTGTTAATTATATGAGCACCGGGGGATTAACTATTTAAAAAAAAAAAAATGTCAACGGCAGCTTGAACTAACCAGTTCTATTTGGAAAGACAAGAAAGGGAAACGGATGTCAGTTTCATCTTACCCCCCTCCCTTTCCTCATCACAGCGCTCTTTATCAACTTTACACCCCCCCCCCCATCATCAACCAAGTACATTAACCACGTTTCCCACGTTTGTTTTTTAATTATTAAGATTTTTTTGTGAATGTGCCTACTCACCCCAACCTATTCTTCTTCTTTTCGTACTTGACCGTCAGGGTAAATGAAAGCCCTCCCCCCTCCACACTCATGTCATATCTTTTTTTTTTTTATTCTTTCTTTTGTCTCAATTCAAGGGATGATCCCTCTCTCACTCTGGCTCTACGTTAACCCTTCTCTTATAATACGTAATTACTTAAGAGAGAAAGAAAAAGAGGGTGCCGGTGAAAAGGTGGGGGAAGGTAGTTGTCCGAAGGGAGGAATTGTTTTTTGTCTGGAGGCGGAAACTGCTAACGGTATATAAGACAAGTTATGCATATCTATGTGTGTGTGTGTAGCATGTTTCGCCTGAAGGGTCTCGACTCACCTACGGAAAAAGGGGGTTGGAAAAACATTAATATTTTACTCAGTACGAGTGCTAAGGGAGGATTTTTTCTAAATAAAAAAATTGCCCACTTGTTTGTATAATGAAGATAATTGTGGTGATAACTATTATGTCTCACCAAGGTTTCGAGATTCTTTGTCACTGCTTTCAATTGAAACTGCGTGAGAATTCATGTTTTGTTTATACTGTCCATGAAAGATTGACTGTTTTGTAGTCAGGAATTTACCCTAAATCGAGGCTCTTTCCATTATTTTAGAGCAACTTCCGTCCGGTTTTATGGTAACGGAGGAAGAGCGAATTCTGATTGCTGGTCTCGTATTCAGCTTGTAAGAAAGTCAACAAGTTATAAAGTTTCCTACTTTTTAGTGTTTGCTCGTATTTATAGTGAACGTGAACTCTGAAAGAAAACTATCCCATAAACGTTGCTTTCGAACGTGGAGGCGGCCAACGTGCGGCTTCAACACTTTGATGGTCCTCTCGACTGGGTTCACTTATGGATGGCATCCTGGTGGGCGTTGTACGGTGCTTCACGCCCAGCTCCATCAAACCAGCAGAGAATTCCTTTCCCATGAAACGGGTGCCCTGATCCGATTTCGGAAACAGGGTAAACAACGGTTTGGCTATTTTCGAGCCGTCCCAGCCGAACATTCCCAGGAATCTCTTTAGTGCCCTGGTGTTGGATGGTTGGGGAAATTTTAAAACCGGGTCTACTTTGCTCGAATCAATTCGCAGCCCTTCATGGTTCACTAAAAATCATAAATAGGTTAACTCTCACATCCAAATTCGCTTTTCTCCCAATTGACCTTCAGCCCATAGGATTGAAGGCGTTCAAACAATTTCCGGAGGACGTCCAACTGCAGCTCAAAAGTTGGCGCCACCACCAAAAGATCATCCAAAGACGAATGCACAATCGAATCGATTACGCGTTGAAAGCTTGACGGAGCGTTAGTCAAGCCAAACGGGAGAAGACGGAACTGGAAATGGCCTTTCCCCCGGCACGCTAAAGCCGGTAGGAGCTTTACTTTCCTTACTCAGGGGAACCTGCAAGTAGGCTTGTGTGGCCAAAATGAGGTAGAGGGTAGGCGTCGCGTTTCGTGACCTGATTGAGACCCATCAAGCTTGGGTACCATAAAAATAGGATGGTTCCAGGGGGACTCCGATGGTTCAATGACGCCTTCCTGTAAAAGCCTGCCAACCTTTTCTATAACTCTACCAATGGCTGGTGAGGTACGATAGACTCGTTGCTTTATGAACGGAGTGCCTTCGAGCAACTCGATGTGCTGCTCTACCAAAACCCGGCCCAAACAAGATTGTTCTGATTTTTGAAAATGTTCAATTGCTCGCTGTCATTGTATCTGTTGGTCAGACAACAATTCCTGTTATCCCAGCCACTCGCGAGCCCTCTCTGCCATCGCGTCGTTTCTAGCCCTCATGGGGCCCGTAGGTGAGAACTATCTGGGGGAGGGGGGCTCATAACAGCCGGTGTGTATTGTAAATGTAGGTATACTAAACACAAACGCGGATTCAGGTTTTGTTTAAAAACGAGAGGCTTCAAAAATCGTATGCTTTGTACTACTAATACTGGCTTGATAGTCACTCGCACCCTTCAGAAAATTGTGAAAGGCAGAAGCGTGAGAAAAAGTGCCAATTCACGGTTAAAATTGTTCGCGGCCAAAAAGAAAAAAACAAGTGCCACTTGGAGACTAGAGGTGTCGAAACGACAATTTTCAGCCTCTAAAGGCAAGTTCGTGGCTGAAACTGCGAAAAAACGCTTATTCATAGCTAAAAACGAAACAAATCTCGCAGCTAAAATGAATAAAAGTTGCTAATTCATGGATGAAATTGAGAAGAAGCGCTGAAGTAAAAAAAAAAAAACGTCAATTCGCGGCTTATAAAGGCAACTTCGTGCCTGAAGTAATTCGCAGCGAAAATATTGGGAACTCTTCATTGTTTGATTAAACGTAGAAAAATTCATAATTAGCAGCTAAAATGAGCAAAAACGCTCATTTGCGGCTAAAATCAAGAAAAATGGCTAATTGGGGGGGGGGGGTCAATTTGAGAATATTTGCTAATTTACAGAAAATTTAGAAATCATGAAGAAAACGGATTCACTGCATAATTCAGATAAATCGCTATTTCACGGCTAAAATTATGAAAAATCGCTACAAAGACAAAAATATCGCTAATTCGCGGCTAAAATAGAGGACAATTGCTAATTTGCGGCTAAAATAAAGAAAAAAGGCTGATTCGGGGGGGGGGGCAATCAATTTGAGAAAATTTGCAAACTTTCCAGAAAATTGAGATATTATGGAAAATACGAATTCACTGTGCTAAGTTCAGATAAATCGCTAATTCACGACTAAAATGGTGAAAAATCGCTAAAATGACAAAAATATCGCTAATTCGCGGCTAAAATAGAGGAAAATTGCTAATTCAACGATTAAATTGAGAATAAGCGCTGAAGTAAAAAAAGAAACGTCAATTCGCGGCTTCTAAAGGTGTAACTTCGTGCCAGAAAGTGAAAAAAAATCGCTAAAACCGCGGCCAAATTTCAGAAAAAGCGTTAGATACTTCGCGGCGAAAATTGTGGAAACTCTTAATTCTTTGAGGAAACGTAGAGAAATTCATAATTAGCCGCTAAAATTAGGAAAAGCGCTAATTTGCGGCTAAAATAAAGAAAAATAGCTAATTGGGCGGGGGGTCTAATCATCATAAAAAATACGAGTTCACTGCAAGATTCAGAAACATTCCTAATTCACGGCTAACATAGTGAAAAATCGCTAAAATGACAAAAAAAAATTGACAATTCGCGGCTAAAATGAGGAGAAATCGGTAATTCATCTATTTAAATTGAAAAGAAGCGCTGACGTGTCGAAAAAACGCTAATTCGCGGTTAAAATCTAGAAGACGCGCATTACGGCTTCTAAAGGTAACTTTTCGTGGCTGAAAGTGGACGAAACCGCTAATCCGCGGCTAAATGAAGATAATGCGCCAATTCGCGGTGAAAATTGGGAAACAAAATTCTCATTGACGGCTCCTCGCTAGGAGGCTAAAATTAGGTAAAACGCTAATTCACGACCAAAGTCAAGAAAAATGGCTATTTATGGGGTTAAAATTGAGAAAATTTGCTGTTTCACAGAAATAAATTGAGTAAAATGGCCTGTTACAGTTTCCGATGACAACTCCATGGCTAAATTTGCTCATTAGCGATTCAAATCATGGAAAACAAAAATCCATTGCAATAAATTCACGGCTGAAATGGAGATAAATCGCTAATTCGCGGGTAAAATGAAGACAAATCGCTAATTCGCTGTTAAAGTGGAGGCAAATCGTTAATTCACCGATAAATTGCGAAGAATGTGACGAAGTGTGGAAAAAACCGCTAATTCCGCGGCTCCTAAAGGCAACTTCACGGATGTGTTGGTGAAAGATTCACCCGCGGAGGGCGCCAAATGTCTAAGGCCGGCACTTTACTGCGCCTGCGCAAGGGAAGATTTTTTTGTGCGAATGGAAAACGTTATGTAGTTATAACTTATGTCGTTGAAGTTATATTGCACAGGCCCCAAAGTACTTAAAGTTTTACTGTGAGCGCAACCACGGCCCTTTGCTAAGATTCAAAGTGATGTGCTCGATATTGGTGCAGGGTGTGATGGGAGGGGAGGGGGTGGTGTGACAAGGATGGGTGGCCCGCCTATGAGTCCTCACAACCAGGTTTATATGGCCCGCCCAACCAAAAAAGGTTGGCCGGCCCTGCCCTATAGGCCCCTTATCCTTTCTACATCGTTGCAGTAGCAGTCAAAGATGTTGCATTTTGCCCGTATGTGCTTAAATAGAACCGCAAAAGCAAAGGCTTCCCTATAGGACCAGGCAGTGGCGTAGAAACGTCTTGAAGTCAAGAGGGGTTGGGGTGCAAAGATTCTCTGTCAGCAGAAATCAGAGGTTCATTGCACCCCTTCGTTCCTACGTCACTATAGGCCCAGGGAAAGGGACTGGACCCAGATTATGTTAGCCCTTGTATTTTGTATTACTTTGCGAGGTTAATTTAGTTATTCCTGCCCCTCGCCGCACTACCTATACTATTATACCATTTTCTCTCTTACTCCTTCTTTATTTATTTTTATTTATTTTTTTTCCTTCGTGGTTTCTTCCTTTTTCGTCTCTTGTGAATTCTCAGCATGTCGAAGAGGTAATCTTAATAATAGGAGGGGGGAGGGGAGAAGCTCTGCCTTGAAGAAGAAGAACAAAAAAACAAAAAAAAACATCCCTACCGCCACTCATGTATCCCCAAGATAACAATTCCTAACAAGACTGCATTTTCCCTTCTTTTTCACCGAGGCAGATTTATGGTGGGCAGGGAGAGGCTTCCCTTGTTTTCTTCTTTCATTCGCGAAGACCACCAGCAATGAGCTCTAATCTATTTAAACATTCTCTCGTATGCCTTTCCTCTCCCCCCCCCCACCGTGCACCACCACCCTACCTTGTCCGTGGGTATATAGCTTACTCCTGCGGTTTAAAGCAAAAAAAAAAAAATACGAATATTTTGTATTTCAAGTCGCTTTTCTCTGTAGTTTACCTTGGAGAGTGCCTGATAGCTGTGTGGAAACGGACTATGTAAGCTGAAGGGTGTGATGGGCAGGAGTGAGGGGGGTGAGGGGGAGGGGCAAAAAAGAATAGATTAAAACGAACGATAATCTCTTTTTCTCGAGTCAAGTTGAAAACTACCGAGAATCACGAAAGTGAACGTTTTCAAAGCATATAAGAAAAGTTGAAAAGTCTACTGTTTTGACATTTTTATTCATTTCATCCTCTCTGTACCCCCCCCGCCACCGCCCCATGGCTACACCCTATCAACCGGTCGTTTCTTTTCCACGTACAACCGTAGTACTAAAAACACAAAACCATAGACATTAAAAACGTCTTACTGTTTTTTGGAAGGAAGCATCGCGTGGGTAAATACAATAACTGACTAATTTTGGTAATTTTATTTATTGGAAAGGGCGAAATAGGATGATGAGGGGAGAAGCGGGGGGAAAATCGAGTTTTTTTTCCCCCTGCCTCCTCCTCCATCGCTCCAGCAAAGAATTCAAGAAACGCATTTAATTGCAATTATTTCAATGATGAGCATTTTATTCTATTCACGGATGACCGTTATCTTTCTAGGCGAGCTGAATTTATTTTTCCTCTTATTCGCAGTTTATTTGATTAATCTAAAAATAAATGAACGCATTTTGTTCTTGATTAATAGCCCGCGCAATTAAAAAAAAAAAATCGAGCTTCCTACGCTCTTTTGCGAAAAGGTTTTGAGAGCCCAACGCGAATTCCTCTCCTGTTCGCAGACGACGAAGATGAAAGTGCTACGAGATGCGAACGACCTTGACACGCAGACTTTATTTCTTTATTTTTAAACTCTGAAATTCCCCGCTTAAATAACCTTTTGGTGAAGGGGTTGAGGTATATGCGAGTTACCTGTGGGTTCTTATTTCTTTTTCTTTTTTTTTTTTTTTTTTGCTTGGAATATATACGCGGATATGGATTGGAAGAGTCTCAGCCTGAAGCAATTATATGTACCACTCTTGAGTGAAGTACAATTGTGGTGGATTGAACGGTGAACGGTGGGGTGGGGTGGATTATTCACAACTCACAAGTGTTTTATGAGCAGGATGAGAGTGAACGCTTTAAGAGATGAAGAAAAAAAAAAAAAAATCACGGAATGGTTTCGGAGGGAAACAACCGTGCGTGTGGGTGTATAACTGAGGGAATTTTTCAGGTGGGGGAAACTGACCCAACTTAGCATTCCCCCCTCCCCTGTTTTCCCCGTTGGTTGAACAGCATCCGAGTATTAATATAATATAAAACAAAAGTAGTAGCTAATGCGAAGGAGAAGAGGGAACTCCCCTCTCTCTTATAGAATGAGTTTTTTTTTCTCTCCTTCTTTTTTCCCTTCCTCCCGGGATTTTTTTTTTCCCCCTTGTGAGGGATCTCATCTCCTTCAGAATCTCGTTTGACTGAAACAAACCTTCTTTTTGGTTTTAACCGTGAGTGGAACTACAACGCGTTTATGTGTGTTCATGAGGAGCCGGCGATGGCAGTGACGGACGAAGAGGTGAGTGTTGTTATTCGTGTACCTTTTGGACACCGCTCAGGCCTGGTCAAGTGCGTTTGAAAGGGAAGAAAAAAAAAAAAATGTGTCATTATAGGTGTGAAAGACGAGCTTGTTTTTCGTATTATATGAATAGAAACGAGTATACGGTAACCGGCGGGGGGGGGGGGGAACTGCGCGCGGAGGCGGGTGGCCTATGAGGAAGACAACGCGCGCGAGAGAGAGAAGGGTGATGCTGCCAAAACAGAGATGCTGTGGATGGTTTGCACGGGGACCCTTGCAGTCGGGCGCGGGGGAGGAGAGGCTGTTAAACTTTCTTAGGTCGGATCCGGCGAGATTTCTCGCGGTATAATACCGAGGAAGGCTTTTTCAGAGCCTTGGGGCTCCCTGTCGTGCTAGACGGGGGTAACCCAGACCGGTTTTTATATATATTTTTGTCTGGGCCGGCGAAGAAGACGAAGAAGAAGAGGGGCCCCTCTTTGGCTAAAATACTCGAAGTTGGAGACTACCTCAATGTTCTAATCGTTGCCCCTTTTCTTATTGAACACCCATGAAAATTTAGTTTTCACAATTTCATTATCTAATCCTGGAGGGGTGTGGAGGAACTCCTTAGATCGTTATTTACACGCAAGCAACACCTGTCTTCTATGTGGAATGCAGGAAACAATAATTCGGTGAGCTTGCCCGCGTCCAGTACCGCCCGAGGAGTGCCCTGAGGGCACCAGCCCAGGTCAAACTTCAACCAATATTTTTGAGGGCTTCATCAATATTAAAAATCATTTCATCCTGATTATACATAATCTTAATGCTCTGAATGAATAAATTATAACACGCAGCGCCGAATTAAAATTAGTTTTTAGCGTCCTCGTCCACATTCCGCATTAGCAGTACGTAAGTGTAGCCACAAGCCCAAATGCATCCATTTGTAGTGTTGTCAATGTTTCTAATTATTTTTATCATATCAGTCGATCTTCTTTCATGTCGATGGTTATTTGGTAATAGGGCTCAAGCCTCAAAAAGCAAATTTTACAGGGGAAGAAAAAAACCAATTAAGGCTCTTTTTGAAACTTTTCGTTTAAAATTCTTTTATGGCGGATTTCACCACCGAGAGTTAAGGTTTGAGTTACGGGTAACTCGGAGTTAGCGTAAAAAAAGTGTTTCACCACTTCGAGTTATGCTTAACCTTGGAGTTACCAAAAGAAACCTCCTCTCTTAACTCCGGCTTAACTCAAATAATGAGTTTCATCATCAAAAGTTAGAGTTGGAGTTAAGGATAACCCGGAGTTAAAGAAAAAATGCGTTTCTCCACTTTGAGTTTGTCTTAACGTGCGGGTTACCAAAGAGAGTTAACTCCCAGATCTTATTCTCTAGTATTTCCAGGGAATAATCTCTTGACTCGGACATAACCTTGTTTCAGGCCCAAAAAATATGTTTAAAATTTCGTTCTGTCTTGAATTTTATGTTAAAAAAAGTGATAATGAAACAGCGCACTGCTATATTCACGAGCACGATGACAATATTTAGACGGGTTCAATAAGGGCGACGATATGGAAGGGTAACAACCCGCTCTCAAAGACGGCTAGGACGGCGGCGGGACGGCTCATGATATTGCGGGTTTGTAAGGAGCGAGTGATGTAAATTCAATAGTACGAATAAAATGATGTTTTAATTCACAAAAGTCTGAATAACAAATGAGAACTACAACGCGTATAAAGTATCAAATTCCTATATTATGATAGATCGCTTGTTCACTTGTGGGTCGTCCGGTCCTTTATCGGCGGACCGGACTGTTGATTCCGCCGTAAAGCTACAAATGAATTCCATAGCCTGTAGCTAAAGAACGCACGTTATTATGCTGCTTATTATTTGGAGTTGCCTCTTTGCCTGTCGGTGTAATGGACCCACTTCAATAAAACACAACAATATGACTTAATGTTAAAAAAATAAAAGCAGTTCGTGTTTGGATTTCTTTGACTTTAGTTGTCTCTGATTAGAATTACAATATTTTGGCGCAGTCGGACTGTAATCGTCATTGTCATCCATACCCAGAAATGGATGTGCAACGAGTCGAACTTCGTTTCCGCGAATCGAGCAGCCGCTGCACTCTGCACAGTTTTAGACTGTCGGACGTGTCACCACCTGAGTGGATGCTTCTCGCTCCGCACCAGCGCGATGTTTTCCGTCATAATTGCACAATTCAAATTGCAGACGTCGCGTCAACACTTTCTGAAGAATTTTCTCAGAAAACGATTTCTTTGAGTCTTGACAACTCCATCGTATCATATTTGTTCGATTTATGCGGCACTTCAACGCCAGGAGAAACAAACGAGGAAACCTCGGGCGAACGTTTTTTCTACATCGTGTCAGATCTCCTTCGCCATCAACAAGAAAGCAGTTTGCTATTAATGCAAAACGTCATGAAAGACTTCACCTCAACTATGAGAGATTGCCTGCGAGCCAAGGAGACTCCTCAGAAAATGGTTATTTCTCACTTCGACGGCAAGAACGACGATACCAGCGTATGGATGACGCTATACGAAAAAGCGTGCATTGTCAACCAGTGGACAACTGATGAGTTGAAAATTAGCAACCTGGTTTCACACTTTGTTCCGGGAAGCGTCGCACAAAAATGGTATTTTTCTCTCCTCGCCGATGAGCGTGTGCGCCCATGGTCGGAGTGGAAGGCACACTTTATCTCGGCCTTTGGGCAAAACATGCTCCAACTGGCTACACGAGCTCACGCGTGGCGCTATAGACATGGGCCACTCTCTATTTCTATGAGAAACAGAGGCTGTTGAATATAGCATATGGGCCTTTGCCAGATCGCGCATTCAACATCCTCATGATGCTGGGAGTTCCCGAAGCTATGCAGGGTCAGTTACTCTTTCAGAGCATCGAAGGAAAGGATCAACTTCGCCAAGCGATGGAAAAGCTTAAACCTTTGTCCAGTGAATCCGAGTTCGATCGACAACACTCAAATTCCAGAAGCAAAGGAGCGCATAATACCCAATTAAATTCCCCCAATGTCGATATTAAAGAAAACTTCAATTTTTCCCCGTACTTTGGAAGTATTTCTTGTTGTTCCCAACTTCCAGTAAGAGAACTAATGATACACAATGTCAAGGTACACGCTCTTTTGGATACCGGTGCATCTGTCGATCTTATCAGGGCGGAAATTGTAGAAAAGAATGGATTGCCGAAATTAAGAGGTGGAGGAGTCCTCCGAAGTTTTCACGGCTCTCAGCACAGAGTTTGCGAGTTCATTCAAGCAAATATCTGTTTTAATGGAATTGACATGGTAACAAAAGCTTTCATTGTTAAACAATTACCCTATGACATGATCCTTGGTTTCAAAACAATGCAAAAATTGGGCATTTCCGCTGTTTCATAAAAAATTACGCAGCCATAGTGAGACCTCTCGATAAGCTTAAAGCCAAAGGTCAAGTTTTTCAGTGGACTTCTGAAGCTGAAGATTCGTTCCAGGTCTTAAAACAAGCCATTTCCTCCAATCCAGTTCTCCAGCTTCCTGACTGGGATTTGAACTTTGAAGTATGCGCAGATTCTTCCAACTACGGCTGTGGCGCCATTCTGTACCAGCGGGACCCAGTAAAACCCAAAAATCAGCAGCTTCGAGTCATTGCCTATTACTCCCACACATTTACGAAGGCGGAGTGCAATTACTCAGTAACTGGACAAAGAAGGTTTAGCAGTGGTCTGCGCAATTAAATATTTCAGGACGTACTTGGAGGGCCGTCGTTTCATCGTTCACACGGACCATCAGGCTTTGACCTTCATAATGAATTTGAAGGAGCCCAAAGGCCGTTTAGGCCGTTGGCAAGTATTTTTAATGGGATTTGACCTTATTATTAATCATCGTAGCGGGAAAGATTTAGAGGATGCAGATGCTATTTTACGACTTTGTCTCGACGTGAACCCTTCGCAAGTCAACGCTACTCAAAAACACGGCGAGAGAGTAGAAGTGAAGAGAGAGAACGTCGCTGAAATTTTGCGCGTTTATCATGACGAGCCTGATTCCGGTGGTCATGACGGGTTTCTCCGCACTTACTTGAAATTGAGGAAAAGATTCTACTGGCCGAGAATGAAGAATGCTATTCTTCAGTACGTAAAAAGCTGTCGAGTCTGCCAAATTGCTAAATTCAAGTTTCGTCCAAAGCCTGATGTGATGATCATACCTCAAACGTCTAAATCTCCTTTTGAGCACATTCATATAGATTTTGCTGAACTGCCGAGTAAACTAGGGCAAAATTCTACAAATCATTCTTGGTTGTGGTCGATGAGTATTCCAAATTCACTGCCGTCAAAGCAATGCGAGAAAGCGCGCGAGCTGTAGTGAATTATCTTTCTAAGCTTCCCTTCATTGACAAGGTGAAGAAAATAACCAGTGACAATGGTTCTCAATTCACGTCGATATTACTTGAGAATTTCGCATCTGAGAGAGGTATAAAATTGATTAAGAGCTCACCGTACCACCCAGAAGGAAATGGTTTGGTCGAAAGAAAAATAAGGGACGTTAAACAGTTCCTATCCCTGTACCAGTCTTTCAGAGGAGGGTGGAAAGCATGTCTGGAAGCTGCAATAAACCACATTAATCGTTCATTTTCAACAAGTATCGGATGTTCTCCGCATTACAAGGCTTTCGGCACTATTTCACTTTTCCCTGCGGATCTCAGATATAATATCCCTCCCGATATGATTCGTGAAGAACCATACGATGAGCTAACTCTAAGGAAGGCCTGTGGGTTAGCAAGAGCTCAAAACCTTTCTTAACCTCGAGTCACTTTTAACTTTGAGAGTTAAGTAGCCCGCACTTTAACTCAAACTTGGTGAAATCCGCCATTACTGAATTAATCTCAAAAGGTTATTTTCACATTGTTTTCTATTAAAAAGAATGATTTCTCACCTAGATTTAAAAATAAATTAAGACAATAATTCTGAATTGGGGCTTATGCCCAATGGCACTCATGCTTTTAGTTAATTGCGGCTTAAGCCCTTGGTTGTGCCCTTTGGCCTCTTCCTGCCCATAATTTGAATCCAAAGATTGTTGGTTATGCCTTTATAGGTGAACAAGAAATTTATGCTGTTCTGATTTTGTACAATTAGCTAAAAAATAATTGCTAATTTTCAGTTAAACCTTCACGGTTACCTTGGTTCCCGTCATGAATTACGATTTGAGGAATGCTCATGATTACGAATTTTCATTCATCAAAGAATACGATCACTTAAAATTTAGGGGACAGGGAAATTCAGAATGGATCCTCGAAGATTTTATGTTTTTATTTCGAAATATTTTAATTCAAAAATCGTATGCAAAATAAGAACACGGGTGGGGATGGGGATTATAAAATTTGCAAAAATCTAGCGCGACTGTCACCGGAACTGCTGGCTAATCTTCCTCGTCCGTGTCGTTTAGTTCGTCGATTTTATCTGCGGATTCCACAAAGAGCTGTCGGTACTCTTCGTGGTACCTTGAAGGGATGACGTTTGTGTTCACAAGCCGTCGGAGGTCCGCCACTTTAGGGGCCGCCAGGCCAAGTTTATTGCTGTACAGCTGCTTCAGCTCTGGGCAAGAAGTTTTCGTTGATCTTGTATTTTTTTTTTTTTATCGTAACAGATTCTTCAGGAGCATCAGGTCCGAAAGAAAATTTTAGTTTTATTTGTTCTGATTTCGTACTTAATTTGACTTTTTTCATTTCTTGAAATTTAATTTTTTTTTTTTTTTGTCGTCTGTCATGTTGATGTTTTTGAAAAGCGTTTGCTGAACGGACTTGAAATCGAGAAAATCTTTGTAGCTTAGTACATGGACCTCGTAAAGTGACGGGCTTCTCCGAGCATTTGTGATAATTGTCGGCCACTCGGATGGAGCGTAGACTGTTTTAGTTTTGTCGTCAGGAATGTCATGTCGGTGATTCTCTTCGAAGTCGAGCTGCTGGATTGAGCCTTCGGAAATCCCATCACAAGTGGTAAATACATCGTTTTGCTTAGGATTGATCAACTGAATCATGTCGATGGGTACATTAGGCACTGCTGTATTGGCGTCACACTCCGTAGATTGATTGTTGTTTTCCTCGATGCCAGATGGTTGATTCGCTTCGTTGGAGGTGGCATCAAGTAAGAAAACGCCGAGGTTATCATTTGTCAGAGAACTATTGTTGAGAACGTCTAGCATGAAAACAATCGGAATATTGTCGATCTCAAGGTCAGTTTCGATGATAGTTGCCAGTTGGTTTGTCATTTTGTTACTGGGGCTTGGTGTATTACCACTTCCGTGGTTCTCCTACTGGCCAGTATGTTGAGTAGCATCACCTGAATTGACTTCCCATGTCGTTAAAACGTCGTAATTTTCGAGTTCGTTGTCGAATTCTTCGATTCTTCCATCTTCTGTCAATGAACTGATAGGAATCAATTGCTTTTTCGGGAAACCGGTACGATCATTCGTGTTGGATTGTTCGTCGTGGGATTTTTGGCTAAGATTTAATATTTTCTTTGCCCTCGAAGACATTTCTGGTCAAACCTGGTGGAACCACAAACCAATAAGGAAATAAAGAAGGTTAAAATTTCTAATAACCTGGCAAAAACATGCATGGAGACATCTCATAGTTCCTCTTTGACAGTTACACATTTTCTCTTGTTCACAAGCAGGAAAGTCGGAGTGGCCATGGAGAGTGTACGGGAAGAATTCCGATTATGGAAGGCAATGTCCATCTAGTTTATGCCAAGCTACAATGCATGCGATTAGTTAAACATGAGTTATTCAGAAACTCACCTTACGCATCCAGGAAGTCAACAAGCAACGCAGTCTTATTAGCGCAGGGACAGTATTATCGAAAACCAAAAACTATAAAGACACTCGATAAGACAGACCAAAACCGGAGGTAACTTCACTTCTCTCAAGTTTCTAGTATCACTCCTCGACTCATTCGGCGCCAATTCAAGGGGTTATGCCTATTGGCAGCACTCTTGGATGGGGGTTATGCCTTTTGACTTGACGGATATGCCCTTTGGCCTCTTCCTGCCCATAATTTGAATCCAAAGATTGTTGGTTATGCCTTTATAGGTGAACAAGAAATTTATGCTGTTCTGATTTTGTACAATTAGCTAAAAAATAATTGCTAATTTTCAGTTAAACCTTCACGGTTACCTTGGTTCCCGTCATGAATTACGATTTGAGGAATGCTCATGATTACGAATTTTCATTCATCAAAGAATACGATCACTTAAAATTTAGGGGACAGGGAAATTCAGAATGGATCCTCGAAGATTTTATGTTTTTATTTCGAAATATTTTAATTCAAAAATCGTATGCAAAATAAGAACACGGGTGGGGATGGGGATTATAAAATTTGCAAAAATCTAGCGCGACTGTCACCGGAACTGCTGGCTAATCTTCCTCGTCCGTGTCGTTTAGTTCGTCGATTTTATCTGCGGATTCCACAAAGAGCTGTCGGTACTCTTCGTGGTACCTTGAAGGGATGACGTTTGTGTTCACAAGCCGTCGGAGGTCCGCCACTTTAGGGGCCGCCAGGCCAAGTTTATTGCTGTACAGCTGCTTCAGCTCTGGGCAAGAAGTTTTCGTTGATCTTGTATTTTTTTTTTTTTTATCGTAACAGATTCTTCAGGAGCATCAGGTCCGAAAGAAAATTTTAGTTTTATTTGTTCTGATTTCGCACTTAATTTGACTTTTTTCATTTCTTGAAATTTAATTTTTTTTTGTCGTCTGTCATGTTGATGTTTTTGAAAAGCGTTTGCTGAACGGACTTGAAATCGAGAAAATCTTTGTAGCTTAGTACATGGACCTCGTAAAGTGACGGGCTTCTCCGAGCATTTGTGATAATTGTCGGCCACTCGGATGGAGCGTAGACTGTTTTGGTATTGTCGTCAGGAATGTCATGTCGGTGATTCTCTTCGAAGTCGAGCTGCTGGATTGAGCCTTCGGAAATCCCATCACAAGTGGTAAATACATCGTTTTGCTTAGGATTGATCAACTGAATCATGTCGATGGGTACATTAGGCACTGCTGTATTGGCGTCACACTCCGTAGATTGTTGTTTTCCTCGATGCCAGATGGTTGATTCGCTTCGTTGGAGGTGGCATCAAGTAAGAAAACGCCGAGGTTATCATTTGTCAGAGAACTATTGTTGAGAACGTCTAGCATGAAAACAATCGGAATATTGTCGATCTCAAGGTCAGTTTCGATGATAGTTGCCAGTTGGTTTGTCATTTTGTTACTGGGGCTTGGTGTATTACCACTTCCGTGGTTCTCTTACTGGCCAGTATGTTGAGTAGCATCACCTGAATTGACTTCCCATGTCGTTAAAACGTCGTAATTTTCGAGTTCGTTGTCGAATTCTTCGATTCTTCCATCTTCTGTCAATGAACTGATAGGAATCAATTGCTTTTTCGGGATACCGGTACGATCATTCGTGTTGGATTGTTCGTCGTGGGATTTTTGGCTAAGATTTAATATTTTCTTTGCCCTCGAAGACATTTCTGGTCAAACCTGGTGGAACCACAAACCAATAAGGAAATAAAGAAGGTTAAAATTTCTAATAACCTGGCAAAAACATGCATGGAGACATCTCATAGTTCCTCTTTGACAGTTACACATTTTCTCTTGTTCACAAGCAGGAAAGTCGGAGTGGCCATGGAGAGTGTACGGGAAGAATTCAGATTATGGAAGGCAATGTCCATCTAGTTTATGCCAAGCTACAATGCATGCGATTAGTTAAACACGAGTTATTCAGAAACTCACCTTACGCATCCAGGAAGTCAACAAGCAACGCAGTCTTATCAGCGCAGGGACAGTATTATCGAAAACCAAAAACTATAAAGACACTCGATAAGACAGACCAAAACCGGAGGTAACTTCACTTCTCTCAAGTTTCTAGTATCACTCCTCGACTCATTCGGCGCCAATTCAAGGGGTTATGCCTTTTGACTTGACGGATATGCCCTTTGGCCTCCAACGATTTTTCAGTGCCAGACGCCTTCCCGAACACATTTTTTTAATTTTAAAAAAAGTATTTTTTGGAGGCTTATGCCCTTTCGTGTTTAGGTTGAACGCGTAGGAAACAATCGATAACAAAAATAAAATGAAAAACGATTTTTTGAGGCTTATGCCCTATGACCAAATAACCATCGATGTGAATGGGAGGGGGGAGCACTTTCCCTCCTCCTCCTTTTTTTATTCATATCACATATTTATATTAATTTTGAGAAATAATCATCGGGAAAAGAAAAAAACCTTGGTTGGCCGTAATTAAATTAATTCATTTAAATATTTTTTTTTTCCTTATTTGTACGCCAAGAGTTATGGGACTGCTTTCAATTTAAGATATAATCCCTGCAAGAGAGGTAACCGGCGGAATCCATTACTTTTTTCTGTTCTACAACTCAAATCACTGTAATTAACGTAACGTACCAATAATCTTGATATTTATGAGAATTTAGAAGTAGTGTTTACAAGCAGATAGATTTTTAGCACTGGTGGAATTGATTTTTGATCTAATTAACCGATAATTAATTTACATACCTACTTTACCTTAGAAAGAAAGGGCTATAATTTTTCCTGGTTTATAATAATAGTTTTCCTGTTGTCTCTGTTTTTTCTATCCTTTATAGCGTTATTATATCAGTTAAATATTTAGATTATGACGATGGAACCATTTATCCGTCCTATACGAAATGAATCTTAAGTGGTTGTCGCGATTTTTACATGAAATCGAGAGAACGTGAACAATGGAATGAAAAGTATATATTTTATTTTAAAACAAACATCTAAATTGGAAGTCGAATAACATCTGATATATAAAAAGTGGAGGGATTGTAGTTTTCCCCACTTATTTCATGACGAAGTCTTTGAAACGACTGGGCAAACGCCGTTAGAGAATCTTTAAAACACAGGTACTGCAACACGCTATCAGCGCCATATTTGGTCCCTAGGTCGTTAAGCAGTCGTCAGGGTAAACAAGTATGATAACATGAAAAAAATGTCATTAGAGTCTCACATTTTTTCTTGTGCAGTGATTTTTTTTTAAAATGGTTATTTGTTCTGCGTTTGTTCATGAGCGTTTGTTTAATCAATTGGCGATTTTTTGGCAGAAATGACAATTTTTTAGACAAATTAGTGATTTTCCTATTCTGGTTTTTACCTGTAAATACAAACAATTCTTGCGAATTTCAGCATGCTAAAAATCATTATACCTCAACTGAAGCGGTCCTTGGAATGGAACTGAATATGAACGCTCACCAAAGCATCAAATTCGTCGAATGGAGTGCATTTCATTACTACGAATTTCAGTAAATTAGCGATTATTTGGCAGAAATTGCTAAATAAAAGTAGCTATAGTCACACTAAGCAGTAATTATTGTCGAATAATCGCAAATTAACTGAAAACGTCGAACTGCGTTGTAGTGAAATGCACTTTATTCGACAGCAAGCTGCCGGAGCGACAGCGAACTGCCGCGCGGACTGGTCCGCTCGCCAAAAAACCATGACTACGTACGTGGGTGAGGTATACCCCGTTACCATAGTTTTTCCGCGTGCGGACCTGTCCGCGCGGCAGTTCGCGTTCGGTGTGGCGGGGCCTTCAAGGTTGATTCACATGTCACAGTGCCGTGCCCGGCTCGCGATTTGTCTGGCAAAAATGAAAATATTATTCGCTCGATTGATCAATTGATATTAGACCGGCACGTGACAGTGATTCAGTGCTCCGATCGGCACCGTAACGTTACCACAGTGATTTTTAAAATTTCGAGGCAATTTAACATGTGAGAATTAAAAATAAGTGAGCACATTTTTCTGAAAAATCACTGTTTCATCAGCAGGGCCGTTTCTAGCCCTCGCGGGGCCCATAGGCGAGAACTATCGGGGGGCCCCCTAGCAGCCGGTGGAGACGCGGATTCAGGTTTTGCTTAAAAGGCATGGGTTTCATAAATTGCATACTTTGCTCTACAAAAAACTGGCTTGATAGCCACTTGCATCCTTCAAATAGCTAAACTAGCCCAAACAACCACAAAAAACCGGATAAGCTGACTACAGTCGCACCAAAAAATGAAGATTTTCGCACCTTAAAAATGGCTAAACTTACTATTTACGACCTAAAAATAGCAAAACTGGCGAATGTCGCTCTAACAGTAGCCAAACTGACTCGTGCCTTAAAAATTGCTAGATACGTACGATTAGGGAGCCATGAAAATACCTGAAAAGTACATGATTCGCGCCCTAAAAATGGCAAAAGCGCGCCAAGATTGGCCAAAACTGAGCACTCCCGCCTTTACTTCACCCCCGAAAAATTGCAAAAATTGACTCTACACGCCCTAAAAATAGATTGGTGCCCTAAAATTATCAACACCAGTTGTGTTTTATGCGTTGACTCGTTTGAAAATGATGGCGTTGCCGAAACCGCGGTCAAGATAGTTCAAATAAAACAAGTGGGAGAAGATTTTTCATTTCTTTGCCTTCATTATGAAAATTCTACAACCCCAAGAAAGTTACAACGTACAAAAAGTTCCAAAAAGCCCCCCAAAACAGACTATTTGTCGATAAAATTAATGATGTTCAAAAATGGCGATTCAGCCATGAAACTGCGGGAGTTTTTTGCGACTAGTAGCAGATTAAACCGAACAGTACCTATTTTGCACTTTTATGGAAAGGATATTTTGCTAGTCCGGCCAATGAAATTACCTGTCTGTTTGGCTCTGTAGCCGTCAAAAGTGCACCAAATAAGCGGCTGAAACGAAGGACTTGGACGGGGAATATTCACAAACTTGGCCGGACACAATCAATTTAATCGAAAATGGAAAATTGTCGAACTGCAGAGGCATTCTGCAAGCACAGTGGGTAAGAATGGCCTCCATTGAGACACGTCGTTCCTGGGGCCGAAGTTGAAACACGTTCAAGTTTCGTACCGAGAGATCCTTCAAGGTCCGAATTTATTGGACTTAGCTCTTTAGAATAGCAATTAGGGGGGGGGGGGTCCGTCTCAATTGAATAAACAAGTTCCGTGGGTTCGGCTCTTTCAAATATCAATTTCGAGGGTTTGGCTTAACCGACAAGCCAATTTCGTAATTATGTCTTCTTCAAAAGACAATTTCGCGAGGTTTTCCTCATTCGAAAAAGCAATTTCGCGAGATATTTAAAAATCGAATTTCCAGGATTTGCCCCTTTAAAGCATCAATTGGGCAGATTTCTCTTCTTTTAAAACCCACGGTTTGGTCCATTTTAGCAACCAAATTTCTTAGATTTGGCTATTTAAAATGGACATTTCAAGTGTTTGGCTCAAATACGCCAATTTCACTTTCACATGTTTGGATCTTTCAAGACCCCTTTTAAGGGGATAAGGCGCCTTCAAAGCCAATTTCGCGGATTTTCATGGTTGGAAAATCCAATTTCGTGGGGCTGAATTCTTCAAAAACCGTATTATTCGGATTTTTAGCTCTGTAAAACCCTAATTTCCCGGATTTTATCTCCATTAAAAACCATTATTTTCTAGGCTTAGGCATTTTAGAACACGATTTTTAATCGTTTCAACAGAAGTGCCTCAAAATTGTAAAAATTTAGCCGAGTGTTGTAACTATTTTTATTCCAAGCCGGGGGCCCCCCCATGGGTCGGGGCCCCTAGGCGGTCGCTTACCCTGCCTACCCCCTAAAAACGGCCCTGTTCATCAGGGTCCTCCTAATTCGCAGACCAACACAACGAATTCTGCGGACCAGCCCATAACTCGCCCTAAAGTGGTCCGACTGAGCTGATTTTCTGTTTGTAGACTCTGCTCCGGTGGCAGTACAACCCATCAAAATTTGATGACGATCCGATAATTTGCTGACCCCTTTCTCCGCACACCGGAACAGAGTCTAAACACAGAAATTAGCCCATCCAGATCACTTTTTAGGGCGAGTTATGGGCTGGTCCACAGAATTCGTTTTGTTGGTCCGCAAATTGGGAAGACCCGTTTCATCTTGTAAAACTATGTATTTATCGTGATCGGTGGCCTGTAATTCAAATAAATTAACGATTGTTGGACGATGAAGTGATTCTAGCTTTTGAATCCCAATTGTGAAGTTGGGGTTATCAGTTAGTGTGTGCGTGTCAGGGGAAGTGGAACGACAAATGTGGAGACGGCGCCTTCTTGATTTTTGAAAAACAGACGCGCGTCACGTGAATCGCATCGAAGTTTGGAACAGTCGTGTTTACAATCATTTTACCCAGTGATCACTTCGGTCACACCTGAAACAAAGGTTGTCAACTCTGAGAGTCGAGTCGAGTGTTTGATCGTGGTCCTGTATTAGACACACGACGTGAACGAAAACTTTGGACAATTGTGGGAACGTCTCCTCTTCGATGAACACGCGATGAGTGTTGCCAACATCGTTAAACGAAGGAATGGATGAGGTACGATGTGTCAATTCCTTACTTTCAATATTTGAAGCTTCGATACCAAGAGCTTTCGTGAGAATGTCATCGAATTTGACTGAGTCTGTCTGAAGAATTTGTTCTCGTAACCAGTCATCACGCAAGCCGCGAATGAATTGAGTTCGAAGGAAAACCGAACAGAAACTGACCGTGCACAGTCACATTTTACTGAGAATTCGTATTCGGCGATATCCTGCTGAAGGGCCGCAACGTATTCTTTCTGGTAGACACTTAAAAAATAGTGTTGGGAGAGGACGACGCTTTTTTGGGGGATCAGCGTATGCTTGAATGCTTTCACAAGGTCGTTTTATGAAAGATTCTCGACCGACTTTTCAGGACCTAAATATGCTGCAATACCATTGTAATCGGAGGAACCTATTGACACGAATAAAAGTTGGGCAATTTTCGCAGTGGCGGATCCAAGGGAGGGGCCACAGGGGCCATGGCCCCTCCCTTGGAGCCGCGAGTTCACTTCCGCAAAAACATCATCGAAACCACCCCCTCCCAAACACTAACAAGGGATTGTCACCTTCTCAAATTTTAAGGTCGAAGGCCCCTTAGAAATGAATGTTTCACGTGTCACGTCGTGGTCGTTGGTATCAGCCGGTTTTATCGACTCCAGTACGAGCGGTTGGTAACAAAAAAAACGGTGTGGTTGCCACGGCGTCTTAAACAACGCCCTTCGATCCTTTAAGGTCTATCCAAACACATCAGTGCCGTAAACGGGACGTGCCACGTCCGGCAAGTAAAATATTATTCTCATATGGGGATTGAGAGGCTCATTCACACATATCCGGCATGAGTCAGGGACGTGACCCTTCAGTTTCCATCGAGATAATATTTTATTTGCCGGAGGGGGCACGTCCCGTTCACGGCACTGATGTGTGTGAATCGACCTTTAAGCGGCATTTTTTCGAGCCCCTGAGGCCAACAAGCGTCGAGATTCTTCCTTAGCCTTCAGGCCTGTCCGCGGGAAAGTTCAGGTGCGCAGGAAGTTGAAAACAGTGGGGTCACTGTAGCAAAAACGGACTCCAAGCATCCTAAAAATGGCTAGCCTGACGATTCTTGCAGCCCTGAAAATGACCAAACTGACAATTCGTGTTCCAAAAAAGGGCAATACTGACCATTGCCGCCTTTGGCTGGAATGGAGCATATTTGTGTTCTAAATAAAACGGTTAAACTGACTATTCGCCCCATCAAATGCCTTAACAGATGTTTTCTGCTCTGAAAAGTGCAAAATCAACCATTCGCGTGCAAAGAATGGCCAAAATGACCACTCAGTCCTTTGACTTCACAAGCCTATTTGCCCTAAAAATGGAAAAACTGACGATTCACGCCTTGAAAATGCCTGAAAGCTGACTAGCGATTTGCGCTCCAAACATGGTGAGCCTGACTTTAGTGCCACTTCAAATAGCCAAAACTGACCATTCGTGCTTAGAAAGTTACTAAAAATGCAATGTCTGCTGTAAAAATGGCCAAAGTGGCAATTCTCGTTTCAAAAATAGCAAAACATACTATTCGGGCCCTAAAATGCCAAAACTGATGATTTTCCCTTCGAAAATATAGCTGAGGCTAATATTCAGTCCTTATTCACGTAAATGACCTGACAATTTGCACCTTGGAAATGGCAAACTGACCATTCGCAACCTACAAATGGTTTGGCGGACTATTTGTACCATAAAAATGGCAAAACTGAGTGTTAATGTCCACAAAATGGTTAAATGAACGATTCAGCCCTTGATAATCGCTAAAAAGAGTTCGTAGTCTAGACTAAAAAGACGGATTTGTGCGCCCTGAAAATATCACACTGACTATTCTTGCTTCATAAATGACCAAATGCTGAGCCTCCACGCCATTAAAATGTCTGTACTGTTTTCGCCTTAACTGACGCGACTCGAGCCATGCGAACGGCCAAATTAAAGGCCTTTCGCGCCGTAAAACATTAAGTGACTCAATCAATGACCCAGTCGTCCCCCCCCCTCGTCCAACTCACCAAATACGACCGTCTCCACATTACCCACTGAACTCAAGGAGGAGGCTCAAGCCCTCTTGAGCCCCGCCTGCCAAGGTTGAAGCTTTACCGTGTTCCGTGGCTTGGAGCTCCACTGTAATTCAAACAGCTGTCGATTGTGTGGATAGCATGTTCAACTTTACTGTTCACAACCTTATGCGAACGTGAGCAATATGTGATCAAAAACGGTGGCATCACAGTGAGAACTACTTCAACCGCTCATTTGATCGAAAATTCGTCTCGATTTTCGTACTCTCTGTGTAGAAAAACCTCTAAATTCATGGTTTAGCCATTTTTTTTTTTTTAATTTGATCATTTTGTCTATCAACAGTGTATTGTTTTGTTAAGACATTAATCAAGCCATGTCATTGTACAGTGTCGATTGTGACAGAAAATATGTATTATCAAATGAAAAGGCTAAAAAAAAAAAAATCGCTCAGAATGACACTCTCGACTGGCAATATACGGGTGTAATTATATGAAGAAAAAAAATTCCAATTCCGAGCAAGCGGGGAGGAAAAAAAAAATCATGGCATATCTGGTAATGCTTGACCACGACTGTAAGTTGTTAAACCGGTTTTTCTGTTCTTTTTTCTCCTCTCGTTGTTGCTTTTTTTGTTTTATTTTTTGTTGCCTTTTCTTTTTTTTTTTTCTTTAACAGAATGTTTGAGGTCAATGTTTAATCTTGAAGAACAACGCCTTCGCACATTTAACAAAGTTTATTCCGATATAACTCTTTATGGCGCCAAACCATAAAACAAATAAATTTGAGGCATTCTCACTGAATGCAAGTGATCAATTGATTTAAAATCGAAAGTACAATCTTGGCAAAACACCTGTGCCAAGGTTTTTTTTTTTTTAATGCCCCCTTTTGTTCAATTAATAACTTGTACAAAACTACTTGTTAATGTGATGCTTTTGAAGGTCTTAAATTGTTTTGTTAAGACATTAATCAAGCCATGTCATTGTACAGTGTCGATTGTGACAGAAAATATGTATTATCAAATGAAAAGGCTAAAAAAAAAAAAAAAAAACCGCTCAGAATGACACTCTCGACTGGCAATATACGGGTGTAATTATATGAAGAAAAAAAATTCCAATTCCGAGCAAGCGGGGAGGAAAAAAAAAAATGTTTTGAAGGAATTTTAAGGACAAAAAAAAGAAGAAGGACGGTAGCGCGTGCCACCCCGAACAGAATGACTTCAAAGGGTGCTTGGCCAGAATGATGAAAGGGAAGTGAAGATGAGAGAGAGAAAAAAAAATGACAAGCATTTGTGTCAGCCGTGTTCGTCTCAATATGGACCTGAAATGTGTTTTTTTACGCAATTATTTAATGATTGGAGGCTGAGGGGAAAGGATGTGCTAAACATGAGCTTTTTTTCTTATGCTTTGAAAAAAAAAATCATGGCATATCTGGTAATGCTTGACCACGACTGTAAGTTGTTAAACCGGTTTTTCTGTTCTTTTTTCTCCTCTCGTTGTTGCTTTTTTTGTTTTATTTTTTGTTGCCTTTTCTTTTTTTTTTTTCTTTAACAGAATGTTTGAGGTCAATGTTTAATCTTGAAGAACAACGCCTTCGCACATTTAACAAAGTTTATTCCGATATAACTCTTTATGGCGCCAAACCATAAAACAAATAAATTTGAGGCATTCTCACTGAATGCAAGTGATCAATTGATTTAAAATCGAAAGTACAATCTTGGCAAAACACCTGTGCCAAGGTTTTTTTTTTATGCCTCCAAAAACACGTATAGCTCCAGAGGAGCACACCCAGTTGGTGGGTGTGTGTGTGTGTGGACCCCGTCCGGTAGTTTTCTTTTTAAAAAGGTACCTAATAAAAGGATCTCTCATCCCCCTCCCCCACAACCCATCGCTGGTCGAGGATTTGAAGGTCGCCTGAGATTTGCAGCTGCTGTAGCGTGGTTTTTGTTTCAATTGCCTCCTATTCAGAGAGTTTTTATATTATGTGCTGGCCGTGGCGTGGCTTTACCGTGCTATAAGTCCATTTTTTAAAAATCTTGGCTTTTGCTACACCATTCATTCTTTTTCTCTTCTCTAATAATAATAAAATTCAAAATGTTGAAATATTTAAAATATTGTCAGCTTATCGAACTTGGCAAGCCTTTTCTCTCTCTTATAGGTGTGTATAATCGCTATAGACACGTGAATTGATCGAATAGCCTTACAATTTTCCAAGAATTCGCCCTTTGATAGTCGCTTTAAAACCCCCCAAAAAAACACAATCGTTTTTCTTAAAGGAATGGAACAAAAAATGTTGTTGACAACAGGTGTGTAACAGGGCTGAAGCTCTTACCCTGCGGGTCACATTTTTTTTAACCCGACGACATAGTAGATCGCATTTTTCCTTATAGACAGTAGATCGCAACGGGTTTGACGGGGGTGGAGGGGGGGAGATGGCCAGGGAGTGACGAAAAATAATTCGGGTCAGTTAATAAATAAACGCGAAAAAAAGGAGGCGGGTGGGCCTCTCCTCCCGCGCTCTCCCATCAGCCGTAGTAGCGCATTATTCCGTTATAATCAATAGAATTTAACGGAAGGCTGCTCTCGCGTTTAATGGCGAGGGAGATCCTTCCATTGTTCATTTTTTATTTTTTATTTTTTTGTGTGTGTCTTCACCGCCATTACTGTTTTGTACTTTTTTTCTGTTCACTGTCTGCTTGGAAAAAAAAAAGGTGAAAACAACCTTGCGGAATTTGTCTCCGCAATTTGATTGAAGCTCTTTACACTTTTTAGAAATGAATTGGCGTTGGTATAGCCAAAGCTATATATCTTGGGTTATATTATAGTCCTTATAATATTGTCAATTAGTAAGTGAACAAGGACCTTTGTTCGCGTCAAAAGTGGTTTAAAAGGTACAAAGTTTCATCAGAGCTTCACACTTCCTGTGTTAAAATAAGGCCTCTGTTGCATTTTTCAATGCTATGTATTGATGTTGCTAGGCAAAATGTGCCGCAAATCAACCGCCGCCGCCGCCGCCGCGGCACCGCAGCTTAAAAAAACGCAAGTGTGCACCGGGCCTAAAAGGTCCATAAAAGGGTGGAGTGGTCTTGTCTGACAAAAACGTAGTCACTCGAGTACAAGTCTCTGTGACGAAACGTATAGTTCGTGTGGAAGTTCCAAATTTTGCGGGTCGAAAATGGGACATTGTTAACTTTAAGGATTCTTTTTTAAGTGTTTTGCATTGTTTTTTTTTTTTGTAATTCATTAATTAATTTTACGCGAAGATCGATTTACATGGGCTCGGTTTTACGCTAGTGTGAAAGTCACTGGTAAGGGGGAGTGGTTACATGGTTTACTCACCAATGTTTACGCTCTTGAGTACGAGGACGCCACGGGGAAGTCAGTGGTGGGGCAACAGGGGCCATGGCCCCTCCTTTGAAGTCGCAAGGTCACTTTCGCACAAACATAATCAAAAGCACCTAACGAAATCGTATCGAGGGATTGTCACGTTCTCAAATTTTAGGGTGAAAGGTTCTGTTCTGAGGCAGACGAGATTTTTTAGTCCACCCCCCCCCCGGAGCGTTTTTAAAAGAAAAATACTGTGCATTAAACGGGCCAGAAATGAATGTGTCATGGTCGTCGGTATCAGCCGATTCTATTGACTCCAGGGTCACCAGTACGAGCGGACGGTGACAAAACGAAAATTTTGTCTCAATTGTCACAATTTTAGGGTTTCCCTGTGTAGAGAAACCCCAAAATAGAAAGATTCAGCCGCCGATCAGACTTGCTAACATAGGAGGGGCTTGGAACATTGTGTGTTTCACTCTACTAGAAATGCCTTGACAGCCGTTGACAGCTTTAAAATAGCCAAACTGTGGCTATTCCCACCACAAAGACAGCTAAACTGACTGCAACCGCACCCCCAAAGTGGTTAAACTGACGATTAGCGCCTAGCATGACTGAACTGACTATATTCGCGCCCTTAAAAATTGCCAAACCGGAAATTCCCGCTCTAAAAAAATAGCCAAACGGAGTTGAAGCGCCGGAAAAATGGCTAATCTGACGCTGAAAATGGCTAAATAAACCATTTGCGCGCCAAAAATTGGCAAAATCAAGCATTTGCGCGCCAAAACTGGCAATTCGCGCGCCAAAAATGGCCAATACTGATCATTCGCGTCCTCTCTGTCTTGACGGATCATATTCGCGTTCCAAAAACGGCTAAACTGACTAGTCGTACCCAGAAAATGCCTGAACAGATGATTCCGCAGCCCTGAAAAGTGCAAAATTGACCATTCGCGAGCAACAAATGGCCAAACTGGCCATTCTTTGCTTTTGGCTTGACGTGACTATTTTAATGGCCTGAAAAATGGCAAAAATGACGATTCGTGCCTTGAAAATGACTAAATTGACTGGACTCACGCTCTAAAAATGACGAAACTGACTTTACGAGCCCCAAATTTGCGACCTGAAATGCCTGAACAGGTGATAAATACGGGCAAAACTGACCAGCTGTGCGTGGAAAATGGCTAAACATGCAATACCTGCTGTAAAAAAGGGCAGAACTGACGATTCTTGATGCCTTGAAAATATTGCACTGGCCAATTTTCACTTTTTATACGTATAACCAGACAATTTGCACTTTGGAAATGGCAAACATGACCGTTCGCAACCTAAAAATGTTATGACAGACTATTTGCACCATACAAATTGCAAAACTGGCTGTTTGCGTCCGAAAGTCGTCAATACTGCATTTGCGCCATGTTTAAATGACGCTATTCATGTCACGCTTGATGTGACTTGCTGCGCCGATAAAAATTGCCGAATAAGAGGCTATTCGCACCCTTAAAAGATAAATTGACTCGATCCCCCCCCCCTCCCTCCGAATAGCATCGTCATCACCTCACCAACTGAAGTGAAATAGAGGACTCGACCCTCCTGAGCAGCCTGGAATCCGCCGTGTACTGTGGTTTGGAACCTGGTATCTGGCTCGACAATATTATACGCGGTTTTGCCAATGTTTTTTTAAATTTGTTGTCGTTTTTGACAGAAATTGCCCAGAGACGGTTTTTAGGCTGAACGTTTATGTTTTTAAAGTGTTTCTATATGAACCGGACGTGGTTTATGAGACCCTTGGGCATTTACTATTAGAAAAAGTGCCAAAGAGGTCAAAAGGTAAGGTTGAACGCGCATAATTTTGGGTTCATCGCGTCCAAAACTGCGGTGGTACAGGATGGGGGGGGGGTCATGCCCCCTCCTTGAGCAAACAGTGGTTCCGCGCCTGGGGGGGAAGTCCAACTTCCGGGTGCGCCGTCGACGAACAACCGCCCAACAACGGAGTCAAGGTTTATCACAGCGAACGCTCCGAAGGACTGGCGATTTGTATAGCCGGATGACAAACAGAGGACAAAAGAGTAAAAGACCGGTGCTCGCGCCTCGCTAATCGTTCTTCAATTCTTTGCCCAGAATGCCCCCACGAAGACGTCCCTGCTTCCTCTATGGTGTTTCTCCTTTGCTGGCGTTGCCGACGAGACGACTTTCCACGGACGCTGGTCAAAAACACATGAGAGTCCACTCTCTCAGGGATTGTGTCCTCCTTTTCCGTTTTGCCTTCCTTCCCCCCCACCCCACATCTTCACTGCCGAAATGCGTAGCTGATGTGTGGGTTCTCACGCACTCGTCTTTTTTATCATAATAAGCCAAGTCGCCCACCACTATCATCGCTAGTGTGGGTGTGACCCATAACATGTTTCTTCGAGCGATTTAATTGAATCGGGCGCGGAGACGAACGGCAGGTCACAAAATATCGAGTCCGTGAAACGCTGACAGGTCTGCGCCGCATTTCGGAGGCCCGAAGCTCATCCTGAGGAACTTGAATAAGCCGAAGGGTGGGATGATAGCTGTTTTTTGGGATGTCGGCATCTGCAATAGGCCGCGGACGGTGAAACTCTGTTGATTTCAAGTTTTGCTCTCACCAAAGAGCTCAAAAACTGTAGTGGTGGACTAAGAAAATAATGAGATAATGGATTGAGGCTTATTTTCACGACTCCCCCGTCCCCCTCCTATAAAAAATATAATTAGGTATACGACAGATAAATTATCACAACACTTTTTTTTTTTAAGGTGTTTTAATTTTAATTATTTTTCTGTTTTTCTGATGGGGAGGAGGGTGACGAAAGGATTGCACAGAGATAAAAATGGAATTAAAGTATACAAGACCCTCCACGCACCCATCATCATCCCTACTTCCCGTCAACATCCCCTTTTTTTTTATGATCCTTCCCACCGATAGCTATCAACAGACGTGTTGGTTGAAAATGAGGATTTATCAGAGCATTTTTCTTCTTCTTTTCCACTCCCACTCATCGCCACTTAGCACGGCACTAAAGGTATATATAAAGTGGCTAGAATGATGGAAGGGGTGGGGTTGGTTAGACGGAGGGTGAAGGGATCTTTTTACTAATGGATATCAAATGGATTCTTAATTGGCAAGAGTCCGCGTACTTGTGACGCAGTAGGGATTAATAAGTTCTAGTATATTAGGGTGAAGGGCAAGACGGGACGGGACGGGAAATGAAAAATCCCGTTCCGTCCCTCATTTTTTGGTCTCTCGTCCCGTCACGCGTCCATACAGGTTCCACACAGTCGCGGAACAACACCAATCGGTGTCCGGGGTGGAAATCTCTAGGAGGCCCTTTTTAGTCTCTATAATTGAACTATAGGAATATACTTTTTAGCAGCGTTGAAGTACATATTTTTCTCAATTTTAGCCACCAAATTGCCTTCTAAAACTGCGTATGTGCGTTTTCTCAATTTTATCCGCGAATTAGCTTATTTTTAGCTCTTAGCCGTGAAGTTGCCACAAGAATCTGCAAATTAGTTAGAGCGTTTGAGTACTCTTTCCGAATTTTATCCGCAAATTAGCAATTTTTCTAAATTGAAGCTGTAAATTTTGGCGCTTTTCTCCATTTTATTTAAACACCAATTCGTGTTTTCCTCTAATTATCAGCTTTTTTTCTCAATTTTATTCCCAAAAGTTGCCCCAGGAATCACCGAGTTGGCATTTTATCAATAACAGCTGAGAATTAGCGTTTTTCTTCCAATTTTAGTAGCGAATTAGCAAATTTTCTCATTTTTAGCTGCGAGTCGGTGCTTACTATAAACTCCTGGCCGTGAATTTGCCATGAATTCGCCTCAAGAATTCGCAAAGTGTAGAATAAGCGTTTGTCTACCCAAATTTTATCCCAAAATTAGGTTTTTCTCAATTTTAAACGCCAATTCGTGTTTTTCTTTATTTTACCCCATTTCAGCTGTGTATTAGCCTTTTTAGAAGTGAATAAGGACATTTCTTAAAATTTAGCTGCGAATTATAAGCGCCTTTTCTTGATTTTATCCGTAAAATTGAAATTTTGCCTACCTCATTTTATGAATTTAAGTTTTCCTCCAATTTTAGACGCAGATTCGGGTTTTTCTCTATTTCACGCCGTGAGTCAGCAATTTTTCTCAATTTCAGTCCAAGCCCAGAGAATATGTGAGTTGGCGTTTTCTTCGAATTCACGCTTTTTCCTAATTTTTAAAGCTGCCAAATTGTAACACTTCATCTCTTTCTCTTTTTTTCCCCGTGAATTAGCGCTTTTCTCAGTTTTAGCCGCGTGAATTAGCGTTTTTCCTTCAATTTCAGTAGTAAATCAGCATATTTTCCTAATTTTAGCTGCGATTTTTGGCGTTTTTTCTCGATTTTATTCGTAAAATCGTAATTTTTCATACCCTAGCTGAGTTTTCCTCCACTTTTATTTAGCAGCGAATTCGCGTTTTTGTCTATTTCACCCGTGAAGTAGCGCTTTTTCTAAATTTTAGTCACATTGTTGCCCCGGAGAATCCATGAGTTGGCGTTTCTCCCTTTTATCTGTGAATTTTCGTTTTTTCTCAATTTTTAAATCTGGTAAATTGTAGTACTTCTATCATAATTTTAGCTGTGAATTAGCATGTTTCTCGGTTTTTTAAGACGCGAATTCCCGTTTTTCTAAGTTTTAGCTGCGTGAATTAGCGCTTTTCCCTAATTTTAATCCCGATTTTGCCCAAACAATTCTTGATTTTGCGTTGTCTCATTGGTCAGCTGTGAATTAGAAATTTTTCAGCGTTTTTCTCAATTTTACAAGCGAGTTTAGCTATTTTTTCTGATCTTATCTACTTTAAAATCCCGATTTCTTCATTTTTAAGCTTACATAATAAATTTATTGACTTCTTTGGTTGGTTATACATATTGATTCCACTGGACGCAATGGCCAGGTCACGTGGGAGGTCACCAGGGGGGGCCAGGTCACGTGGGTGACCTGTGGTGGGGGGGGGGGGTCCCCGGACTTCAATTCAGAGCCGAACTGAACGGAAATTCAGGGTTTTACATTATTTTACGCCCTGCAATTTCATATTAGCTGTGTTGTTACAATAAAAGACCAATTTTTCGGAGTTCACTCCCTAAAACATAAGTTTTCCGAATTTTCGGAAACGTTCTCGGATCTGGCTTACTAAAAAACAAATTCGCTCTCCAAAAACCGAATTTGTGGATATTTTTGCGTATTGAGTTTACTAAAAAATAAATATCAATTATTTAGTTGCCGCTGACAGGCAAATTTCGCGGGGCAGCTTCAATTCAGAGACAAAATTTGCTGATTTTTCCGAACTTTAAAACCATTTTCGCAGGTTTGACTCACCAAAAAATCAAATTATCGAATTTCGCTCACTAGGAAACCAAATTTTGCAATTTTTTCTCGCAGAAGAAAAACATTTTCCCCGAATTTGGCTCACTGTAAAATAAATTTCTCGGGTTTTACTCACTGAACAACCAATTTCGGGGGGTTTTCCGCCAGTAATAGTACATTTCACAACGAGAAAGGAAAGTGGAAGATCCACTTTCCTCTCTCGTTGTGAAAATGTTATTTTCGCGTTAAAATAAAAGTGGTATTTTCCTGTAACGTCAAACGCCCGGGGAAAACCAATTTCACCCGGGTGGCCCAATGCAGATCGGACTGTGAATTGGGTTCATCCCTGTAAGGCGAAAGTGGTTATCCGGCTACGAAAGTCCTCGCAATTGCCTTTTTCAGTGAGAAAAATGCCCGAAATGACACGTCTAGGGGAAAATTTTCAGCGAAATGCCACGCCAAGGTCAAAATGTACGCAAAAAATCACATGGGTGAGATTGAAACTGTATGGAAACGGCCGCGGCATTGTACCCAAGGGAAAAATTTACGCGAAATTTCTTATTCTGTGGACAAAACGAAAAACCATTGAGAGAATCACTCACGTGCAAACTCGCAAATTGTACGAGGAATTGTCAATTTCATAAAACATTGTCCGATAAAATTGTGCTGCTATAACAAGGAAATTGTCCATTTGGAGCCGAATAAATGGGAAATAATTCACGTGAAACGCAACAAAGAAGGCGACAATTATGATAAATCCCCTCCCCCCCCCTCATTTTAGAGCGAAACGTCACATCCAGGACAATATTCAAGCGTAAGGCTTCATTCGAGTGTGCATTCAGGTCAAAATCCATGCAAAACTGTACACTCTGCAGGCAGTATTTACGCGAATTGTCGCATTCAAATAGGAATTTTTACACAGAATGCTCCAACCTTGGGCAAAATGCAACATTCGGGATAAAATTTACGCGAATCGCCAATTTTAAGGCCACGTCAATAGGGGAAATTTGAACGGCTCATCTAAGGAAAGTTTATGGGTAGTAAAATTGTACATTTTTTGAAAAAAAAAATAAAACTTGTCAGTTTCACAAATAAATTGATTGTTTTATAAGAAAACGTGCCATTTTACGGGAATTCTTGAGCTTATGAACTATTTCATGCGTAAATTGTCAGTTTCATAAAGGGGTAGATAGTCAATTCTATGGGGAAATTGCCATTTTTGAGTGAAATCATCAATTTTATAAAAAATTTGTTAATTCCCTGTGTCTTGAAACCTCAAAATACGCGGTATTGTCCATTTTTAAATTGTCATCATTTTGGGACCGATTGAAATCATAGCCCCCTCTTTAAGCCGACCCTGGATCCGCGCTTATTTGCCACCAAAAATTCGGTCCGTCGTGGCCGCGGTTTGCAAAATTCTAATTTCACAGATATTTATCACTGGAACTTGCTATTTCTATACGAAATGAAGATGAGTAACTTGCAATTTTTGTTGTAATTTAAATCCGAAACTTGTATTTTCTCAGAAACAAGATCCAAAACTTCCAATTTCGTTGGTAATCGTCGGGCTTTAGTCTGAAATGTTGCAATTTCACCGAAATTAAGGCCCGAAGCTGTCAATTTCACGTAAATTCGGCCAGGAAACTCGTAATTTTGCCCAAAATTAGCAAAACTCATTTCAACAATTTCAACTGCAAATCAAGTTCAAACTTTAAGTTATGGGCGCACAGTCCGGACCGAATTGCCCGGACTCAGTGGCGGATCTATAGGGTTCTACCATGAATCTCTCTCTTTTTTCCTGAGTTTCAGCCGCAAACTGGCCTCTATACGACCCCAATAATTGGTTGTTTCTCAAATTTAACCATGAATTAGCGGTTTTTCCCAATTTTTTTCCGCGATCCAAGTTGAGCCACAGGTGAGCGATGGACTTCAGCTTTTCCTCAATTTTCGCCACATATTAGTGGATTTTTTTCCATTTTCAGCCACGAATTAGTGATTTAGTTTCGTTTTCTACTATGAGTCAACGCTTTTCTGCTACCGCTAAAAGCCGCTATTTGATGTTAGCGTTTTTTTTTTTTTTTTTCAACTTTCTCCCGCGTACTTGCCCAAAGAGTAGCACATTAGAACGCTTTCTCAGGCCTGTAGGAATTTGGAGTTGGCGTTTTTTCTCTGGTTTGTCCGCGAATTGCCTTCAGATATCTCGAATTGGTGTATTTTTCCTAATTTAAGTGGCAAACGATCGCTTGTTCTCAATATTTGCCGCTAATCATCGCTTTAAAAAAGTAAAAATCCATTTTTTCCCTTCTATTTATGCTTTTTGGTGCCTCCCCCCCGCCTTCAATGAATGGTGGCCTCACCATCACGAGATCGCCCATTCGTCCATTCTGTGCAGATCCCCCTTCAACAGTCGCCCTTTGGTATGTGCAAGGTCTCTGGAATGACTACTAACAAATTTTTGGCGGACGCCATCTTCTTAGGGGGGGGGGGGGGTTTAAAATCCCAAAACCCACCCCGAGATCCGCCACTGCACCCACTATAAACGAAAAGCCCTGAATTTTGCTATTTCGCTATAGTTAGGGCGTGACACTTGCAATGTCGGGTAACTCTGCCACTTAATTTCCAAATTTCACGGATATATTTGCCTACGAAATGATGCAAATTTGCGGCTAGTGTGTTTTCGTGGCCATATAGACCAGGTTCCGGTAAAAAAAGCACTCAAACTTGCAGTTAACGCTGAAATTAATATACAATTAAGGTGTTTGCCTTCAAAATGTAACAATTTTGCGGCTATATTCGTTATAAGAATTTTTGGCACTGTCGTGACGGAGATGATCCCCGAAACTACAAAATTTTGTGGAAATAAAGACCACAGAAATTGGCAATTTCACAAAATTTTAGCTCCGAGCGATGTGACGTGACTAATATTTGACTCAGGCTTTGGGTGCTGTGACGGCTGAGTTTACGTCCTCAGAAAAAAAAAAAAATTGAAATTTGCAGGATATTTAGACTTGAAACTTACAATTCCCCCGGTATTTAATTCCGCAGCTATTTCTCTTAATTTTACCTGCGAATTGCCAATAAAATTGAAAAAAAAAAGAGCTGTGGACTAGCGCTTTCTCTCAATTTTAGCCGTGAAACGGCTTTTTTAGCTGCGTTATTTCGAAAAAAAAAAAAGACGAAGGGTGGGCACCTGCCCACGGCCTCATCCCCTTCTTGGCTACACCCTTGTACATGAAACATGTATGTTTAAAAAAAAAAAAAAAAACTTGCAGTCAATATTTATTCAAAAAATTGCCCTTTGTGATTCGGGCTTTAATCGCGTAGTCTTAGGAAAACGTGCATGCGACCAAACAATCAAACAGGAACCTGTTGATCCTGTTCTAAACCCCGAAAGTTCGTCAGGAGGACAAAAATGGTTTCAATCTGAGGATTTTTAGTTTCACGGGAGCAGGACTAGAGGATGACGAAGCACGAGTGACAGACGGCTTACGAAATTGTTTTTGAATTGTATTTTGTTTTTGCAGGTGCTAACAAAAAATAAATGAGTGATGCATGGTTCGAAGACGTGTGGGTGACTCTAGGAAAAGGGTTAATATCTTCTTCGCTCCCCATCTGTCACATTAATATATGGAAAGACCCCACCTCCCCCCCACCCTCGAAAGGGCTACATCCTTTCAGTAATGAGACCTCTAATGGATTAGAGAATTGTGGAGCAGGAAAAACCTACCCGTCCTTCCCTTTTACACTTTAACCCTTAACCAGTTATGTTATTCACAAAAAGATAACTACCCCCTTTTTTTTAAAGAGTTTTTTCTTTCTTTTTTAAGTGGACGAAGGGGTATAGAAAGTGTGGGTGCCAGGGCAGCGGAAGATAATTCGGCACGTGAGAAGAGAGGCTCCTGCTTTCCACCCTCCGAGCCAAGGGGCCGTCTGTTAACGCTGGACTTGAGCACGAGCCTGTTTTTGCAGATGGTTAAGAAAAGGGGTTTTCCCTTCTTCACTCAAGTTTTTTCAACCCTTTTATTACTTGTTAACGATATAAAAAAAAAAAAAAACTCATCACCTTAATGAATCATTAACATCCCCCCAAATCGTTATATTTTAACGTCAACCAGCCTTAGTGCCTATACCTATTTTGTCGTCTTCCGCGAAAAAAAAAAGAAAAAGGCTGTTTCATTTTTATCGCGTTGAATTGACAATTAAAACGCCACTTTACCCACCTCTCCTATTGACAACACAACCAAATGAACCTCTTCACTATAAAATCACCTGGAATATTTGATGAACGAATGACACAATTCATCCTCGTCGCCCTCGCTCCCTTCCCAGCCCTCGCTATATACACTACTGAAAATTTAGATTTGACAGGAGAACACTGTAAACCACTTTCTGGATGGAATTTCTGATTGGAGAGAGTCGAAGGACGTTTGGTATACTCGTATGTACGGGGGAATCGAATGGCGTTTTAACAACATTACTTTGCAATGTTCGAACTCTCAACTTGTATCGCCTATCAACCCTTTTGATAATATACAAGTTTGCCGAGCCGTTTTTTGGGGGGGTTGAGAGCTTGACTTAATCGCTGAAAACACTGAAAATATAGAAAAAAAGAAAGATTCGTAATGATTTTTGTCGAACAAATTAAGAAGAAGGTGTTAAATGTTGGGCACACACACGGTGGGATACATTTCGTGCTTATAGTGATGTATTGAGTGCCGAAAGCAATGGATTTACTTTTCCCAATAACGACGATCTGATGCTTGCTGCTTTAGTGCTTATACCAACTGAAACAATCTATATGCCGCACCCTCTCATCACTTTAAAACGCGACTTTTATTTCTTAATACCAATCGATGGTTTCAGTTACAGTTTCCCCCCTCTTCAACATCACGTTACTTTTCGAATAGCAATTAAAATTGAAGTTCTGAATGTTAAGCACACAAAAACTGTTTCGTCTCTCTCCGTGGCTCTCTTGCTCTCTCAAGGAGATGAATTGAAATGAAGACGATCGGGGTGAGATTTTTTTTTTTTTTTTTTGATGGAAGGGTGAGTGTAAAGAGCTCAAGAAGCCCTGTCTGGTTATGCTGTAAGGGGAGGGGGGGCTCTAATATAGGAAAAAGGTTTTTTTTTTTCAGAAGGGGGGCCCTCATCGCCCCCTCCCATCATTTTTTTCTGCTTTCCTATTCACCCATCACGGGGAGAATCTGCCACGGGCATAAGAAGGTAGATCTGATAAGTGGCTGGTAGTCATCGTTGTGGGATGGGAGTGGGAGAGTTCTGCAGGAGCGTTCTCCTCCCTTTTACTTTAATTCTTTCGAGATTAACGATGGTCAATGCACCGTTTAAACTTGGGGAGACGATTAAAAAACTTTGCATTCCACCCTTCTCCTTGTGCCTTATTCCTTACTCCAAAAACAAACCTTTCCTCCGCATACCCTTTCTAGAATATTCAAAAAAGGATAAACTTTTTTTTTTTTTTAATCTTCTTTTATAAATCCCTTCGAAATGACGGACTTCAATATTTATATCTCTATCATCAGAAGGGTATGATGCACCAAAACGTTTTATTACATTGCCCTCACAGAGGGTCATGATTTTGGTTAGTGGTCAACCACAAACTAAGGCGCGTGTTGATTTAGCGAATAACAAAAGGCACAAGAGAGAGTTGAAAGGTTGACGATGAAATTGATTTATGACCTTTTGTTTCCATTTTGAGAACAAGATTGGATTTGGTTTATCGCTGTTGTGGGTGACGGTAGTAAATGCCGGTGGAAATATTCATAGAAATGTCAACGGAGGTGTACAGTCGTAATCATCAATCAACTAAAAGTCAAAATGATTCCAAAATTAATGTCGAGGAAGAAGTGGGGGTGTTGAATTCTCACATAATTCTCTAACGACGCCTAACTATAACTACTAGAGAGAGAGAAATCGCGTGATTTCAGCGTTAAGCGTCTTGAACAGCGCAAAACGCTTGTAGTGTCCTAAATTTTCTGCGTGTTTCCGATGAAAATTTACACGCCCGCTACAAACGATCTAAAACCGTTAAAATCGCGTGGGTTCCACCTCACGTATAAAAGCTCCCATTGCTTTTTTTTTTTTTTTTTTACTTGTACAGGGTGCGAGGAACCCAGTATAGAAGAAATAAGGGCGTATAAGATCGAACTGGTTTTCATCTCACCTTCCTTTTGTCATCAAGTAGTACGCCTCGCTGTCAACTGTTTCCTTTCTGTCCCACTCAAATACTATTCCACTCTTTAACGAGAAGTTGAAAGAAACGTTCCGATGTCAGTCGTGTTACAAGGGTGAAAGGATGGGAGGGGAAGGAGGGGGGAGGGAGTTTAAAATAAAATGCGGGAGACCGTCTCCCTCGCTTCTCGTGCTATAGGAGAGTGTTATTTTCATGCTGCTTGAAATTGCAATATTTACGAGATTTTAATTCCTCGTCGACTTTCATCGTGAATAGGGTGCTCAATGTGGAGGTTTTATAATGTAGTTTAGCATGAAAATACGCAGTGACGGCTTTAATGTGGAGGGGTGGTGAGCGGGGTGACTGCCCCATGTTCTGAGGGGCGCGTCTAGCAAAATAAGGGGAGGGGGGAGGAAGGTAAAGGTGGACGAGAAAAAATTACCCAAGAATCACATTTGATAAATGAATATTTCAAAACTATAAAATTCTAAATAAATTAGTTAAAAAGGAGCTCCTTAAAAGGAGTTAAATAGGAGAAAAAGGATCTCAACATTGTCCGCAAATTAGCGGTTTATATATGAACTATTTCTGCCCCGCACGATCGATTTTTAAAAAAGATTTCCACTAATTAGCGCTTTTTCTCATTTTTAAGCCATAACTTGCCTTTAGAATCCACAAATTTGCGTTTTCCTAAATTGTACTCCAAAAAAGCGTTTTTCTCAAAAGCCGTGAACTGGCCGATTTCGATCATTTGTATCCACGAATTAGCGTTTTTTTTTCATTTTATCCGCGAAATTAGCGCTTTTCGCCGCAATTTTGCGCAAATGAGCCGCGGATAAACATAAACAGAGGTTTTTTTCTAAACTTTTACAGCAAATTAGCTTTTTTATCCCGCGAATCAGCAATGTTTCTTAAAACTTTCCTCGAGTCGGCGTTTTCCACCATTTTAGCTGATAATTAGAGATTTTTTTTTCTAGCAGGAACCACTCAGTTTGAGCTAAAAATTAGCGTTTACTCTATATTAGCCGCAAAATAGCGGTTTTTTCTAAATGTTTACAACAAATTAGCATTTTTTGTTCACCATACCCTTAAGCTATGGATTAGCGATTCTTTCTCAGTTTTAGCCAAGAATTCCGCGGGTTTTTCACCCATATTAACGCTTTTTCTCAATTTTAGCCTCAAAGTTGACCGAGGAAGCCGCGATACCAGTTTTGACGCAAATTACCAAATTTTCTCCATTTTAGCCATGAATTAGTGATTTTCCTCCATTTCAGCCGCGAATTGGCCGCTTCGTCGTTATTTTAGCAGCCTAGAAGCGTTTCTAGCCAGTGAATTAGCGAATTTTGTCCATTTTAACCATGAATTGGCGTTTTCTGATATTTTAAGTGCAAATTGGCAATTTTTCCATTTTTTTGCAGCCTATTAGCATTTTTTTTCAATTCAGGCTGTTAGTTAACAGTCCTCTTAATTTTAGCCAGAATATTAAGCAAATTAGCGGGTTCTTTTCCATTTTAGCACCGTATTAGCAATTTTTGTTCAAATTTTTACTATGGAATTAGCGCTTCTTCTCAGTTATAACCATGAATCAGTTTTTTTTTTTTTTAACCATGAATTTTTTCCCCGTTTTCCCCAATTTTAACCACAAATTTGTCCTCAAAAGGTGAGACGGTGGAATTAGAAATTCTAACACAATTTATCCGCGATTTTTTTCCACAATTTTAGCCGCGAATTAGCGCTTTTTTTTTACATTTTAGCTGCGTAGAAGCGTTTCTAATTTGTGAATTCGCGAATTTTCTTAATTTTTGCCACGAATTGGCGTTTTCTTCAATTTTTAGCCGGGAATAGCACTTTTCCTCAATTTAAGCTGAAAACTAGGGCTTATTAGTGAATTATTCAATATTAGCATTTTTTTTCATTTCAGTACCGCATTTCCATTTTTTCTTTCAATTTTTTCTATGGATTAGCGTCTATTGTTTACTTTTAGCCTCGAACAGAAGCGTTTTTTCAATTTTTCAAGATTTAGTGATTTTCCCCAATTTTGGCTACGGGTTAGCGCTTTTTCTCAATTTTAGCAGCGCAGTACGGATTCGGTCGTTTGTATTGACGATTTTCCTCCATTTTAGCCACGAATTAGCGTTTTTCTCATTTTCAGCTACAGATTAGTCTTATTTTAATTATTAGCAACGAATTAGCACTTCAGTTTGAGTTTGGAAATTCAATTTTTTTTTCTACTTTCTGCTATGGATTAGCGCTTTTTCTCAGTTTGAGCCTCGAATCTTTCAGAAGCTACCCGGATTTGCGTTTTCTCAATATCAGCCGCGAATTTGTGATTTTATTCATTTTAAAATTCGCGAATTTAACGTTTTTCCTCAACTTTATCCGCCAATTAGTGATTTTTCTCAATTTCAGCTGTGAAATAGAGTTTTCTGATAATTTTGCAGTGAATTAGCATATCTATTCTCTCAGTTGTGAATTTGCCATTTTGGCCCAGTTTTAATCCGTTATAGCGTTGTTTTTGTCAATATTAGCCGCCATGTTTTTTTTTACTTGCACAGCCTTGAATTAGTAGCAGTGTATTATCAATTGTTAGCAGCGGGCTTGGCCTCAAAAACAACACTTTGGCATTGATTTCTACATTTTATCCGCGGAATGGCCGTCCTACACTGCGAATCGACGATTTTCTCTTCATTTCTGTTTGGAAGTTGCTTCGTGCGACCACGAATCAGCGCTTTTTCGCAGTTATAGCCACGAATATTAGCGTTTTTTCCCAAGTTTTTGCCGCGTCAGCCAGTTGCAAATTGCCAGTGCGCTTGAGGACCTAAAGAAACTGATGACGCTCGGTTTTCTCTATTTTATCCATGAATTTTCGTCGTAAAGGCGGAAATTTCTGTATTTCAGTCACCAGAATAGCACAGCCAACACTCTTTGCTGATATCACTTGTAACGTTATATTCTCCAGGTTGGATATAGACTGAAATTCGTAGGAAGGATCCAAATCGCTGCCCAACCTTTTCACACGAATGAACCTGAAAATTTTTGTTCACCATACCCTTAAGCTATGGATTAGCGATTCTTTCTCAGTTTTAGCCAAGAATTCTGCGGGTTTTTCACCCATATTGACGCTTTTTCTCAATTTTAGCCTCAAAGTTGACCGAGGAAGCCGCGAATTACCAGTTTTGACGCAAATTACCAAATTTTCTCCATTTTAGCCATGAATTAGTGATTTTCCTCCATTTCAGCCGCGAATTGGCCGCTTCGTCGTTATTTTAGCAGCCTAGAAGCGTTTCTAGCCAGTGAATTAGCGAATTTTGTCCATTTTAACCATGAATTGGCGTTTTCTGATATTTTAAGTGCAAATTGGCAATTTTTCCATTTTTTTGCAGCCTATTAGCATTTGTTTTCAATTCAGGCTGTTAGTTAACAGTCCTCTTAATTTTAGCCAGAATATTAAGCAAATTAGCGGGTTCTTTTCCATTTTAGCACCGTATTAGCAATTTTTGTTCAAATTTTTACTATGGAATTAGCGCTTCTTCTCAGTTATAACCATGAATCAGTTTTTTTTTTTAACCATGAATTTTTCCCCCGTTTTCCCCAATTTTAACCACAAATTTGTCCTCAAAAGGTGAGATGGCGGAATTAGAAATTCTAACACAATTTATCCGCGATTTTTTTCCACAATTTAAGCCGCGAATTAGCGCTTTTTTTTACATTTTAGCTGCGTAGAAGCGTTTCTAACTTGTGAATTCGCGAATTTTCTTAATTTTTGCCACGAATTGGCGTTTTCTTCAATTTTTAGCCGGGAATAGCACTTTTCCTCAATTTAAGCTGAAAACTAGGGCTTATTAGTGAATTATTCAATATTAGCATTTTTTTTCATTTCAGTACCGCATTTCCATTTTTTCTTTCAATTTTTTCTATGGATTAGCGTCTATTGTTTACTTTTAGCCTCGAACAGAAGCGTTTTTTCAATTTTTCAAGATTTAGTGATTTTCCCCAATTTTGGCTACGGGTTAGCGCTTTTTCTCAATTTTAGCAGCGCAGTACGGATTCGGTCGTTTGTATTGACGATTTTCCTCCATTTTAGCCACGAATTAGCGTTTTTCTCATTTTCAGCTACAGATTAGTCTTATTTTAATTATTAGCAACGAATTAGCACTTCAGTTTGAGTTTGGAAATTCAATTTTTTTTTCTACTTTCTGCTATGGATTAGCGCTTTTTCTCAGTTTGAGCCTCGAATCTTTCAGAAGCTACCCGGATTTGCGTTTTCTCAATATCAGCCGCGAATTTGTGATTTTATTCATTTTAAAATTCGCGAATTTAACGTTTTTCCTCAACTTTATCCGCCAATTAGTGATTTTTCTCAATTTCAGCTGTGAAATAGAGTTTTCTGATAATTTTGCAGTGAATTAGCATATCTATTCTCTCAGTTGTGAATTTGCCATTTTGGCCCAATTTTAATCCGTTATAGCGTTGTTTTTGTCAATATTAGCCGCCATGTTTTTTTTTACTTGCACAGCCTTGAATTAGTAGCAGTGTATTATCAATTGTTAGCAGCGGGCTTGGCCTCAAAAACAACACTTTGGCATTGATTTCTACATTTTATCCGCGGAATGGCCGTCCTACACTGCGAATCGACGATTTTCTCTTAATTTCTGTCTGGAAGTTGCTTCGTGCGACCACGAATCAGCGCTTTTTCGCAGTTATAGCCACGAATATTAGCGTTTTTTCCCAAGTTTTTGCCGCATCAGCCAGTTGCAACCTAAAGAAACTGGTGACGATTGGTTTTCTCTATTTTATCCATGAATTTTCTTCGTAAACGCGGAAATTTCTGTATTTCAGTCACCAGAATAGCACAGCCAACACTCTTTGCTGATATCACTTGTAACGTTATATTCTCCAGGTTGGATATAGACTGAAATTCGTAGGAAGGATCCAAATCGCTGCCCAACCTTTTCACACGAATGAACCTGAAAATCTTCATTTTTCCGAATTTAAGCTTTTCAGGGACCCCGCCTGGGCGCCTGACCCACTGAAAGCGCGATTTCTCTCAATTTGAGCCTTCAGAATAGCGCTTTTAGTGAGCTAAATCGAATACCGCGACCCTGCGGGTCGGATGTACTGAAAAATCGTTGAAAAAAGTCAATTTCGCTCCACCACCGCACACCAAAATTCGTTTTCACCTAATTCCATAAACATGAAACCTAAAAGTCCTAATTTTCCCATTTTTTAAAGATTTTCGAGAGCCCCGTCTGGTAGAGATGGAGGGGGAGAGGGTCCAGGGCGGTCCGCCCCCGTTGCCCCTTATCACGGTGCCCTACTGATTCACAATACAGAAATGAGAAAAACAGACAGAAATAACTAATTTTTTAAATTCAAAAGCCCGTAAAAAGCCAAAAAAATCTTAATTTCGTGCTAACGATTTTTTTTCACTTTTATTAGCCAAGAATTGAGCATTTTTCATCAATTTTATTCATAAATTGGCAATTTTGCAATTATCTGCGAATTAGAGTATTTTCTCAATTAGCGCTTTTCATATTATTTTAGTCGACAATACGGGGTTTTCTTGATTTTAGGCCCGAATTAGCAATTTCTTTCACTTTAGACATAAATTATCATTTTATCTCAGTCACTGGAAACCGTGAATTTTCTCAACATTGGCTGTGAATGAGCGCTATTTCTTCATTTTAGCCGTGAATTCGCAATTTGTCTCGTTTTTAGCCGTGAAGTTGCCCTTGGAAACAGTGAATTTCCCGAATTTTCCATTTTAGCTGTACGATTGAGAGCTATTTCATAATGAGTGCTCAATTTTAGATCCGAATCGGCGTTTTTTCCTCAATTTTTATAGCCGCGGAAGGGCCCGTCATATTAACCTAGAATCATGATTCATCACTATTTTGGCCGCGAATCAGGTATTAGCCTACCTCGCTCATTTCATCTTTGCGCTACTGGCTCCCAATCAAAAACTAAAACCGTAAAAAAAAAGTGGGCTCATTCAAATAATAATAAAAGAATTATTCAATGTTCGATCAACGTTGGTCGCCTATCAATAGAATAATTTATTTCAAAACGAGTGAGGAAAGTGTCACTTTTACGCGCGAGTTGTGTTTGGTGATCGACGGGGAAGCCGAGTTGGCTTACTAACAACGAGCGCGTAAAGACACTCCTCACGAGTTGCGAACGCTATTTTTCGCTTGACCGACCAAGTGAAGGCACTTCACCGCGACTCACTTCTAACAGTGACGGAAAGTACTTTACATCACTCTTAGCAGTGACATAAAGTAATTTCGTTCACTCCGTGGTGTAAAGTAAGCGAATAACACGCTTGAGATTGAAGTGTTTCTTTCGTGGTGAGATTGCCATGGTCGTGAGTCGCGGTGAAGTGCCTCACGCTTCGAAAAAAAATAGCGTTCGCAACTCGCGAGGAGTAATTATAGTGAACTCGGCTTCATTTCGATCGCCAAACACAACTCGCGCGTAAAGTAACGCTTTCCTCACTCGTTGTGAAATCTTCCCGTATTAGCAACAACAAAAAATCTGAAGAATACGTGCCCCCCCCCCTCCTCCTTGACGCGGGGCCCCGGGCTCAGGCCCGTCGGATCCCCGCCTAATGACGGCACTGAATACAGCCTAGAAACGGACTGCGTCTGCGTCTTTTGAGTGGCTAGAATCCAGAAACCGCCCCTTCCCTTTGTGTGAAAGGCCAAACAGAACTCTTCAAAATAATTGTTTCTGTTTCTTTCATAAAAAATACTTTTTAAAAAAGACTGAACCCCTTTGGCAAGAAAGAGGGGATGATGAGTAGCAAGGAGCAGATTGCCTTGGATTAACAAACAAAAACTATGGAGGTAAGCTTTTTGTTATTCATTTCCTCAATCGCCGCATCCTTTTTTTTTTTTTTTTTTTTTTCTTTTCCTTCACTCTTCACCAATTTTTTTTTCTATCGCATTACCATATAATTCTGGGGTTGTGATATCAACTTGAGGATCGATGGGAAGCGGCTCGGAAAGCTCCGTGAAACCAACAAAAAACTTTCTTCTTATACTTGCTTTTATTTTCAACGGATCGTCGATTTTCCGGCTATGGCGAGGAGTTTCTATGAGAAAAACTAGTAAAAACTTTGCCAAAATAACGTGCGGAGTGAATGTAATTTCGTTATCTTTGAACCCACGGGGTTGTTGAGTGGTTTATAGGAAGGCAATGGAATTATGCATTTTCAGCTCCCATGAAGTCATCTGTAATTAGCGTCGATTCCAGTGGGTGTTCTTATAACATGCCCATGTGAGAGTTGCGTCATTGATTTTTTTAAAAAAATTGACCCATCTTGCTAGCTTGAAACAATGATACAGTATGTTTGTTGCCCGTGTTCTGTTGTCTGCATGTTGCAAGTGCCGATTACAGCATGTTTGTTTAATTTCTTTCATTTATGATTCGTCCTTTTTTCTCCATTGAGGACGAAAATAAATCTCGTCTGACAAACACCGTTTCGGTATTTTTTTTTTTCTTCTTTTTTTTTTTTATTCAGATCTTCATGCGGAAATCTGCGATGCAGATGCACGCGAGAGAATTGCAAAGGCCTCCAGAAGTAAACAAACCTCATCAGTGCCAGCAGTGCCTCAAGTCTTTCTCTTCGAACCATCAGCTGGTTCAACACATCCGAGTGCACACGGGCGAAAAGCCGTATAAGTGCTCTTACTGTGAAAGGAGGTTTAAACAGCTTTCTCACGTTCAACAACACACAAGACTGCATACAGGTAATGCGATCAAGAAAAAAAAAAACAAAAAAAAAAACAAGTTTTTCTTTTATTACAAATTTCGTGACACATTGCTCGCACTCAATCACTTTCTCCATTGTTATAAGATCGCGCGAATAGGTCAAATCTTTCTTCTCTAGAACACGCTACTGTGACATCTCTATAAATGCTAATTCTCCCTCCGCCTACTCCTCCTCCTTTCTCCCCTCTGCTACCTTCGTGGGCTATCTGTTCCATCATTTCGCAGAGAAGCGCCTTAAAGCCTCGTAGCCTCCCCCCCCCACCCTTTCAAGCCTTATTACAGTAGTGTATAGGAAAGCTAATTGCTTCTGAATGATCAAACTTAATAATCCTTCACGAAATTATACAAATGTAATCTGAGCATACCCGGCGCGGAGGTGCGCACTCATTATTATACCTGAATGTGTTGAAGCGCATCTGGAGCCGCACTCTGATGACGTTAAGGGACTCGAAAGGGTTAAGTAATAAGCTGGTGCTCGGTGAAATGACAGTTGTTGCGGGGGGGGGGGGTAAAAGATGGTAATGGTAATGAGTCCATCGGAGAGGGATTGAATCGAGTCGAGATCCTCTATAATGAAATAAGTTTGACATTCATTTCAACAAGAAAGTCATCGAAATAACAAAAAAAAATGAAGAAATAGTTGCGAAAAAACGCAAACACTGCAATTGTGATTTTGCAATATTTATAGATACTGAAAAACGAGATAGGCAAAGCGATACAAGAAGCGTAATTCCTTTTTTGTGCGTGTTTCACCGAATGAGAGTCATAGAAGAGGCTTCCAACGAAAATTATTCATTATTAGTTAATTTTTTCCCCCTTCTTTATAACGAGTGACACACATTTTGATAGGGAATTGCATTTCTATTATTCCGTTTCCTCTTCCCGATTATTAATTTTATTGCCTTGCGATAGCCGAAATAACCCCATCGATTTTACGTAATTTCTCTTCTCTTCTCCCTTGTTCTTTCCGCAAAATTCCTTTGGAAACCAAGCCCCTGGTATAAGCCCATTGAGAACCAGTGGTATAGGTAAAAATTTGTCCTTGAAATCTCGTGGAGGTGATGGGAGGGGGTAATTTCACATTTTAGCAATCATTTCACCCAGCCTGCACATTCTTGAATCTATCGGACATCTTTCTGGCCCCATCATAGCCTTGCCCGAGAGCAAAATTACTATTAATCCCTAATTCATCCAGACATTCCAGAATTTTCTTTTCGATAAATCGTTCCGTTTTGGAATGCTAGTCTGCTAGTCTCATGAAGTTCTCCCGGATGCAATTTTTTTTTTTTTTTTTAACTACGCCGTGTCGGTGGGGCAACTTCGGCCATCCGACTTCTTGCAGCCCAGTAAAGTTTTGCAGTCCGGTGGAAGCGGTCGTCATCTTCGGTCAGTATGGATCTCACATCCCATCCTGTAGAGCTCTGCAGGTCTCGAGGTGTTCACCGTCCATTTCACCGGTCCCGCACAATTCACAATCTGGTGATGATTTCACGCCTATCCTGTGCAGATGTTTCTGGAGAAAATCATGGCCGGTCAATGTGCGAAAGCAGGCAACTCCAACTTTCCTGGGAAGATCCGCTGGTATTTGACCGCCACTTCTTGCTAGGGATTCCCATTTCTTCCCTCCAGCGCGCTCAGCATGCTCAGTAGCCAGGGTCCCCAGAATCTTTCTTTGAGCATCTCTTCTTGCGGCATACTGCGTTACTGGGATGGTTGGTTGGGTCATCTCCGAGCCTTCCTTTGACAACCGATAGGCCATCTCGTTTCCAAACAGGCCACAATGAGAGGGCACCCATTGGATTGTCAAACGGCTACCTTTTTTAAGCAGTACATCCGCCAATCTCCTAAACTTCCGGACAGTCGAGGAGTCACCGGATTGTCCAGATCCTGTAACGGCTGTGATGGCTGCTTGGGAATCGACCAGGATTACTATATCAGGGTTTGCTCCAGTTTCAGACACTCCTCCAGCGCCAACTGGATTGCCTTGACCTCCCCGTCGAAATTTGTGGCAACAATTCCAACTGGTGCTTTGATCTGGAAGGCGGAGGAAAACACGCCTGCACCAGCGTTCCTCGTGGCATCTTTAGCGGAACCATCTGTATATACTCGCAGCCATAGGGGGTTAGGGTTGAGGGACTCCAGAGCCGTCATTCTCAGCTCAGAGATGGATGACTGTCCCTTTTTCACATCCCTGGTCAGGTCAAGTCTGCCCTCTGCCCTGCGCCACGAAGTCAGCTCACCCTCAATATGGAATGTCTCCCGAGGACCGGGGGTGATGTCATGTCTTCGCTCTATGGTTTCCACAACTGAGGAGAAGTTTTGCTGTGTACAGAGTCTCTGGGACACCACTTCCTCCCTCTGCCAGTATGGATCTTCAAGTCTGTGGAGCCTCTCCTTCATGGCTACTGCTGCGATTTCTCTTCGGACGCTAAGGGGCTCAATTCCGGTCTGCAGTTCCATCGCTGCAATGAGGGTGGACTGGGATGCTCCTGGCAACATTTTGCGTTTTGTCCAGCTTTTCTAGGGTTGTTGCTGAGGCTGTTATCATCACCTCCCCCCCGTACTCCATCACTGGACGAACATACGTTTTGTACGTGAGAGCTAGCAGATCCTGATGAGCGCCCCACTTTGTTCCCGTGAGACGCTTCAGTAGCTGAGAACGTTTCGCTCCCTTGGCCTGAAGCCGCTCCACATTCCTTATCCAGTTCAACTTGTTGTCGAACGTGACTCCCAGATAGGTGGCTTCATTTGTCTTGTCAATGGGTTCTTGGCCGCACCTCAGGGAGACGGGAGGGGGCTTGGTAGAGAGCGTGAACAGCTGGAAATTAGTTTTACTGGGGTTTACTCGAAGTTCATTACTGTTGGCCCAGGCCCGGAGGGCTTTCATTGCCTTGTTAAGGCACTCTTCTAGTGCCGGGATAGAACTGCTTGTCGCCCAGACCACAAGGTCGTCGGCGTACAGAAGACAGTTGAGGCCCGGTATTTTTTGAAGTTTGAGCACCACGTCGTTGAAAAGAGTCGGACTGAGGACGGATCTCAGCGGTAGACCTTGCTTCGTTTGTTTGAACGGAGATGTGGCATCACGGTACCTTACCCGAAGGTAACGTTGGGCGAGGAAGGACCTTATGAAGCCGTACATTCTACCACGTATCCCCTTGTCAATAAGCTTTTCCAGCAGCCTCCTCCTCCACACAACATCAAAAGCAGTGTTGAAGTCGACGAAAACAGCCAGCGTGCTCTGCTTTCGCTGGAAACCATTCTTAACCTCTTCCGCCAAGCGAATAACATGTTCCATGGTGCTTCTATTTGCCCTAAATCCAGCTTGAGCGTTAGACAGGGTCTTGTGCTTATTCAAGAAGATCTGCAGACGATGCAGGGCCATCCTTTCAGCTAGCTTGCACAACACACTTGAAAGGGCAATAGGCCGATAACTTTCGGGTCGGTCTGGGCTCTTATCTTTTTTCAGGATAGGGATAACCTCTGATTTTCTCCACATGCTGGGCAGTCCTTTTCTCCAAACCAAATTGATCAGGCAAAGCAGGGTTTCTTTAGCTTTGTCACCGAGTTGTGCAAGGAACTCCGGGAGCAGAATATCTGGGCCCGGGCTTTTCTTCTTTTTGCTATTACCCAAAGCAACCATCAGCTCATCCGTGGAGAACTCCTGGTTAAGTAGCACGTCGTCTCCTTCTTCTAATACCGTGTTCGGCAGGATTACATTGGGTAGTGCATGTCGGCGAGCAGGCTTTACAATAATGGCGGCAAAAATGCTTGGCTATGTCAGTCTCGTCGGTTATGACCCTATCACCGTCGACCAATGGGTGATTTCTCTCATTCCCTTCGTTGTTCAGTTTCGAGACGTATTTATGGGCTTTGAGACCGTCTTTGCGGTAGTCTAGGCTACCAAGGAAGGAGCTGCATGCCTTCCGCTTCGCCTGGACAATCTCAAATTTCAACCTGGCCGATCTCTGTTTCAGAGCAATCCTGTCACCCACTGAACCCGGATTTCGCTCGGCATTCTCTCTGGCCTGATCCCTCTCCTCTTTCAATCTTTGCAGAGCGCTATTCCAGAATGGACTATACTTCTTCACTCTGCCACTAGGGATACATTTACCTGCTGCTTTCATGATTGCTGCTGTTACCGCTTTACACGACGAGTCCACATTGTCTGTCACCAGGTCCAACGTTAACGAATCGTCGGCTTTTTGTAGTCCGTCCACCTGGCTTTCTTCAGGTTCCAGTATGACTTCTTCTCAGCAGGGGTTTCTCTGATGGGGGGTGCAGATTGCTACCAGCATTAGCTTGTGACCCATATTTCCAGGGGCGTGGCCGAGAGAGTGTTTGATCCATGGCATTTGGGAGGAATGGGCCAGAATGACGTCCGGGTGCGACAAAGAGCCTGAATAAGACAGGAAAGTGGGTGCCATGTCTTCATTGTCCACGAATCCAGCTGGGCTCGAGCCGATGAATTCTTCCCAGATTCGTTCCACCGGATCCGAGCCGTTATATCCCCAGACAGTTGACGGCGCATTCAAGTCTCCTAGGAATCCTATTCTGTTTCCAACCAGCCGAGGTTTGGTTTGTTGCGAGGCGGGTTGTATATCACAAAAAATACGTCTTCGATTTCTGTTCCTCCAGACCTCAATCCGCACTGCTTCCAATTTGTCCGTGGCCGTCATCTCCTTGCAGGTGCTGAAACTAGTAACAATGGAAGCATTTGTCGCCAATATTATGCCCGGCTCCGTTTTAGGGAGTACATTTGGTACCCTGGAAGTTGGTATTGGTCCAGGTTATCTGCCGCAGCTCCAGCTTCCACTATCCCCAGTACGTCAATATCTTGAGCATAAATTTCGTACTTCAATTCGGAGAACTTGTCCTGTGTAAGGCCGCCTGCGTTCCAGAACAGTGTTCTGAGCAGCGCGTTGTCCGGGCCTTGAAAAAGGCCATTTAAACGAGACGGTATTGTCATTGTCTCGTGCTTTTGTCGCTTGTCTTTGTGATGATGGGCTGGATTCTTTCGGCGACGGTGTTGGTCTGTTAGCACTACCCGGGGGGGCACCTGAGCGGGAGTGAAGTTCGAAAAACTTTGCTCGGAGGTCGACCAACAATTGCCCCCCATGCACCAACAATTGCCCCCCCTCCCGGATGCAAATCGACGAAGTCGATGATACGAGTGCAAATGGAAAACACACACTTTTACACCCAATTTAAGGGGGACAGTGGTGGCCTCTCAATGATGTTGGGAAGGAAACCGCGAGTAAATTGGTCAATTGAGGATAAATCGAAATACTCAGAAAAAATGGCCCTCAAAATCTTTCAGTTGGGCGATTTTTAGAGGAAACGGCGAAAATTTAGAAATGAATGAAACCGCGTATCGTGGGGTCACTGGCGGATCTACACGAAATCTCCAAGAGGCCCCTAAGTCTCTGTATGAACGAGACATATAATTTTAACTTAGCATTTTCCTTATTTTAGCCACGAATTACCGCTATTTCACCTTGTCTATATCCGCCAATTAGCGCTCTATGACCAGTTTAAGCCGAGAATTTATCAATTTCAGCTATGAATGAGTACTTTTTGTCAACTTTACCCGCAAATCAGCGCTTATTTTCTTAATTTTGGCCGCGTTTATCATTCTTCTCAATTTTAGCCGCGGATTAGCTGTTTTGTCCCCTCCCCCTCCCATATCCATGGATTTGCGCATTTTCTCAACTTTAGCAGCAAAGTAGCGTTTTTATCTCGTGAGCGAGTTTCTTAATTTAAAGACGAGTTTTGGAGTTTTCCACAATTTTAGCAGAAAATTAGCGATTTTTTCAATTTTCTTTGCAGGGGATTAGCACTTTTCTCAATTTTAGCTGAAAATTAGAGTTTTTCATAAGTGTTTTCCTGAATATTACCCACGAAATAGAAGGCTTTTCACATATTAGGGTTTTTTGGTTCACCATCTGCTATGCATGAGCGATTTTTCTCAGTTTTACCTCAAAAGTTGCATTCAGAAGCACGCGAATGGCGTATATTAATTCAGTTTTGACGCGAATCAGAATGTTTCTCAATTTTAGGCGCGAATTAGCAGTTTTTATCGATTCAGGCTTAAAATTAACTTTTAAAATCTCTTAATTTTGGCCAGACTATTTATTTAATTTCTAATAATTACCCGCAAATTAGCGGGTTTTTCAAATTTTAGCATCGCGTTAGCAATTTTATATTACTTTTAGGTATATAGCTCATTGCTTCTTCTCAGTTCTAGCCCGTCAATCAGCGTTGTTTTTACTTATAACCGTGCGTGAATTTGCGGTTTTTCTGAATTTTAGCCACGAAGTTGCCTTCAGATTAAGGCGAGTATTTAAATTAAACATTTCACCAAACTTTAAACTAGAGAATTAGTGATGTTCCTGAATTTTAGAAGTGAATTGGCGCTTTTTCTTAATTTCAGCTGCCACAGCGTTTTCAACCAGTGCATTATATTTGCCAAGAATTGGCGTTTTCCGCATTTTTTTTTTTCCATTTTTAGCTGGGAATTAGCACTTTTCCACAATTTGAACTGAAAATTAGCGTTTTTCTCAAATTTAGCTTCGCTAATTAGTGATTTTTTTCAATTTTAGCCGCGAGTTAGTGATTTTCTTTATTTGCATCCTCGAATTAACGTTTTTCCTCACCTATATCCGCCAATTGCAAATTAGCGATTTTTCCCAATTTCAGCTGTGGAATAGCGTTTTACGCTAATTTTACGGCGATTTAGCATCTATTCCATTTTTTACACGCGAAAGGGTGATTTTTCTTAATTTCAATTGTGCAATTTTGCCATTTTTGTCCAATTTTTTTTTTTGTCAATATTATAGCGTGTTTTCTCAACTTTAACCGTGGGGTTGGCCCAAAAACAACACTTTTGCGTTGATTCCCACAATTTATTCGTAGAATTGCCTCCATGCACCGCGAATCAGCGATTTTTCCTCAATTTTAGTCTGGAAGTTGTATCGCGAGACCACGAAAAAGCGCTATTTCGCAGGTATAGACACGAATATTAGCGATTTTTTTTTTCAATTTTTTGCCGCGTCAGCAAGTTGCAAATTGCCGATTAGCACTTTACTGGGCTTTAACCCTAATGAAGGACCTAATGAAACTGGGGACACTGTGTATTTTCTCTTTTTAGCCGCAAATTTTCCTCAATATATCGTGAATTTTCTCAATTTGAGCCACCAGATCGAGATTTTATGAGGCTCTTTAGAGCGTTGGTACTAGTGCCCCTTCGTTCGCATACTCGTAGCTCTGAAGGGGGATCTATCCCCCGTACCTACTCCCCTGTTGTGAACCCAAAATTAGGGGTTTTCGGTGTAAAGACTCAACGCCTCGTAAAGCTGTGATTGCTGAACAGTGCCGTCACCACCTGACCAACCTTCCCTTTATCACTCGTTATCATTAGTAACCATCTTGGATGGGTATTTACGTACATCCTATATTCGTCAATTAAAATGCTGCTGGACAGTACTTTATATGTATATTTTTTTTTTGTTAAACGCATTTAGCAACAGTGATAACCTTCATTGATTCAAAGATAATATTTCTTTTTTAATTTTTTTTTTTTTTTTTTTTTTTCCTTCTTCCTTTTTTGCGTATTATTTTTTCTCTTTGACCAATTATTATTATACCCTTCTATAATTAATTACGAAAATTGCTCAAACCACGTTATAAAAAACTAATTAAGTGATTTTCTACGCAATTCTCTCTACCCTTAAAAGCAATTTTCGCCCCCCTCCCCCCCTGTGATCACTAATTCAGACCTTAAAAAACCTATAATTTTTAAAAAAAAGTTGCGAAAAATCATCCTTTAATTTGATCGTAAATTAACAAAAACACCTGATTCTCTCGCTTCTGTCTTTCGGTCATTTTTTGAGCTTCAGCGTGCCCCTTCTCCTCATCTGTTTTCAATTTAAAAAAAAAAAAAAATGGCGAGTGATGAAGCCTTCATTAGTGAAGACTTATTCATGAGAAGAAGAAAAAAAAAAAAAAAAAAACAGAGAAGGTGGGAGTTAATTTTTAACGGCTTCTTCGCCCCTATTTTCCGGATGAAAAGACGAAAAAGGTGGTTCGTGATGGGAGGAGGGAGTGCAGAGTTGCAGGGAGTGATAATTTATGATTACTTTTATTTTAAAATGGCAATGACGTATTCAAAAAGTGGAAATCCTTTATTGGATTTCTAAGATGAGTAGAAAGAGTGCGTAAGATTGAGGGGTTGGCAGGGGCGGCGGGGGGGGGTCAAAGAGGACATTGCTATGGTGGTGTAGGGGGTGGGGCGAGTTTAGGGTTTTATTGCATTAGCAATTCTCCTCCTCTCCATCAGTTTCTTTTTCCATCCACTACACCTCCATCCCTTTTCTCGGTGCCCCCCCCCCCAGCCCTTATATCCAACTGTTTCTTCTTTTGGTGCCCCCGTTAAGTGGGCTTGAGTGTCCTCGGAGTCCTAGCACCCACCCACCCCCTCCCACCCACCCTCCATCATCATTTACCATCACCCACACCCCCACTGTTCATCCAGAAATGAATTTTCAAAACTTATCCCATTTTTCATTAAATCGCTTCTCTCTTGCTCAGAAATTAAGCACCCTCCCACCCCCCCTGCTACTTCCCTCCTACGAATGATTCCTTCGCCGTATACAGTGTTCTCAGCGGGGAAAAAAAAAAAAAAAAATAGACTGGGTTTGAAAAGGGGCGAAGGGAGGGGGGACCGTTTTATTTCCTGAGCTTTTGATTAAGGTTAATTCATGCTGGGGAGAGTGGGCCTCTCAAGAAAAGGCACCTACTAAGTTTTCTTTTTCATTCTTTTCGTTTGCTTTAATTTTTTTTTTTTTTTTTTTGTATTTTTCTCTAGTTTCTGTCAATTTACCAAAGAGATCACTTGAATAAATTAAACAGTCCAAGCTCTATTTAAAGCGAGAGGACTTATATATATAATTATTCTTTCAGTTTTCACTTTAGCCAAAACGAAAAATCTGTGAAAACAAAGTTTTTCCGGCACGTTTTTAAAGAATGCCAACTCTTGGGGAGAAAACACAGGGAAAGCATCAGATAAAAAATTCAGCTTCCCCTTTTTTCCCCCATTTTCAACCCTTTTTCACTCATCTCTTCTCGACAACTACTGTCCATGAACAGACACTCTCGAGATTTCCCTCCCTTCCTCCCTCCCAACCCATCAAACCAAGTTTCAAACAATGACTCGGGAGAGGAAAACTTTTTCAGACCCAAAAATTCTGTTACCTCCCTTACCATCACTATTATGGGGGGGGGGGAGGGCTCGCGTCCTTTTGTGCAAGTTTTTCTTTTCTCCCCTCTCCTCCCCCGATTCGACCGTTTTTTTTTTTTTTTTACTTTTTCTCCCGCACTTTTCGACCAAGCACCCCGAGAGTGCTTCAGGGCAAAGTCTCTTAAACCAATTTAGGGGCACTCTTCCTTCGTTTCGTCTTATATAAGGGGGCAGACCAAAAGCTGTACTTTTTTTTTTTTTTTGTATTTATTCGGAAACAATGGAAAGGTTACGTGTTGTTGAGGGGTGGGGGTTGTTACAATTGCTTGAATCTATTGATTTGACTGAGTTGAGGGAGAACTCACAAAAACGATTTTTAAAAAAAAAAAAAAAAGAATTTCGTTGAAATTGCTTCAAATGAAAAATGTTTAACGCTTTTTAGTCCTCTTTTATTCAAAACGAGGAATTTCTTCCCCCTCCCCCTACCACGACCCTCGTATTTCTTTTTATTTTCATTATTGGTGAAAGAACATCTTGAGCACTTTCTTTACATCAAGAGGAAGCCCTCTTCATAACATTCAAGTTTTTAATTTTCGTAAATGCGCAAAGACAAAGAGAACGGTCAGTTCCCCCTCTTCCCCCCTCTGTTAAATAGAACACGCCATGTAGTACCCACTTTCTGAAAAAAAAAGAAAGAGAGAAAAGGGTCACTTCTTCAAATGAAGGGGGCATCTTTTAAATTAAAAATCTCCCAACCCCTTCCTTGAAAAAAAAAAAAAAAAACTGACTCCGTTCAGTCTGGCCATCAGAAGAGCCCTTTTTCCACTTTCAAGAGGGTTGGTTTGTCTGCTCATAATAGTTGTTTCTGCAAGGAGAGGGGGTACATTGATCTGACATTCCTCTTTTATGAATAACGCTATCGTTTAACTGCTGTCTTCCCACTCCTTCCCCTCCAACCGATGCTTTTCAACCCTTTTTTTTTTTTAAGTTTTGTTCAAAAATATCCCTCCTGTCCCCCGTTCCTAAAAAGCCGTGATCCCTGTGATTCCCACCCATCTGCCCATGTGAGGGGGAGAGATTGATGTTTTGGACAGCCTGAAACTGGGTCATAAACAGTTAAGTTGAGAAAAGAAGATTACAAATTGCCAACGTATATTTTGATAACCGTTATAACAGCTACCTACGAAAATACTTCATCCCACGTCAACAGGAATTTTAACTCCCACTTTGCGAAGCTGATCAACGTGACGTCTCGTTGGGGGTTTCTCCTTGGACGTTTATCATATAGTGAAGTTTCCCAGAGCGTGATTCAATTAATCAATTAGTACAAGCACACGAGCGCACAGAAGTCAGTATAACGTACAAACAAATACAAAATAATTAACCTAAAGAGGACCTAGTTATTGCAGGCTACTGCCGTGGCTACTCGCAGAAACTGGACTATTGGCTCAATCGGGGAGCCAGCCGAGAGCAGTTCTTCGATGTTATACGCTTGTCTTTCGCCTAGAACTCTGCTCCTGATATGGAGCAAGGCATGGCATTCTATCAGTATGGGCAGTCAGGACACAGGCGGGGCTCCTCACCAGCAAGCAGATGCCCGTGCGTCAGGCGTGTGTGGCCTGGTGATTTCCACCCCCTTCACGCCACGCCGTGAACAGTTCTCGGCGGACAAACCGTTTACGCTCGGCTTGAAACGCTTCAGCCCTCCACCAGTAGATGCCCACCTTCGACTGCTTTAGCGTCTCCAACTGCAACCGCCATCGCTCCATCGTGGGTTCTGCCCGCAGCCTGTCCTGCAGCATTGTCCGTTTCCGTTTAAAAATAATATCCCTGCCCGCCTAGAGTATCCGCTCGAGCTGGATGAGGATTCCAACTAATATGGGGTTCGTCGAGAACTGACGATCTATTCCTTTTAGAGCACTTTGTGAATTCGTGCACACCATGAACCGTGCGCCATCAAGGGCACATCTTGAGGGCCCGACATAGGGCGATTAATTCCACCAAATACACTAGTTTGAGGGACAAGTGTCCCAAGAGCGTACAGCACCCTCCGTAACTACTGCACACCCCATTACCGTGTCCATCCGTTTAGACAGGCGTGAAGCCCGCGAACCGCTCAATCAAAGCTGGTGGAACTCCACTTGGTAGACAACGGGAGAGTTATGATCCTCCAGATGCCGGGCCAGGTCGAGACATTTATGGGGCGCTAAGGATGGGTTAAGGGGGAGTTGGCAGGGCCTCAAGCGAGGCATCACCCCCACGAGCTGGATGTCGTTGCAAACTCTCTCCTCCTCAGCTCTGATGGCTAACGGTCGGGTTCTTGTAGGTAGCATTCGGCGTGCAAATTGTCCCCAGAGGCAAGATCGTAAGCAAATTACGATGGGGTGGCTCGCACGCTCCTTGCACAGTCAAGGGAAAGTTGCATCCTACGCAATGGAAGGGGCATTTCACTCGCAGTGAAGGCTTTGGACAGGGCTAGTCATGAATGCCCCTGTCACTACCCGAAGACCAAGGTTAATTACTCTGTCCAGGACCTTTAGACGTAATCTTCGGGCTGATCTCCATAGTCCAGTTTTGCTCTCACTAGGGTATCAAAAAGTCCAATAAGTATGTTCTGCTGGGCACTCCAGTTCATATTTGCCAACATCTTGATGAAATTTATTGCTTTTGTCGTCCTCGCACTCAAACTTTCAACACACGGCTGCCATTGCAGCGCCCTGTATCAAGCCGAGAAAGCGGATGCTCTCTTTAAATACCGGAGGTACACCATTCATTCGGAGGACAGGCTCGTAATTATGTGGCCGGAGCCTCCTGCAGAAGTGGACGCACATTGGTTTTCTCATTGTTAAACTTTAATCCATGTCTTTCGGCCAGGGGCCTTATTCCAAGTTATCGGGAAAAACTCACGTGAGGTGGTTGCTATGGCGAGATAATACTATTTCTGATGAAGCGTCCTTGGATACCGCTTACGGGATTATTTCCCGACAACTCTAACTAGGGCTCCAGAGGTGAGAATGGCATTGATTGCCGACTGCGCTACCTGCTTGACTTCATTCAGGTCTCTGGCTGAAAAGATGAAACCCAAGTCGTCCACGTACATTGAAAATTTAATATTGATAGGCACGCAGTCGGCAATGATGTTGACGGCAATGAGAAAAAGCGTGCAACCGAGAACAGACCCCTGAGAGATACCGTTCTCCAGCACGTGTGATGCCGTCAAAACCGACCCCCCAGCCTTACGCGGAACCTTCGATTGCTCAGAAAACTGGAAAAAAAACTTGAAAAGTGTTCCGCGAAAGCCCCACTGATGGAGCTCCCTCAAGACGCCACATCTCCAAGTCGTGTCATATGCCCTTTCGAGGTCAAAAGACACGCCTATCGTCTGCAGCGGCGCTGCAGAAATGTATGCTGAATTTCCGCGTCTACTATGGCCAGCTGGTCCAACGTAGAGCGGTTCTTTCGGAAGCCCCCCCCCCCCTGGTATCGGAGCCGGTGGTTGACCATGGACTTCATCACCTTATCCAGTCAGCTAGTCAGTGATATGGGGTGATAACTACTAGTTAGACTGGGGTCTTTATCATCTTTGAGTATGGGAATGAGTCCGGGTACTCTCCGGAATTCCAAATTTCATTGAAGAGTTGCAGAAGGTTAGTATGCAGATCATCGTTTAGATTCTTCAGCATTATATTTGGAAGCGCTCGAGTTACGAGAATTTCTCAGAGCTCTGGCAAGTTTATTGAGAGTGAACGGCACGTTGTACCGTTCATCATCGGTCGAAGAGTCCAAGACGAGTGCTACACGCTCCTCAGCTTCCTTTATTTTTCGGAAAACCTTAGTGTAGGAGACAGAGCTAGAGCTCAGCTTGAAGTGAGCCGCGAATAGCTCGGCCACAGCTTCAGGGTCTCTTTCGTAACCACTTTCTGTGCGGAGGATAGGGTGTCGGCCAGTGAAGGACCGGACCCGATCCCACACTGTCCTTCGCCGATGTACTCGTCGTAATTTTTTCCGACGTAGTCGGCAAGGGAGACCATTCTAGCTTTTTTCACTATTTTTCTGTCTTGGGCCCGAGCAATTCGAAATCTGGCCAAATGATCCTCATCCGAACGTCTTCGGAGCTCTCAAAGGGCCCTCTTCTTTTGACGGTTCACAGCCGCACACTCAGGCGTCCACCAAGGCACTATGTTTCTTGATCGACTTCCCACCCCGACGCGCCGCCGCATCGAGGCCGTGGCTGCGCTCTGAACACGGCTGAAGTAAACCTCATAACGTCATTATTGGGGGTCCCCCTGTAAGTGGGCACCTCCTCCAGCCGTTCTTCTAAAGAGCTCCCAGTCTGCCGGCCTAGTCTCCCATGATGGGGGCGACTCATACTCCAACTCTGGATACGCTGGAAGAGAGAAATATAGGAAAGGCGGTCACTTCTATACAGCTCACTTTCTACAGACCATTGCAACCTGGTAGCTTTGGAGGCGAGAGGCAAAGGCCAGGTCTGGTATCAAAACGCGTCCCCTCGGCGTCGTTCAATAGAACCATCCCTGAATAATTAATTATATTTTCCAGTCGGGAGCCTGACGGCGATGTCCATGTCGAGCCCCACCAGCCACTGTGGGCGTTGAAATCTCCCACTAATAAAACTGACGGGGGGCAACTGCTGTATTAGAGCCGCTCCAGTGCTCCAGAATTACAATTGTTATCTGAAAAGTACACATTACAGGTTCCGTTGATTGGCTTTTTACTTCAGCGATTGCCTGTAGAGGCGTTGTTAGGCTTACCCTGACAGCCGGACTCTACTGCAGGGTGCTACTTGTGCTGTGGCATGAAAGGGCTGATATCCCCTCAATCCAAACGCTCTCCCAGGAGGTAGTTTAGTCTCCTACAGACAGATACAGCAGGGAATCCCTTTTTTCTGTGCCACTCAGTGTCCTGCATGCGAAAGCAATAGGCCGTTCCGTTCCATCAGGAAATTTGTGGCATCCAGACGGGCTAGCATCGGTTGCTAGAACGATATCTCTTGAGAGGATCGTATCGTAGTGAACGAGAACTTGATCAGAAGCTAAAGTAAACGCACACCTTTCCGAAGAAGACCATGCAAAGGGTAAGCCAAAGTGCTCAGATCTTTGACCAATCGACCATAGAAATTGATGAGTCCGAGGAAAAACTTCAGCTTCGAAACGTTCCGAGGTGGAGGAAAGTTAAGAACCTTGTTAACGTTGTATGGACACTTCTTGACGCCAGACTTGCTAACTTTAAAACCAAAATACTCCAACTCGTCTACAAGGAAAATGGACTTAGCCTTATTGATCCTGTCGTTGTACTGAGCAAATCTTTTTTAGGAAAATCAACTCCAAGAGTCGTCAAATGATGATATTTTGTATTTGAGACTATGCAAATGTCTTCGAAGAAAATAGCCAACCCGGGAATACTAGTCAAAATACGGCTGGTGCGCTGGAAATCCCGAATGGAAGACGCTGGTACTGAAAAAGACCGAAATGAGTGTTTATTGTTAAGAAATGTTGGTCGTCTTCATGTATTTCGACATGATTAAATGCCTGAACAACATCAGTACAGTTCAAAATCGTTGACGATTCTTTGACGAAAAACTGTCCAGTCAGAGCTGGAAGAATCAAAGTTTCGATTTTTAACAGGAAAATAACATCGATCACAATTTTTATCAACTGCTAAATGAGACGTGCTTGGATATTAGTAGTGTAGAAGGCGGGAAGAAGGATACGCAACATTCCTGTTCTTCCATGTCAATTAAAAAGAAAGCACCCCCCACCCATCTTCCAACCGCTTTCCATCTACCACTTTTTTTTTTTTTGGCATCCAACCCTTTCCCTCGATGAACATTAAGCGAGCCAGACCGGGAGGGGAAAAAAAGAGAAAGACTTTTATTGCCCTGTTAACTTGCGGTATAAAATGTCAACGAAAAGGAGCATTGGTGGTGGTGGTGGTGGTGGGGGGGGGAGAGATGAAATGGGATAGTCGATTTGTATGCGACTGAGGAGGACCCGCGGGGAGTACAATTGAGGGGGCGGGGGGCAGTCACATTTTTGAAAAATATTGCCGCTACGATGAGAAAGAATTAAGAGAGATGAGGGTGATGAAGAGAAAATGTTTTTTTTTTTTTTTTTTCATCCCCTTTTTGCCACCAGTCGTCATCTTTTTTCCTCTTGCAGGTCTTAAAAAATGGGTACCACTCAGAAACGAGTGTTAAAAAAAATACCTCACCCTCCCCACCACCACCTCTTTGCCACATCTTTCTGTGCCCTTCAATCCACCATTCTTTTGTAAAAGAGTGTACTCTGTCTGAATGGAAATCGGAAAGAAAGGCTGCTGGGGGGGGAGGGGGTGGAGGAGGAAAAAATTGTTTCATGGGAGGAGGAAAACAGAAAGAATTGCTGGAAGTAAATCTTTTCTAATGACACGGGAGAGGATTTTTTCCCCCCTTCAGCCGCCCCCTCACGTTCAGTCACTTTTTCCATTCCAGGAGAGAGGGCTGAACCATCTTTGAATTCCAACCACCCCCCTGTTATAGAATGAACGTGATGGGTGAGGGTGGTGGTCTTCGACTGCCATTGTCAACCAATAACAGTTCCTAATACCGGAAGAACTTTTTTTTTTTATCGCTTAACAACTGACAATATTTTTAATTCCTTTTTAAAGCTTTCCAGAAAAAGTAACAAGGCTTCCCTTTGTCAAAAAGGGGTGGCCCCCTATTTTTCTCATTCTTCAAGTTCCATTTCCCATAATTTTACCTTCCCTCTGGTGCACAAAAACCACGTCCATTATTAGTCATGAAAGAAATTATTGATGTTTCTTGGTTCACTGCGTGGACTTTCACTTTTTCTATCACCCTTCAGACTAAACAAAACCAAAGTTGGCAATACAAAAGTCTCTGAAATTGTGTGTGTTCGGCCCAGAAAATTATCAATTTGTAATTAGGACAGCGTAACCAGAGGAGAAAGGTTCATGTACCGTGGGGTGCTGACCCGCGGTGCTGAATTTAACATTCATTATTTTAAATCTCCTCATAAATATTTAAAACTCGTATTTTACAAGAATCTTTTCTCGTGGAGGCACTTGAATAAGACTTCTTCTTTATTCCTTGATTTACTCATCGCAAAGACTAGCCAATAGTTTTCCTTTGTGTTTTAGGTCTTTAAATTTCTCAATTAAATTATGATGCCTGTCAGCCCTTCGAAATCAGGAATCGTGTAATTGATAGCACATAAATTACCTTAAAACATTTATTGCTTGATTAGTATTTGTAAGAAATATCTTCCTCTCATTTCGCAGCTATTCAGACGCTTCTCTATACCTCCTCCGGTCACGGTGTGCCAATTCCCCGTATAATCCTGACCGCTGGCACCAAAACGGTTTCAAAGAGGTGCAGCCAAATTATTAAAAAGAAGGATAGGAGCACAATCAGGTGTGGAGAAAACGCCAATTCACTGGTAAAATTAAGAAAAACGCTAATTATGCGGTTTTAAAATTGAGAAAACAGTAATGCCCGGCTTCTGAAAGCAGCTTTGTAATAAAATTGAGAAAAACGTTATTTCGCGACCAAAATTAAGGATAAATTCTAATCAGGGTCTTAAAAACAGTGAAAAACGCTAATTCATGGCTAAATTTTAGAAAAATTGCCAATTCGTGGATAGAGTATAGGACAAACGCTAATAAACTGGGTAAAACCGCTTAGTTCACGGCTGAAATTGAGAAAAATGCCAATTTGCGGATGAGAGAAAAGGAAAATCGCCAGTTTTTGGCGTCTCCTTTCCTCCACCACCAGACAATGTCCAACACTCGACCGTTCATTTCATCAATACGGAGACGCCCAGGTGCCTCAATCTCTTTTCACTCTCGTCGCCTCTAGCCCCTGGTGACCGCCTTCCTAACGCCATCAAGGCCGAATTTGACGCCATTGCTTCAAAATGGAACTGGAGGGTCGCTCTGATGGACACTGGTCCACCAGTGCAAGTATCGGGGCCCGGGGCGGAAATCTCCAAGAGCCCCCCCCCCCCCCAATTAAGTTTCCTCCACTTTAACAGCAAATTATCAAATATTTCTAATACTTAACGGAGAATTAGCACTGTTCTCAGTTTGAACTAAAAATCAGCGTTTTTTCTCACGTATTTTCCTCAATATTAGCCGCAAAATAGCATGTTTTTCCACATTTTTGCCACAAATCGCATTTTTTGTTTATCATGAGCTATGAATTAGCGATTTTTCTCAGCCAAAAATCAATGGGTTTTTTACCCATACAGCCCATTGACGTTTTTTTTTCAATTTTAACCTTAAAGTTGCCTTCAGAACCCGCGAATTGGCGTATTTTCAACTTTTGATGCAAATTGACATTTTTTTCACAATTTTAGCCACGAATTAGTGATTTTCCTTAATTTTAACCTGCAAATTAGAGCTTTGTCTCAATTTTAGCTGCGTAGAATGGTTTCTAACCCGTGAATTAGCGAATTTTCTCTATTTCAGCCATGAAATAATAGCGTTTTCCGCGATTTTTAGCAGTGAATTAGCTTTTTTAACGTGAATACGTTTTACGGGAGTACAGGGACCAATTCGGCAGAAGTGGCGAAATGCGCCTCACTGCGCTTGGAGGGTGTTGGGGTGGGAATCAGGGATCATTTCACCAATGACCCTAACTCAAGACTCAAGCCGCGAATCAGCGGCGTTTTTTTAACTCATAGCCGTGAATTGTCAGTTTTTCTCAATTTTTCTAGCCTCAAAGTTGCCTTGCGAAGGCGAGTATTTAAGTTGGAAATTTGACAATTGTTTGTCCGCTTAGCACGTTGTGAAGTTTAGCCGCGAGCTTATAGCGCTGCTTTGTGTCAATTTTAGCAGCTCAGTAGCGCTTCTAACAGGTGAATTCCCGAATTTTCTCAATTTTACGATTGGCGTTTTCCGTAAATTTTGACTGCAGATTAGTCTTTTTTCCCCCCATTTTCAGCAGTGAGTCTTTGGCTCAATTTCAGCTGAAAATTAGAGTTCTCGAACAAAAGATCGGTGACAGCTGACAACCAGGAGTGTGCCTTCTTCCCCCTCTCTGGCTTGATACCTTGAAAGGCACATGGCCAGAAAGTGTCTGACTCGGCGACCGGGGAGTGACCCGGTGCGTGCAACTCCTGGGTTATCCTCGCCCCGCTCCCAATCAGCCGCACAAGCTGACCAAGGAAAAACCTTTTAATTAGCAGCTAAAATTGGGAAAAACGTTAGTATGCGGCTAAAATTAAGGGAAAATTCTAATCAAATCAGGGTCTAAAATAGTGAAAAACGCTAATTCATGGCTAAAATTTAGATTAATTACTAATTCGTGGATAGAGAGAGTATAGTAAGACGTTAATAAACAGCTAATGTGAACAAAAAAAATCACTAATTCACGACTAAAATGAAGAAACACTCCAAAGCGCGGCTAAAACTGAGAGAAAAGTGCGAATCGGCGGCTATAGCAGAGAAAATCGCTAATAAACGGCTAAAATTGAAACAAAAAACACAAATTCACGGATAAAAAGCACTAATTCGTGGCTAAAATGGAATAAAAAACATGTTAATTCTATGTTAACGTGCTAATCAATGGCTGAAACAAAGAAAAACGCTGATTCGCGGCTAAAAATTGAAAAAACCCGATAATGCACTCAGCAGGCTCAGCTCTAATCTTGGGGCTCATATTTGTGGCTAAAATAGTGAAAAAGCGCTAATTCACAGCAAAAAAATCAATTCGCGGCTAAAAAACAAAAAAACGTGGCCATAATTAAGTAAAAAACGCTTGTGGAGGTCAAGTTCAGAAAAACCAGCGATGATTCGCTGAGCCGGCCAATTGGCCAATTGGTGGTTTGCAAGGCAACTTTCGAGGCTACAATTAAATCGTTATTTCGCATGCGGTAAATGAGAAACAAATCGCTAAATGAGCACAAGTAGCTAAGAAAATCAAGAAAAAGCGTTAATTCGCCGCTAAAACAAAAAATAAAAACAAGGCGAAACCGTCAATTCGCGGATCAGTTTAAGATAAACCGTTAATTCCCGGTTAAAATTAATACAAAACGCTCCATCGCCGATAAAAATATAGAAAAAGCGCAATTCGCGGCTTTTTAGTTGATAAAAGACACTCATCTCAGCTTAAAAAGGTGAAAAACGTCAATTTTCGGATCAACATAAGAAAATCCGCTAATTCGTGGATAAAAATAGTGTGAAAAAGCTTTAATTCACTGCTAAAATTAAGAAATTCTCGGTTTAAACTATAAAATGCTCTTATTCGTGGCAAAAATTGACGAAAAGTCCTGATTCGCGGCATTAAAAATTGAAAAAAACGCAAATTGTCTTTGGCTAAAACTGCAATAAGCCACTAATTCCTGCCTAGACAAGCTCGTGGCTCCTCGATCACAGACCATCCACCCATTAGAGCAGGGCCGGCCAACCATTTTTGGTCGTGGGCCATGATTGTAAAAACTCAGGCGGGCCCCCCCCCCCCCAACACCATCGAGCCCAACACTTTGATCTTAGCAAAAGGCCGTGACGCTCCTGAATAAAACGCCACTTGAGGCTAGTTGTTCAATAACTTCAACAAAATAAGCTAACAACGGTGTGAAACGTTTTCCATTTGCACAAAAAGTGTGCCTTGGGACTGCTCATTGCAGTGCCGGGGCCTTTAGACATTTGGCGCCCGCCCGGGATAGGATCACCAACGCCTCCGTGAAGTTACCTTCAGGCGCCGTGAATTAGCGTTTTTTACTTCTTTTTTTTCGCACTTCATCGGTGAATTCGCGATTTTCTCCATTTTAGCTGCGAATTAGCGATTTTTCTTCCAATGAATTCGTGTTTTTCCCGATTTGAGCCGCTAATGAATTAGCGCTATATTTTCTAATTTTAGCCACGAAGTTGTTTCCGGTAACCGCACGACTTGCCATTTACTCAATTTATTTCTGTAAAATTGCAAATATTCTCAATTTAACCCCAAAAATAGCAATTTTTCTTGATTTCAGCCCTTAATTAGCATTTCACCCTACTATAGCTCTCGTTGAGCGTATTGTTCCCAAATTTTCGCTGGGAATTAACGCTTTTTCTGATTTTTATCCGCGAATCACTAATCAGGGCATTATCTATCCTCATTTAGCCTTGGACTGTAGCGATTTGGTTCACTTTCAGCCACGAAGCCGCAATGGGGCGCTTTCTACATTTTAACCGATAATAAGCGTTTTTTCCACACGTCAGCGCTTTCCTCTCAATAACCACCCAAATTAACCACCCAATTAGCCATATTTCTTGATTTTAGCAGTAAATTAGCGTTTTCCCCCCACTTTAGCCACTAATTATCCGGATTTGCCTAACACTTTTTTTTGAAATTAGCCCTTTCAGGCACGAAGCCGCGAATTGACGTTTTATCAATTAAATCCGCGAAGTACCGTTTTCCTTACTTCAGCGCTTATTATCAATTTTATCGATGAATTAGCAAATTAGCAATTTTTCTCCAATTTTGCAGCGAATTAGCGTTTTTTTTTGTTTTTTGTCAGTTTACTTATATTTCACCATTTTAGCCGTGAGTTAGCGATTTATCTGAGTTTTGCAGTGAATTATTGATTTCCTGTTTTCAGCCGCTAATTAGCGTTTTTTTTTGTTTTTTTCAATCCGGGAATCAGCAACTTTTCTTACTTTTAGCTTCGAATTTAGCGATTTGTTTCGCTTTTAGCTATGAATAAGCGTTTTTCCGCAGTTTGAGCCACAAACTTGCCTTCGGAAGCTGAAAATTGTCGTTTCCATACTTGTGGCCTTTAAAGTAGCACTTTTTTTTTCAATGTATTCTCCACTTCAACCGAGAATACGTAATTTTAGCCGCTAAAGAGTCGTTTTCCCCGATTTTATCTTGAATTAGTATTTTTTCTTAATTTTTCCCGCAAATTTGCGTTTTTTTTTCACTTTTAGCAGTGAATTAGCGTTTTTTTCAGATTGAGCCACAAACTTGCGTTCTGAATCAGCCGAGAATTCATGCTTTCGTAATTTTAGGCGCGCATTAGCGCTTTTTCTCAAAACTATTAGTACAAAATTATCGATTTTTCACTATTTTATTCGAGAATTAGCGTGCTTTGTAATTTTAAACGCGAATTACTGTTTTTTACTCTTTATCCGCGATTCTATGGCTTTTTCTCAATTTCAGCTTTCCTAATTTCTTCCGTGATTTAGCAATTAGTCTCACTTGAGTGAATTAACCGCACTTATGTCAATGTCAGCCCCAAATTAGCGTTATTTTCAATTTTGGTCTGTATTATGTGGGCACTTAGCGGGGGATCAGCCGTCCACGAGGAGGCGCGAATTGTAGCGTTTTCCGCATTTGCACAAAAATCTGAGGGGCGCAAAAATCCAACATTAAAAATGATTAATGATAATTTACCACTGTAGGCCACGGGCTAGTCGTCGTCAAAGGCCTTAGCAGGTCACTTCTTGACCCGCGGGCCGTGGGTTGCCCGCACCCATGCCTTAACACGGCTGCTAAACCTCGGAAATAGTGTTGGCGCTAGCCTGCGTCCTGTTTTTTATTTCGCAGAAACGTCTCCCACCTCACACACCAAGACCCAGAAACTATTAAACTTTTTATTGAAGAAGTGCTGTACAATGGGGAAAGCTTTCTGCCACAGCTCCTGCCGATATAACTACGCTAAAACCATAGGCGAGTGTTGTTGGTGGTGGTGGGGGGGGGAGTCTCTCTCTGTCCATTCTATACAATATTCACCCCTCCCCTCCCATCCCCTCACCACCATACGTGGACGCGTTATATGCCTGCGTATTATAAGGCCTACCCTCAGCGTGGTACATCTCTTAACGCTCACCTCTGTCTGTTCCTGGTTCCCTTTCCCGCTTTTCTATAATCGTGCAAACAACGGCAAATTGCATCCCCCGCCCCGCCCACCACCACCCCATCATCATGACAACCACTCGTAGTCACCCGTGCACACATGTGCAGCTTTGCTAATAGTCGCACAGTGTGCGTATAATACAATATATGAATTGAAACACATTAGAGCCGCACTATTACGAATGACGCAAAATTACGTTTTCGTTTATTTTCCTCCGGTTATATTGATTAAAGTTTACCGCAATGGTGAAAAGCCCCCCCCCCTCCTTTGAAACAATGGTGTGTGATGAGGGGAGCGGGGAGTGGATTTTAGTTCCAGACACGAATTTCTCTTTTCGGTATCATCTGTACGCGTCTCTCGCCTGTCTCTTCACCAATAAACTGAGTGCATTGTGCCTTCGCTTCATAATGTATCGTGTGAGTTTTAGAGACGGTTGGAGGGGAAGGGGAGGGGGGGTCGGTGAAGTGATTCCAGTCATTGATTGGATCAGCTTGTCTGTGTGAGAGCAACTGTTAGATGGGTCTAGTAAATAATTTCACGTAGGTTGTTTCCCGCCCGGCCTATATTGTAAGGCTGAACGATGCACATGGTTGGGAGTGTTTGGAGGGGGGGGGGTGAGGCGGCTGGACGGATTGAAGCTGAAGCTTTGCATTTTGGAGTCTGGTTGCGGGGTTGTGAAGGGGTTATGTTGGACACGAACGTGCAGTGTGCAATAATTCACACTGGTGAGTTGGTGGGCCTTCATACTGCCCTCCTATCCCCCCCCCCCAACACAAACCACCCAAACTATTCTATTTTGTAAAGGGATGGAAAGGATGGGAATTGCTAAAGTGGTGGGTACAGGAGTATGAGGGGGGGGGACAAGCTAGTGAGCAATAAACTACCCCCCCACCCATTACTTCTCTTCTTCTTGACACATGTGAAGGAGGGGCAGGTGTGGCTTCAGCCATAGTTCCTGTCAATCAAAACCTCCCAGATAGACACGCCCACTTTCAACTGCACATGCACCTCCCTGCATGCAACTTTGCGAATTCAGCCGTATGCTATAGTGTGTGAGAGAAGCGGGATGTTGAATATAAAAAAAAAATTATAAATTCTCCCTTTACAACGTAATGGGAATTTTGTGTACGGTTAATGAGTTATGTCAGAACGAATCTTTCCACCCTTGTCCATCGATCCCTCCTGGCACCATCATCCCTTCGATGCACCAGCCTCATGCTCCTCTTGTGGTTTCGCCAAAGGGTTTGAAGGAGAAAACGGTGAATGGGTTGGGGTGGTCCTTTTAAAAAGATGAAAAATAAAAACATAAAAACAAAATAATAAAAAAAAAACTCAACAAATTTACTGCCTGTTGAAACGCTTAGATAAAACTGGTTATGCCTCCCTTTTTTCGCTTTACGACCTTCTTTTTCCCCCCTCCCCCAACCCTAAAACAGAAACAATGACTCGTAGACAATTTTTAACCCCTTCGTGTGATAAACTTCACTCTATTCCCCCCACCACCACACACTCTCTCGCCACAACATCCCTCTTTTCTGAATGCCACATTTAAAAGGAGGAAAAAATAAAGACAGTGCGAGGAGAGGGGGGAATAAGGGTTGAGTCTGCGGACGGAGTGTCATTAACCCGGTTTTAAAGATTTCTCATTATTGCCTCCCATCTCTAAAATTACATCTAATTTGCAATATTTTCGTATAAAATTTTTATACGAGAAGAAGTTATCGATTTCTGTAGGAAATTTATTATTTTCTTTCCTCTCCTTATTTTATTCCTCGAGGATGGAGGAATTTTCCGGGACATTTTCTCATGTTTGCTCAGCATTTTCTCTGCTGGGTTTGCGAACTGCAGAGGTATTAATTTCACCACCAGAGAAGCACGTTGCTAAGCTTTTTTTGACTCTTTTGTCGCAAAAAAAAACACATTTTCTGCGACAAAATGTCGCCTAATTGTACCTCCACTATTGAAAAAATTGACGTGTGCTTTTATATTAGCGAGGGGAGGGGAGGTGTTCAATAAAAGTGATCGTTTTTTCTTTAAAAATTCACTTAATGGTCAGTACACCGTATGTTTTGTACACTAAAAAACTCATTTTCGCAGTTCTGCCCAACGAAGAAAGCTATTTCGTGATCGGTATCACGAATTTACCTGCCAAAAAAAAAAAATCCCGGGCGTGGCTCACTGCACTGCAAAAACAAATTGTTTGGATTTAGCTCTTTAAAAGACCATTTCTGCGGATTCTCTCAACAACAAAACGAAAGTGCTAAAATCCGAATAACTTTTTTTGTTGTTTTTTGAGGAATTCGGGCCGACAAAATTGGAAAAACCGCGAAATTGGCGTACGAGGCGCCAGATCGACAAAATGGATTGGGGAGGGGGGGGGTCTTGAAAGAGTCAAACGTGCAACAAATGCGAAATTGGGTTAACTTGAGCCAAACGTCCGAAATTTCCATTTGAAATTATCGCTAAAGTGACCCAGAACCCGAGAAATTATGGATTTTTTCTACTTCAGGATAAAGTGTTCGTGTACCGGTCAAGTTGTTGCGTTGAAATGGATCTTAATAACGTGACTTAGCTCCTTTATTGGATTGGCTCTGTTTCAAAGGCCGTTGACGCTCATCTATACGCAGGCGCGTTTTAGCCGGAACCGTGCCAGTAAACTAGCTATTTAGCAGTGAAACTGTTAATCATGGCAATTTGCGAGTAACAAAAGCAAAGGTGCAAAGAATCAGCTTAGCTATTTTGAGGGCTCGAATCGTCTGCAGTTTATAGCCATTTTTCAAGCCACGGGGGCTCTGCTCGGTCATTTTTAGCCAATTACAGGGCGTGATTATAGCCAGTCAACCAATTTTATAGCGTAGGTACAAGTATTCAGTTTAATTGCCTTTTTCAAGGCATGAATCGTCTTTCTGTGGGGGGCGTAAATGATAAGTTTGGCCTGTGAATAGCCAATTTTGCTATTTTAGGGCATGAATCCTCAGTTTAGACATTTTAAAGGTGAGAAGGCCCTGCGCTGGGGCATTTTTTAGGAGATCCTGGTCGATTTTGTCAGTTTCATGACAGGAATCAGTCACCATTGTCAATTTAGGACGTGAACATAGTCAGTTTGAAACTTTCAGGGCATGAATCCGTCATTATTTTAGTCAATCAGGGTCGGTCGCGCAGTCTTTAAAATGGCAACACGTGTAAAAACCCTGTACTGGGCAACCAAGAATGTTTAAGAAAACTTTGAATGCCAAACAATTTCCGTCTCCTGCGGTTACAAACTCAGCTCAAGTCATTTTCAATGCTCGAATACCGTCCGTTAAGCTATTTTTATGGCACAAAGAGTCAGTTTTTTCCATTTATAAGGGCAAGCCAGCCAATAGTACGTGAAGACAAGGCGTCAATGCTGAGTTTGACCATTCTTTGGCGCTTGAACGGCCGAATTGGCCCATTTTTACGGCACGATTCATCTGTTTAGGCATTTTTTTTTATAGCGCTATAATCGCCAGTTTAGCCATTTTAAGGGGTGGGGTTTTGCGTGGATTCAGTTTACCCGTATTTATAGAGTGGGAATTGCCAGTTTGTAAAATCCAAGTTTCACTATTTTTATGGCTCAAATAGTTAGTTTAGCCACTTTCAAGGCGCAAATCGTCAGTTATACCATTTTGGGGCACACGACTATACTCAATTTAGCCGGTTTTATACAGTGAAAATAGCGTGCATCTCATCAGCTTAGCCTTTAACCATTTTCAAGGCACGAATCGTAAGTTTTACCATTCTGGGAGTCGGTATTTAGCTGTTTTTAAAGCGTCGAGGCCATTTTTGGCGCACGCATGGTCGGTTTGGCAACTTTTGGCGCGCAACCGGTCGATTTGGTTATTGTCAGGGTGATGGGAATCGTGATCTTCTCAGGTGATTTCAGTTAACACAAATCGACTGTTTAGCAATTTTTAGGCCGCGTGAAGTCATTTTAGCTATTTTTAGGCAGGAATTGCCATTTATGGTAATTTTTAGAGCGCCAATAAGCCATTTTCAAGTCACGAATCGTAAGTTTTACCATTCTGGGGCTCCTTTATGGTCAGTTTAGCCGTTTTTAAATGATGGGAATAGCTTATAGTTCAACTATTAATAGTGGTCCCGCGATTGCTATAGGAACGGACTTGCCCAGACCCAGCTGTAGTGAGCCAAGTTACAAGTTTGGACAACCCGAAAAATGAGCCCGGTAGAGCCTGTATCGAGGTGAAGTGGGACGTCTGGCCACCCAACAAAACCGGCGGTTTATAGACGCTAGAATTCCTTATTCGCCTCGGATATTTGGCCGCGGAATTAAGGTATTAATTTTATACACTCCCATTCTGATGAATCTGACGTGTTATTGCTACTATTCCGTTAGTGCGAAAGAAAGAGGAAAAAAGGAAGAAAAAACAGATGGGGTGCATCAAACTGCACATAATTGCTCTCTCTAATTTGCACCTTTCAATTGTCAGTCGAGAGATGTTACAGGAGAGTCATGAAATGCATTTCAACAACTGGCACTCGAAAGAACCGTGCACTTTTTGTTCTTTCTTCGTGCATTGAATACAACTATTTAAATAAGATCAATGCCAAAAAAAATAAACAGGTTAGAAGCCTAAAATTAAAAGAAGGTTCAGTTGAAAGATATAGCTCGGGAAAAGACAACAAGGGAATTCCAGGTGGATGCTCAGTGTCACCGCTCATTCTCTCTCACTCTTAAATCCCCTTCAGGAACATCCCTGCGTTTCCTCTAGCCCCCCCTTCCTCTTCTTTTAGGTTCTTTCTGATCTCTTTCTCTCGCCTCAATGTATACATATGCAAATCTTAACTAATTTAACTAAGACAAAAGCATCTAGGTATTCTCATCCCTCTTTTTTTTTTGATTCTCTATCTCACTTCCACACCGACCCAACCGCCCCTTTTCTAGGTTCTTCAACCCCTATGTTTCTCACCTTTTCATTATTATTATTATTTTTTTGTTTCCAGCCTTCACCTTCTTCTTCTTGTTCTGTACGCACAAAATTAATATTCTTTTGTTTTTCCTGGAGTGGTCCTTTGAATATTAATTTTGAAAAAAAAAAGTGTAGTTTTTTCCCCGTGCCTTTTGTAACAGAAGAGTTGAAAAGGGAGATATGATGGATTAGGGGGGGGGGGAGCTATCCGAATCCACACATTTTCCCATGGGCTGAACAGGAAGCTCATAGTTTTAAAAGAAGCTTGGGAATCCGCCTATTTTTTTTTTTTTTTGTTATCTATTTTCAGATCTTAAATATTTATATTAACGCCCTTTTCGTGATTTACACAACTCCCTCCGCTTGTTGAAATACATGATTTATTCATTTTCTTGATATTTTCCATATAATACAAGGCGGTAATTTTCTCAAAATTATTAAAAACCATATTTTCGTAGTCAGTAAAAAGGGCTTCTTTTTTACCCCGCCCCATCTTCAAGAAACCTTAAAGGTTTTATCTACACCATTTACTTTTCGTGCTACACTGGAATATTTTATTTTTGCGCCCCGGAATCGCGCGCCCCTCTGAAAATTTGTCGGTCAGGTTGGTGGTGAAGAGAAACAACAGTTGGGTGCGGGAGGGGTTAGGGGGGGAACTATTAAGAAGGAAAAAAGACCTTCTCTTCAAGTGGTCTAATTGGGCCGAGCAAGAGTCCAGTCACGCGCACCCATCCCACCACCTTTTTTTTTTTTTTTTTTATTTGGAAGAAAAATCAAGATGCTCCCTTTTATAAATTAGAAACGAAGATGAGCCTCTCCCTTCCCCCCCCCCGCACGCGGTTTATACTTTTTTGAAGAAAAAAAAAGTGGAAAAGAGGAGGGTTTTCCTCGGGAAAACCTACTGGTTGGTGCAAAAGGGTTTTGAAATATTGCATATTTACCACTTTCCATGTTTTTCTCTTCCTCTCACTCCCGTCTCTCTCCCTCCGATTTTTTTTTTTTTTTTCATACGCCTTTCCACTCTCACCCTTCATTTGAGCGTGATCCCCATCTTTTTATTACTCGCTCAATTTCAACCCTTTTTTCTTCTTAGGTACGAGAGAGAGAAAATAAGAAAAGACCGAAACGCCATTCTGAATTATAATCACATTGGAAAGTGCAAGAGAGATGATTATGAGGAAGGGGGGAGGTGAAAAAAAAATGAATGAATGACTGGGTGGGGGAGGGGATGAAGAAATATATAATATTGTTGAAAAAAGGGGGGCTCAAATGAAAAGAGGGGGTTTTCCAAGCAAGAGAGCAATCACGAGGAGTAAATCATTTTAAAAGCTCTCTGAATGCCTAAGAAATTAATGTTTTTTTTTTTTTTCTAGGCCTTGAAATAGTCTGGTGGGAGAGGTAGTTGTAAATTGTACCTCCTGAAAGAAAAAATTGTTATCGGAGAGAGAAGGGAAGTAGCCTAGCATAATCGAGTTTAATAAGTGTTACCAGGTCGCAATTTTTAATCCCATTTTCCACATCTCCCTCCGGAAGAGCTCAGCCCATGAAGGTAGGCAGTGACCCACAAGACCAATTAAATATCTGTTACCATCTAGTCCCTTCTCTCAATAAGTGTTCTCTGGAGCTCTGATGCTGATGCAGAAAGGCTGTGTCGTCAGCGAATTGTGCGCCTAAAGAGTTGGTTGAAGCCGGTATGAGGGAAAGGTCATGCACATAATACCAAATACAAGAATGGCCCAAGCACACTGCCCTGTGGGACTCCAGCGAGAATGGGTCGAGATGTGGCAGTTTTATATTTGACCGAAAACGTTCTCCCGTTCAAATAGAAGTGAGCGATCCTGTAGTACGGGTCCGGTAAGTGTGGCTTCAGCTTGGCGAGGAGCTTGTCAAACGCTTTCTCCGAGTCGAGGAAAATACCGAGACGTACTTTCTTGGTTTCGTAGGTTTCCAGGATCTGCTCGACCACTCGGTTCGGAAGCCAAATTGGGTATCGGGGATGAGATGTGAAAGGTGGGTGAACAGTTTTGGCAATAAAAGGCGCTCAAATACCTTTGAAACTGGTAGCTGGTCAGATCCCAAGCTTTTTTGTCTGGTTTTTTGACTAGTATGACCTGCGCATGCTTCCATTGGCTCGGTAAATTCGGTTCGTAACTAGGTACCCCTTTTCTGGACAAAGCCTTCAAAAGATCATGCGTAATTTGGTCATGTCCCGGAGCTTTTTTTTTTTAAGGAGTCTGCTGATGACATTTCGTACACTGAGGGGGCGTTAAAGCACGGTACTCACTAATAAGTTGACCTGGTTGGAGGGGCGGTTCCCAGCTGAGAGCTAAATCACCCGGAAAAAAACAAAAGACAAAAGAAAGTACAGAGCGATTAACACAGTAGGTCTTTATCCTCTGACCATTCGTGCCCGAACTGTAACGGTCTGTAATCTGAACACTTTGTTGTTTTTACCATTGCGAGGGGTTGAGTATTTCGTATTGCAATGCTTTTGTGGGTAGGTCCACAAAATGTGCTCAATCCACCTGTCTTAACAGGTGGTTCGCCTTGTCTTGAGTGGCGTTCCGACGTAGCGACGAGAAGGGCCGATCGTCCTAGGGCACCGGTCAAAGGGGGGGGGGGCCTCCTAAAGGATTTGCAGGTTTTAAAACGTTGATTTGTGACTAATATTGAGAGAAAGTGCTCATTTGCCACTAAAAATATTAACAAATTTGCGGTATCTGAACCTGAAGGAAACTTCGCGGCTAAAGTTAGAGAAAATAGGCCAACTCCAGGCGGGTTATCTCAATTTTTGCGGATTTTCTCTACTTGAACCGCGAATTAGCGTTTTTTTTTTATTGTAGCTGGAAATGAGCGCTTAACTTAGCCGGGAATTAGCGGTTTTTATAAATTTCAGCTACTTATATCAGTAGTTTTTCTAAATAGATCCATCATTCAAGGTTTTTTTCTCATTTTAGCCACATATGAGTGATTTTTGTCAACCTTAGCCCCGAATTTACGACTTTTCTCCTTTCTGTACATGTGAATTACCGGGTTTTCTCAAATGTAACCACGAATTCCCATTAATATTCTTAATGCCTACCTCGAATCAGCGCTTTTTCCCAATAATAGCCACGAATTAGCGTTTTTTCACAGTCACAGCGATTTAATCGTTGATTATTCTCAATTTTATCGCCACAAATTAACGATTTTTCTCAATTTTAGCCCTGAATTATAGTGTATTTCTCTGTTTTAGCCGACTATTAGCATTTTCCCCCAATTTTAGCCAATTTCAGCCGTGAATTAATATTTTTTCCTGATTTTAGCCGCGAATCGGTGATTAGTCTTAATACTCGTGAATCAGCAATTTTTTCCAATTTGTGCTATGAATTAGTGCTTTTTCTCAATTTTAGCCGTGAACTTGTGATTTTTTCAACCTTATCCGTTTGTTAGCGTTCTGCTGTACACTTGGAGCGCTCACAATTAAAGCGCTCTCTCTTAGTTTATCTGCTCATTTGCGGCTTCTCTCAATTTTAGCCAGGAATAAGCGGTTTTTTTTCTTCAATTTGGGCCGTGAATTTGTATTTTCCTATTTTATCCGCGAATTAGCGTTTATATCAATTTATAACAATGGGCGTTTGTCTCAGTTTTAGCCGTGAATTAGCGATTTGAGTTCATTTCAGCCGTAAACTATAGCGATTTTGATTGCGATGAATTTAAGTCTTTCCTGCTTTGAGCCGCTAATGAGCAATTTTACGCGTGAATTAGCGCTATATTTTCCAATTTTTAGCCAAACCGCGTTTTGCAATTTAATCGAATTATTTCGGTGAAATAGCAAAAACTGTTCTCAATTTCACTTCATAAATAGCAATTTTTCGTGACTTCAGCCATGAATTAAGGTTTCAACCTAAAATCCATCAATGAGAATATTGTTTCCCCAATCCGCGAATTAGCGCATTAATCCTCATTTAGCCGCGGATTAGCGATTGTGTACAAGTTCAGCGGTTCAGTTGTGTAGTGCGCGTTTTCGCCACTTTAACCGCGAATTTTAGCGTCTTTTCCACTCGTCGGCGCTTATTCTTTTCACTGCTATTGGTGAATTTACTGATTTCTCCCCCATTTTAGCCGTAAATTAGAGATTTTTTGTCTCGTTTTAGCGGTTTTTCACTTTATTTTTAGCCGTGAATTAGCGAGTTGTCTAAATTTTGCAGTGAATTTCGTGTTTACTCCCGATTTTTCAATTTTCTGTGAATTTACCAAATTTTCTCAAATTAACGCCACAATTAGCAATTTTTCTCATATTAACGCCACAATTAGCAAATTTTCTCAAATTAACGCCACAATTAGCAATTTTTCTTGATTTTAGCCGCGAATTGGCGTTTTTCCCCCTCATATTAGCCGCTAATTGTGGATTTTTTTTCGTTTCATCGACGAATTAGAGTTCCCCAATTTTTTGCCGCGATTCACCTAACGCTTTTTATGAAATTTTTCCGAAGTTACCTTTAGAAGCCGCGAATTAAATTGATGTTTCCTCCATTTAATCCGTGAATTAGCATTGTCTTTTTTTAGCGCTTCTTCCTAATTGCATCGATGAATTAGCAATTTTTCTCCATTTTAGCCGCAAATTAGCGGTTTTTGTCATCTTAGCGAGTTTCACTATTTTAGCCTATTCATCTGATGCATTTTTCCTGATTTCAGCCGCTAATTATCGATTTTGCTAAATTTCATCCTTGAATTAGCAAATTTTCTTAATTTTAGCTGCGAAATAGCGAACTTAGTTTCGCTTCTAGCTGTGGATTAGCGTTTTTTCACTGTTAGAACCACGAACTTGCCTTCAGAAGCTGAAAATTGTCGTTTCCATACTTCTAGCCACTAAGCACTTCTTTTTTTTTACCATTTATTCTCAACTTTAGCCCGTGAATTCATGATTTTAGCTGCTAAACAGTTATTTTCTCCAACTTTATCCGTGAATTAGCGCTTTGCCTTAAATTCCCTGCTAAGCGGTTTTTCCCCCATGTTTATAGCCATGAATTAGCGTTTTTTTTCAGATTCACCCACGAACTTGCGTTCTAAATAAGCTGAAAATTCATTTTTCGTACAATTTTAGGCACGAATTAGCGCTTTTTCTCAAAGGCATTGATGAAGTCTCGCTTTTTCACTATTTTAACCGTGAATCAGCGTGCTTCGTAATTTTAAACGCAAATCAATGTTTTTTTTTGTTTTTTTTTACGCTTTATCTGCGATTTTAGAGCTGTTTCTAAATTTTAGCTTTATGAAGTGTTATCTCGAAAATTAGCCATGTATTTTTCTTAACTTCATCCTCGATGTAGCACTTTTTCTCACCGTCCGTGAATCGGTTATTTTTCTCAGTTATTTCAGCCATGAATTAGCCATTTATCTCAATTTCTGCCCTAAATTAGCGTTATTTTCAATTTTGGCCTGGATTAAGTGGGCACTTAGCGTCGGATTAGACGCCCACGAAGAGCCGCGAATTGTTGCGTTTTCCATTTGCACCAAAATCCAATATTATAAAAATGATAATTTACCACTGTGGGCCATGGGCGGGCCATATTGTGAAAGGCTCAGCGGGCCACGACCGAGTTCGGGCGCCAAATTTAACGATTTTTCTTTATTACTATTATTGTTCTTTAAAAAATTTAATCAAGCTTTGAAAAAAATAATCAAATTAGTCATTGAATTGCATTTCTGTTTACTTTATATTTATAAACATATCATTATCTTTATTCGGTGTCATTAGCCCCGAAGGGTAGTGTTGGTGTCGTTCAGGCCTGTTGCTCTCTTCTGTCGCTTCCCAGGACGAGGAGGACGTCGCTCTCTTCCTTCCTTGAGTCCACTATTTGATCAGTGCGAAGGCAAAGATGAAATATAATTTCAGTTCGTTCGCCGATTTTTTAGGGCCACACGGAGTTTTTTTTTTAGAAGAGCCTTTTTCTTTGCTTCCACTCTCTCCAAAACTCAGCCCAAGAATCTTTTTTTTTTTGACATTTCCAGTCTGAAGTGTAGCGTTATTATCAACACAAGCTCTGGTAGCTGAAAGTCTGACGTCGAAACGGAGACTGGACCGCGCACTTCTTTGCTTCCGGGCTATACGCTCAAGTCTGCCGGGGCGAATCCATTTTTCGACGTGACAACGCCTGAAAACAGCCACCAGACAATGTGAGAAATTGTGAACACATTTCCCATGTTGCCTAACAGGCTCAGGCAATGTGAACAATAATGTCTAGGGGCATTTCCCACAATGTCTGACTTCCCATACTTTGCCGGTAACACATCCATGAGTTACGCGTAACGTTCCGGGGTAAACGTTAATGTTACCGCACCGAAAAAAACAATATTCGAAAGCTTAATTTATTATTTCCCGGTGGGTTTTGGCAGGGGGATAATACGTCAATCAACTTTATGCCCCGGAAGAGCAGTTTATTTGTCACCCTCCACCCCAACCACGCCAAATCCCTTCTAGCGTTAATTCAATCGATGAATCAATTTTTTTTTTAAACTTTGTCTTTATTTTTTGGAGAAAAAAAAAACTCCCCCGCGAACAATACAATGGGACTTTTGTTGGGTTTAGTATAATACAAAAAAAAAAACAACAAAAACAAAATATTCACACAAAAAAACGCTGTACCTTCAAACTAACTACCTTGATCTGCTCCAGGAGACATGCTCTACGCAACTTGAATTATTCAAAACCAAACGTCTATACCTCTGGAAATTGACCACCTGTACATCCCCTGACTGCAATTGTTCAACTTTTCTTTTTTCTTCAAGCAAGTGAATAAACAAAAGAACTTCTTTAACTGCTCAGAATTTTTTAGAATGGAAATCAATAGGGTGATGGAGGGGAAAGCATTAAAAAAACGGGAACATTCGGAAATAAAATGGTATTTAATAAGTGCTCCAAATGCTCGGCGTCTGCCAAGAATTTTCTAATAAATGAAACATTTCTTCTTTTAAAAGTTCTTTTAAAATGGAAAGGGAAGAAAAAAAAAACATTTTGGCTCTCTCTTCCTTTAAATACTTTAGTTCTGAGGATATATTTTCTTCAGTAGGTGAAGGTGAGGGTTGTTGGATAAGGGGTGCCTCCGCCTCCTAAGAGGTCTGACGTATAAGATTAGCTGAAATTAAGAAGAAGAGGGTTTTCTTTTTTTGCGGAGGTTTTTCTCTGGCGAAAAAAAAACCCTCGTTTACTGAAGCAATCTCTTAATTTTTTGAATCGTCCGGATGGTTGAATTAACCTAATTTTATCCCCCCAACCCCCTCCCCGTCATTCAATCTCATCACACCCTTCAAACATCATCTCAAACTTCACGTTGTACTAATTTTTCGTCAGATTAAAACAGCCGAAATGAAAAGCAGGGATGGGTTTGTTACTTCAATTCATTTTTGGAGGCTCTTGAGCCGTGACACCCTCCGTCATTGGAAAGAGGGAAGTGAAAAAAAGGATACGTTTTTTTTTTGGAAATTATCACTTAAATCGGTCGTCTTTTAGAATTTGGGGCGTGCCTGCTTCATTTTGGTTGCGGATTATAAAGGAAAAATAACTTTAAAAACCATTAAACACCTGAAAATCTCATTTTTCTTCCCGTTCTCTCGCCCTAAGGGCCCTCCCCAACCCCCTTCAGACCCTTTCCTTTTCATACTTTTCTTGAAGAAGAAGAAAAAAAAAAAAAACTCGACAGCTGTCCATTTATATTGCCCGTACTGAAAACGAGCAATTCCCGAAAACCACGGAAATCAATTGACCCATTAGAAAACATTCGAAATAAAAACATTTTCCCCGAGACGAGAAAAGCGGATTGTAAAATTGAATCGAAGTTAATAATTTCTTTAGTGTGGGGTGGCAAAGGTATGAGAGAGGGGGAACTTTGTTCAAAGGGTTGTTGTCGCGAGCTTTCGGTTAAAAGGAAAAAAAAAAAAAATCAACCCATTTCCATTTAGTGTTGAGTGGGAAGGCGATTCAAAACAAAATAAACACAAAAAAAAAAAAAAATACTCTTGGATGCCGATGGTCTAGGTTTAGACAGGTTGAGTGGTGTGGTCGGAGGCGTGGTGGGGGGGGGGGGGAATCGTTTGAAATCATCGAATGAAAAAATAATGACTCTTGAAGAACGAGAAAGTATAACGTCGGGTAGCTTTGTGTCAAGGGGGCGGGAACACTGGGGGGTGGTGGAGAAATCTGCGTTTGACAAACCACGCCTTCGTTAATAACACTTTTTTTCTTCTTCTCTCTATACAAATTTTCTTATTTCTTTCTGTGTTGTTCGAGTGTCACCGTCGTCTTCAATTTCAATATTTTTTTTTTTTTGTTTTCACGTGTGTGTCTGGTGTTACAGGGGAGCGGCCCTACCGGTGTCACTTGGCTGAGTGCGGGAGAGCTTTTATTCAATTGTCAAACCTTCAGCAGCACTTGAGGAATCACGATGCCCAAGTTGAAAGGGCGAAAAACCGTCCGTTTCACTGTACCATCTGCGGCAAGGGTTTTGCGACAGAGTCGAGCCTTCGAACGCACACCACCAAGGTATTGTAGTTCCCGATGAGACAAACTTTCTTTTCCCCAGCGCCTTTTTTTTTTTTTTTTGATCGATTATTTCTATTTTAAAATTAAGACTATAATAGCACAGACCATGCTCAAAAGTGTTAAACCCACGAAAAGTCACTCCTCGGAGGGTTTATTAATTATTTTTCCATACCCCCATGACCCCCTTTTTCAAAACTCTCCGTACGCCGGTGTAGGCTTCATCACACCCCCCTCCTCCACCACCACCCTATCTTCAACGTTAGCAAATTATTTTTGCCTTTCGTGACTCGTCATCAAACCATGTTCCATAGAACTTCTGATATTTCAAAGGAAAAGTTTTTGAAGTATAAGTGAACGAAAAGGGGTTTTTCGCAAGGAATTATTGAGTGCATTTTTTTTCTCTCTCTCTCTCTCTCTTTTTACATGCCGCGCACGAAGACAAGGCTCCCCCACCTCTTTGAACTGTGCCTATCCTTTTAATTTTCTATACTAAACTCTCCTCGTCCCACCATCAACCCTTCACAATCCTTCAAGTGCCTTGAGTTATTTTTCCTTTGTATAGGAAAAAACCCTTTTCTATGCTCGCGTAATATTTTCATTTCTTTTCTTTGTTTGTTTAATTTGTTTACAACTGTATTTTATTTATTTATGTTTTGTTTTGTAGTTCTAAATAGAACTAAAAACGCTGTTTTAGTTTTTTTGCTTTTTCTTCGGTTCGTCCAGTAGGTTTAGCCAGCCCTTTACCCAGGGGTGGCAGAATATGTCGGATGTTCTAATATAGGGACCCCTGCAAAAGAACTGGTAGTTAATTAAAGCTGAATTAGGCTCAATAAATCGTCAAATTCTTCGCCGGAAACTGAGTTTTCACACTTAAGCCCGCCACTCACGTGCAGTTTTAACTGACAAATTGAACTGAACAGTTCAAACTGACAGTTCAAACTGCACGTGAGTGGCGGGCTTAAGGGTCGTAATCCATTGAAAACTATTATAATCGTTGGGAAACTATCGGTTTTTATTATTTTATTCCTGATTTCGTATCCAAAAAACTGACAATGGATCGAAATCGATGGATCGATGGATGGATGGAAATCGATACTTTTAGAAAAGGGGTTTGGCACTCTAATATTTACTGGGTGTCCGACTTTTCATCAAAGTTTTGTCTGAGAGACGTAAAACTCTAAAATTTCTTAACAAATATCGATTTTAACTCAGTACTGAAGTTTTTTAAAGCTAAAACTGAAGATTTGACTCTACAAATAACCGAATATTTTACTTTTACTTCCGAATATTTTACTTCCGAATACTTTACCTTTTCATAGAGTGCAAATAATCAGTTTGCCATTTCTAGTGCGCAAATTGACATTATGGTCATTTATATGGAGAAATATTCAGTGTGAAGTTTCCTTAGCTTGAATAGTCAGATTTGTCATTTAAGGGTCCGAACGGTCAGTTTTGCCGTTTTTGGAGCACCAGGAATTGCCAGTTTAGCCATTTTTTAGAGTGAGAATGGCCAGCTCATCCTTTTCTGGGAGCCAAGGTCAGTGTGGCCATTTTTAAGCGCGAGAATTGCCTGTTTAGCCATCATAAGGCGCTAATAAATCGCCAATTTAGCTGTTTTCAGGGCACATAGGGTCAGTTTTGACGATTTCAATAGCCATAATTGTCATTTTTAGAGCACATAGAGTCAGTTTTCCCCGTTATAGGTGCGAATAGTACGTCCCAAGAAAAGGCGAGAACGGTTAGCTTGGCCATTTACGGCGCTCGAATGGCCGATTTTGCCATTTTCAGGGCCGGAGACAGCTGTTCAGGCATTTTAGAGCGCGATTCGTCAGTTTATTCATTTTTAGAGCTCTTAAAGTCAGTTTAGCAATGTTTAGGGTTCAAAACTTCAAATAGTCCATCAAGCCAAGGCCATGGAAGTTTGACCACTCCACGACAGCAGGAATAGTCTTTTTAGACATTTCCAGGGCGCGTGAAGTCATTTTGGCCGTTTTCAGGACCTCGATAATTAGTCCGTCAAGCCAAAAGCGCGTATTTGGTCACATTGTCACGAGAATGGTCAGTTTGGCCATTTCTAGCGCGCCAATGGTCGATTTAGCACACTTTCGGAGCGCGAAAGTCTTTTGCAGGCATTTTTAGAAGTTCACCAATCGCCAGATGAGCTATTTTTAGGGCGCGTCAAGTCAATTTACCCAGTTTCAAATTCGAATCGTTGGTTTTGTATTTTTGGGCGCGAGTTTAGTTAGTTTATAGTGCCGTTTTTATAGTGGGAATAGCTAGTTTTAACTACTTTTAGGCAGCGAATGGCTGTCAAGCCATTTTTCTAGTAGATGGAAGCACACCATTTCTCTAGCCCCTCCATTTGCAAATCCTGAATCCACGTCGGTCTGCGAAAGTGGTATTTTATGACGCAAAAACGACGAAAATTGGTATCTGAATATTATGTCACCCTTGTTTTTTTTTTTAGTGATCACCGACGAAACACAATGTGATTGTTCTGAAGGAACAATCCCCACTAAATCTGCGCTTTCGAGTCTTGGGGAGGGCAGCTGCCTACCCCTGCCCCCCGCTGGCTACGCCCATGTCTGAAACCGTGAATTTTTCGCTTCAAAACTGGCTTATTAGCATTGAAACTGAGCATTTTGCCCCTTGAAACCAAAATAATCGTCAAATTCAACCCAAAAAAACAAGTTTTTCCACAGAAAAAATTGCAATTTTTGGCAAGGTGGCATTATTTGGAAACAATCGCTCATTCATGGCGTTTTCCATTTGCACAAAATTCTGATCCATATAGAGAATTTTATTTCCACCCGTCTTCTCCATTATCATAATGTCTTAATTCGGAGAGAACGGGTGGAAATAAACAGCTCCAAGGTGAATTTTTGTGCAAATGGAAAACGCTATATCACAGCTAAAATTGAAGTGAAAAAAAAAAGACGCAATTCTCGGCGAATATTGTGAAAATCGCTAATGAAATTGAGAAAAAAACGCTAATTCACGGCTGAAACTGAGGAAAGACGCTCATTCAATAGCTGACATTAGTTGACCACATCGTTTGGAGGTAATTATGACCGAAATGGTAAGTTTCGGGTCTAAATATCCGGAATTTGAAAGTTTCGTGGTTTTTCTTCAAGAAGGGCTATAGCCCTGCGACGAAAGACCTCCAGAATTTCAACATTTTGGAGGTTAATATCAGTGAAATTGGGAACTTCCTGTTGGCCCACAGCTGGGAGCTGGGAGATCGCCAGACATTTTCTGCCAGGGGCCCACAGCTGTCCCCAGGGGGCCACAGGCTAGCTACCCCTTTGGGACTCTCCTACACCGTTTTGGATCCTCCGAAAGCCAATTTCGTGTTTCGGTTTTTTCGAACCCCATTTTTTTGTTTTCGCTCCTCCAAATGCCAATATCGTGTTTTGGCTCTTTTAAACCCAAATTTCGTGTCTTGGCTCGTTCAAAAGTCAACTTTGTGTTTCGGCTCCATCAAAAGCCAATTATGAGTTTTGGCTCCTTCAAATGCCTATTTTGTGTTTTTGATTCTCCGGAAGCCAATTTCGTGTATTGGCTCGTCTAAATGCCAATTTCGTATTTCGGTTCCTACTAAAGCAAATTTCATGTTTTGGCTTGTGTTTCGGCTTCTTCAAAAGCCAATTTCGTGTCTTGGCTCATTCAAAAGCCAATTTAGTGTTTTTGACACCTTCAAAAGTCAACTTCGTGTTTCGACTCTTTCGTAACCGAATTTTTGTTCTGGCTTCTCCAAATGCAAATTTCGTGTTTTGACTCCTTAAAAAGTCAATTCCGTGTTTTGCCTCTTTCAAAACCCAATTTTGTGTTTTGGCTCATTCAAAACCCAATTTTGTGTTTCGGCAAATGGCCATTTTGGTCATGTCCTAATTATAATCAGTGGCAGAATAGTAAAACTATCAATCCCAACACCCCCCCATCATAATATTTCTATAATATAACCACAAACTTACATTATCGGAGCCAAAAACAGCGAAATTGCAAGTTTTCGGGTCTAAATTTTCGCAAAATTGTTAGTTTCCGGTATTTCATTTAACAAAATTACGGCAGCGTCCTGAATAAGATAATAGCTGCAATGTCCCAACATTTTTTTTAGGCAAATATCCGCGAAATTGGAAGTTTACTGTTTTTTTTTTTAGATGCGCGCGAAGCATTGAGTTGGCAAGTTCGGGAACTAATTTGCTGGCTGAACATCCGCGAAACTACAATAAGTTACGGGTCTCAATTTCGTATAAATTGGCAAGTTTTGGAGCTAAAAATCCGTGAATTAGAAGTTTGCAACTGTTTTTGGGGGGGGGGGGTGGCTCAGACCGCGAGCTAGCCGGCTACAACTGACGGCGTGACCGTTGTCCCCTCCCCTTGACGATGAAGTGGCAACATTTAGCTTCAACAGTGACTGAAAATTAGGGGACATTGCGAGTTTCACGTCTTATTTTCGGGGAAATTGTGAGTTTCGGCCATTTTTGCTTCGGTTAAAAGGACGTTGGTGGTGATTTTGGTCGGTACAGGCTCCCTACTGCGCCAATATACCCTGAACATTAGACGGTTTCGTTGCAACATTTAGAGAATAAATGTTTGTGAGTTTGCAATTTCGGGTTCCATGAGTGGTATTACTGTGTTTCTTGACTGAATATTCGCGAAACTCAAGAAAAACTGCGAGTTCAGGCCCATATAGTTTAATGCAACGTTGCCAGTTTTTGGTACCTTTTTCGTGGTGGCAAATTCAACAGGCTATAGCCGGGTCCAATAAAGTCCGGAGCCGTACGAATACCAAGGAAATTGGAAGATCCGTGGCCGAATATCTGCAGCAGTACGACATTCCAGCCTTCGAAAATCAAGTTTAGGGCCTTAATTTTTAGTTTACGGAAAGTGGCGGTGAACAAATCCACAGTTCCTGTGAGATTGATAAGGCAAGGGTGGAATTTGCCGGCCTGAAGTGAATGGGCCATGCCGTGTTTGTGTATTTAGTCAAAAGACGATGGTATCTGTGTCTATGGGATCTGGTTGAAGACAGCGTTGATGATTGTGTACTCAGTGACCACGCACTCATTGTGATGACGAACGACAACTTTTTTCAAAGTGTAAAAGTGTGAAATTAGAGTCGTTCGATCGAATGAATAAGAACAAACAAGCCCCTTTAGGTCTCTGAGTACCACTTTTGATGATTCTGCGTGGAACATGAGTGACGATCGTGAGGAGAGCCATCGGCTTTTTCACGAAGAAATAGTTGAAAAAACTAAAGTACAGCGTATCATTCCCGCAAATTGATTTCTTTCTAGTTTTCCACACTTAATTCCCCCCCTTCTTTTCCCGATGCTTGTGTTCAAATAAGTTAACTCACCTAGTTGTCTCTGGTCCTTTAGTGTCAGCAAAGCCCAAGACCTGGCTGGGGCGATGCATACTGTTTGTGGCCCTACTCTGGCTCTATCAGGGACTCGGTGAGTACTTATTAGATACATGACGTATTAATTATGGTTTTATTTATTTATTTATTAAAAATTGACTTTCCGATTACATAAATATTAATTAACTCGCATCAAGGGCCGGAATAGGGCTACTTTTTCTTTATCTTTTATTTTAAGAATTATTTTATGTTTTGTTCAAATATTATTTTTATTGTTTTCAGTTTTATAAAACACTTCCCTGCCCCTTATTATTTTTTCCTTATTATGCGCCTTAAAAGTTATACCAGAAAGAAACTTTGGATAGGGGGGGAGGGTGGTTCAACTTAAGGTCAGTGTGGGAGAATTTGTCTGTTACATCCCATCTGTTTGATTTTGTTCTTCGTCCTCTCTTATCCTTTCCTCCCCCCCCTCCCACCGTCCAATGTAACACACTACAATAACCGCAGTTGTGTGTTTCTGTTATAATTATAACCCTCTTCTTCACCCTTTTAAAGCAATACTTTTCTAACGGTTGTGGGGGGGGGGAGGGGCGAGCAGTAAAAAAACCTACACGTGTTCGATATGCTTCTCCTTGAAATAAGTACACGTTGGGAGGTGAGGAGATGTGCGTGTCATTTAGACGCTATAGTGAACCGAATTTTATTTTCTTGGATATTATAGACGACATTATGAACTAAATTAACCGCTCCTCCCATCCCCACCCCCTACAGAAAAGGTATAGGGAGGGAAAAATTGTTCTTAACGGTGGTTGAGGAAGGGGGCAATAAATAATCCTTCCCTATCTTCTTCTAGACCCATACTTAAGTTATGTGCATCATGAGTCACGGACTTGACTGTATATTTTCCTTATAGAGGGATCCCTTCCTCCTCACCATTGATCATCCCTTTCAACCCTTTAGCATCCCATCTTTTAAAATTTTCAGTTGAAGGGTTCGAAAAATATGAAAATGCTTAATAATTACGCAGATGGGACTTTTTTCAAATCTGTACCTCTCCCCTTCACCCTTATCATTACTTCTTAAGATGCTTAGATTGAAGGATTTATCCTTTTTTTCTCCCACAGATATGAAAATGGCTCGGCCAACGGTTTATTTATTTTTTTTATCAAGCCAAGCCCAAGAGCAATAAATACAAAAAAGCCTCACGCAACGAGAAACACGCGTTGTTATTTAAAGTACTCCTCTCACCCTATACCTCCGTTTTTCTATATCAGATCTAACCAACCGTCAACACCCTTTTGGTCTTCTTTCATCGGTTTATAAGGAGTTGGAAGAAAAAAAAAAAGGGAAACTTGGCAGATAAACCTCCACTTTACTCCCCAAACCCCTCAACAACGAACAGCCAACCCTTCGGACTCCCACTCGTCAAACTAGGTCGACAACTGGGTTTCGTGCTTCCCTCACGAATTTTGTAATTAATTTTAATTAATACCGTAACAATTCTTTCTTTTCTTCATTCTTCCCCCACCCTCCATTTGGCTATACTGCAAGAGAAGGCCATTGAAACTGATATTGAAGTGAAGAAGAACATTGCGTGATGTCTCGGTATTGTTTCCCGTGCTCACCCCTTTTTCTTTTCATTTTATTTTTTTATTTTTTTATTATGTACTTACCTATACTTAAAAAGAGAGAGAGAATGCTCTAAAAATATTATTTCGTAGCCCTCCCCCGTGGAAAACCCTTGCGGGGGAGGGGGGAGAAAAAAAAAAGTGTAACGGAAGGTATCTCTTGGTACGAGTGACATGATTTTACCAGCCGCAGTTACCCGTTCCCCGCACTAATATATCCAAAGTTGAGTTTTAATTTTACAAGAAACCCCCGAGCCATAAACAGCAATAATTTTAAAAAATTCACTATTATCCTTAAGCCGTATCAAGCGATGGTGAAGGTAATCTGGAGTACCGTATAAGTATGAAGCGTCATTATGCCTCTATACTTAAGCCCTACCCTTCTACATTTCACTATTTCTTCCTTTCTTTCCTTTTTAGGTTTAAATTGTATGACAAATACGGTCTAGGAAGCAGGGGGCGGTTACTCTTGGAGAAAGGAGACGTTTTCCCCCTCCTGGAACGAGAAAAAGAGAAGAAAATCCAGTCCCCCACCCACCCACCCCACCATCCATACCGTTATAGTGTTGCGCGACATTTTAGGAAAAGTGGAAGAATCAATTAAATTTATGAGGGTTGAATCCATTAGAATCTCTTGGGTGTTAAAGGCAAGGTTAATGCCTCTCATTTTTCTTGGAAAAACCCCGTCACGCTTAGTATACTCAGCCATCCCTTCCACCCACCCGCCCGCCAATAACTAATTCCCGCAACCCTCTACTCCATGATTTTTTTTTAATTTAATGGTGCGGTATAAAAAAGAAATATTGATAGGTTAATGAACCTAATGTGTCGGTGGCAAGGGTTGGGATTAAAAGAGCGATGAAAAGTATCTCTTTTAATTGCACTCATTAACCCGTGTATCCATTTGTATCTCGGATGCGATTAAATACGCCAAATACTTTCGATTGAAAACAAAACCCACCCAATTTTTTTTTTTTTTTTTTTTTTTGTCTGCAAATGTCGCAGTCCAGACTGAGAGTTAAATGCAAACGACCTCATTTTTGTTTCTATCTCTTTCTTATACCTTGAGACAGGTTTTTTCCATCTTGGGGCGAGACCGAGATCTTCACGATTTTTTTTTTTAGTTGAGAAATGCAGATTTCTTTGTATTATTCTGTATGAAAACGGATTTCGCGGAAGACCTTTTATGGCATTTTTATTCTCATAATTTTGTAAGACGCTCGGTAACTGCGTTCTTTTCGTTTCCACGGTAACGGTTTTGTCGTGTTCTGGGGTATCCGATTTTAAAAAGCACTCCTCCTCGTTTTTTTTGTTCCGTCGATAAAAATAAAGTTTCTTTCCATTAAATGAAATACATGTTTTTCGCCAGGGCCGTCTTTACTAAAGTTGGGGCCCCGGGCCTAGGTTGTGACATTGGGCCCCTTCATGGGGGTGGTGGGCCAATTTTTTCCCCCTACGTGGAGTAACTTCTTTGGCTAAAAAGTACAAGGGTGTTTGCGTAAAGAGGTAAATAGAGTCCATTTTTCTCATTTTTGAGAAAATCTCGGTATCGGATCTCGGCCACCTGCAAGACCACTCCTTTTTTTTCACGTGAGCCTTGAACTAGCGATTTGTTTACTTTCAGCCATGAATTATAGTTTTTTCTCAATTTTAGCTGCGAATCAGCTATTTTTCACAATTTTATCTGCGAATTAATTTTTATTTATTTATTCATTTTCTTATCATGTACACAACAATTTTGTTGACTGACAAAGTCTCGCTTTTTCTTTGACAATGAAGCCTAGAGTTAACAGACATAATTATACGTGACTCATCGTAACAAAAACATGAATTAAGAGGACTAAATATGATAACATCAAGATTAACGCCCAAACATTAAATAACTATGATAACAGTGAAAATATAAATAATAACAATACCAGCACCAGGCAGTGACTAGACAAAATAGGAACTAGGGGAAAGAGAAGATATACTAATAGATATGCCTATCAACACAATTATTACAAACTATGCAAATTCATTCAAGCTAGACACGTCCTTATCAATCAGGAACTGCTTTAGCCTTTTTAAAAAATGGTCAGCTCAAAGGCTATGATTTCCTTAGGCAATTTTCTGAACAACTTGACGCTCGCACACCAAAATCTCTTCTCTACCTTGGTGGTTGTTGTGACAAGAGTGGCCGGAAATAAGAGGAAAGGCATTTTCTGTTGGCTCAATAACAATTTTTTTTTTTTTTTAATTCAGATGTTTGTGGGTTTGGGGGTTCGGAGGCTGTTCATTGCATTCTCCCCCACTTTAATTTAAACTCAGCAAACGTGCTGAAAGATATAATTTTTCAAATATCCAGGTGGTTTACGTTGTCTGGTAGGTCGATGTGGACGAGAAGGTTGAGACTGGGCTAAGTGAATCTTGCTGGGTGGAACAGACGCGGATCCAGAGTCGGCTCAAGGAGGGGGCCATGACCCCCATGAAACGCTGTAACTGTTTGGCAAAAATATTCCTGGTCCCGAATGAAGTGAACTCAACTTATGGGTGGAAGGGGGGGAGGCATGGCCTCTCATGCCCGGCCGCCGCTGGAACTTCTGAGTTTTGGACTCGGCAAACCCAATAATCTGCGCGTTTAACCTCTCCCCAGCCTTATATTTTGACCTCTTTTCGACTCGTTTTCTAGGAGCAATTAGGCATTGTCCAAGGGGCTCATAAACCACGCCCGGTTAAATAGAAACACTTTGAATAGACAAAATGATCACATTAAAAAAAAAAAAAATGGCTAAACCATGAATTTAGAGGTTTCTCTATACAGAGAGTACGAAAATCGAGACGAATTTTCGATCAAATGAGCGGTTGAAGTGGTTCTCACTCTGATGCCACCGTTTTTGACCACTTATTGCTCACGTTCGCAGTGGCGTCTATCCCCCCCCCCCTGAAAGCTGGAGGAACTCCCCCCCCCCTGAAAAGAGCTTACCCCCTCCCCAATCAAATTTGATGATATCCATCACAGCATCCCACACACAGAGGATCTAATTAGAGTTTATACAAAGTACGGTGCGTTGAATGCGACGGGGAAAAACATTGTTGGGGCGAATTCATAGACTCTTCTTGAACTGACACTGAATACCATTTGCATAATATGAAATTCAGCCCGGGAGCCGTTCGTTTCCACTCGTCTTTTTTATTGTGATGAAAACTGTTTTGAAAGGTTCCTTGAATCAAGGAAACTTCAAGGAATATTCATAAATATGGACCTAGGGCCTGTATTTATGAACGTTCCTTGAATCTTCCTTGAGTCAAGGAACCTTTCAAAACAGTATTGATCACAATAAAAAAGACGAGTGGAAACAAACGGCTCCGGGGCTGAATTTCATATTATGCAAATGGTATTCAGTGTGAGTGAGGAAAGCGCCACTTTACCCGCGAGTTTCGCACTAAAGCTGTCCTAGCAGTAACGGAAATGTATTTTCGTTTCACTCTGTGACGTGATGTTAGGAAATACCCCGCTAAGATTGTTTGCTAAGAAGTGTTTCTTTCGTCAAGATGAGATTGCCTTTGTACAAATAACCACTTTATTCAGAGGTCAAGCGAAATGCATGATTTTTAGGTTCCTTTAGAATGTGGTTCAACTATAATTTGCCGCTAAAATCGGGAAAAATTGCTAATTAACCGATCAAAGTGAGAAGAAGCACTGACGTGTGGACAATACGATGATCCGCGGTTAAAGTTGAGGAAACGCCAATTCGCGGCTTCTGAAGATAGCTCAAAGCTAACAAAATCGCTAATCCGTGACAAAATGGGGAAAAAGCGGTAATTCGCGGTGAAAATTGGGGAAAATCTCTCATTAGCGGCTAAAATAAGGAAAAACACAAATTCACGGCAAAAATAGAGAAAAATCGCTAATTCGCGTATAAAAAGGAGACAAACCGCTAATTCACTGATAAAATTAAGAAGAAGCGTTGAAGTGTGGAAAAAAACATAATTCGCGGTTAAAATGCAGACAAAGCCAAATCGCGGCTCCGGAAGGCAGGGGCGTAGCAAGGGCAAGTGATGCCCGGTGCGGGTCTCTTTTTGATGTCCCCCCCCCCCCTGAGGATTAAATTCGGGTTAAACTTTTGACCATAAATACCCCTAACGTTCATTCGTCTTTCAAACCCAAAACGAAAAATATCTCGTTTTCTTTCAATAGCATAATTATACCGACAGTTCCAGGCATTCCAACCTCGCTATTCCGAAACACGAACAAAAGAGGATCACCAAGCACACAGCGATGCGAGCATAAATTAGCGCGGAACTATGAGTGAAACCCCTTCCTTCTCAGTTCTCAGTGAGTTAGCCCCACCCAGTAGCGTACCGCGGTAAGGGGCGAGGGGCGGACCGCCCCGGGCCCCCTGACAGGCGGGGCCCCCCGAACAGCTTAAATAAGGAAAAATGAGGATTTTTAGGTTCATTCACGTGAAAAGGTTGGACAGCGATTTGGCTCCTTTCTACGAATTTCAGTCTATAACCGACCTGGAGAATATAACGTTACAAGTGATATCAGCAAAGAGTGTGGGCTGACTATTCTATTGAGCCCCCGAGAGTGCTATTCTGGTGGCTGAAATACAGAAATTAGCGCCTTCTTGAGGAAAATTCATGAATAAAATAGAGAAAACAGACCGTCCCCAGTTTCGTTAGGTCCTTACAAGCGCACTAATATACTGATTAGCAATTTAGAACTGGCTGACGCGGCAAAAACTTATGAAAATGCGCTAATATTCGTGACTATAACTGCGAAAAAGCGCTGATTCGTGGTCTCACGATGCAAATTCCAGACAGAGATTGAGAAAAAAAGTCATTGATTCACAGTGTATGAGGGCTATTCCGTGGATAAAATGTAGAAATCAATGCAAAAGTGTTGTTTTTGGGCCAAGCCCGCGGCTACAATTGAGAATACACGCTTGTAATTCAAGGTTGTACAAGTAAAAAAAAAAACATCGCGGCTGATATCGACAAAAATAACGCTAATTCGGATTAAAATTGGGCCAAAATGGCAAATTCACAACTGAAATGGCGAAAAGATTTGCTAATTCGCTGCAAAACTATCAGAAAACGCTATTTAACAGCTGATATGGAGAAAAATCACTAATTCGCGGATAAAGTTGAGGAAAAACGCTATTTCGCGGATACGAAAATGAAGAATATCACCAATTCCCGGCTGAAATTGAGAAAACGCAAATCCGTATAGCTTCTGAAAGATTCGAGGCTCAAACTGAGAACCAGCGCTAAGCCAAAGCAGAAAGTAGAAAAAAAATTGCATATGCGGGCCTAAAATCTAAAAAACAACACGGCTAAAATTGAAAAAATATATTAATTAGGGCGGCTAGCATTAAGAAAAACACTAATTTTCAACTCAAACTGAGACAAAATGCTAATTCGCTACTAAAAATGAAATCTTTGGCTGAAAATGAGGAAAACGACAATTCGTGGCTAAAATTGAGATAAAGCGCTAACCCGTGGCCAAAATTGGGGAAAATCACTAAAAGTTCGAGGCCAAAACTAAACAATAAACGCTAATCCATAGCAAAAATTAAAGGAAAAAAATGCCAATGTGGGACTGAAATGTGAAGAAATAAATTAATAAATAACAACAAAAAACAAAAAAACGCAGCTGATATTGAAAACATTCACTAATTATCCCGGCATAAATAAAATAAAAACTCTAGTATTCAGCTCAAATAGGGAAAAAGTGCTATTCCCGGCTAAAAATTGAGGAAAACGCCAACTCGTGGCTAAAATTGAGAAAATTCGCGAATTCACTGGCTAAAAACGCTTCTACGCAGCTAAAAGTGAAAAAAAGCGCTAATTGGCGGCTAAAATTGAGGGGAAAAATTTCGGATAAAATGTTCAAGAATTTCTAATTCCGCCATCTCGTGTTCTGAGGGCAACTTTGTGACTGAAATTGAGAAAAACGGCAAATTCATGGCTATAAGAAAAAAAAAAAACAAAAAAAAAAAAACAAAAAAAACACTAATTCACGGCTAGAACTGAGAAGAAGCGCTAATCCATAGTTAAAATTTAAAAAATGCTGATGCGGTGCTAAAATGGAGAAGAACCCGCTAATTTGCTGCTAATATTGAGAAAATCAGTAATTATTCTGACTAAAATTAAGAGAAAGGTTAATTTTCAGCCTGAATTGAAAAAAGTGCTAATACGCTGCCAAAAATGGAAAAAAAAAAACACTAATTCACGGCTAGAACTGAGAAGAAGCGCTAATCCATAGTTAAAATTTAAAAAATGCTGATGCGGTGCTAAAATGGAGAAGAACCCGCTAATTTGCTGCTAATATTGAGAAAATCAGTAATTATTCTGACTAAAATTAAGAGAAAGGTTAATTTTCAGCCTGAATTGAAAAAAGTGCTAATACGCTGCCAAAAATGGAAAAATTGCCAATTTGCACTTAAAATATCGGAAAACGCCAATTCGTGGTTAAAATGAACAGACGGGTTAGAAACGTTACTACGCTGCTAAAATTACGAAAAAGCGCTAATTCGCGGCTGAAATATAGGGGAATCACTAATTCACGGCTAAAATAGAGAAAATTCGCGGCTTCCTCGGTCAACTTTGTGGCTAAAATTGAGAAAAAGCGTCAATTTATGGCCATGGGTGAAAAACCGGCAAATTGCGGCTAAAACTGAGAAAAAAACGCTGATCCGTAGCGTATGGTTATGGAGAACAAGAAAATGCTAATTTTTCGTAAACATTCAGAAAACCCCGCTATTTTGCGGCTAATATTGAGTAAATGCTAATTTTCAGTTCAAACCGAGTAAAGTGCTAATTCTCTGGTTCCTTCTAGAAAAAATCGCTAATTTGTGAAAATTGTGAAAAACGCCAACTCGAGAAAAAGTTAAGAAACATCGCTGAATCACAGGATAAAAAAGCTACTTTGCTGCTAAAGTTGAGAAAAAGCGCGTGTTTATGTTCATAAGGTGGGGAGGGGTGGGAATACCCCACTAATCCGCGGCTAATTTGCGGCGAAAAGCGCTAATTTTCTGGTAAAGTTGACAAAAAGCACTCATTCGCGGCTAAAATGGAGAAATTCGTGGATTAAACTTGGCATAAGCGCTGTTTGGCGGATAGGTTGGGGAAATAGCGGTGATTTGCCTAAAACAAGGAAAAGGCCTTGGCTACAATCAGGAAAAGGCCTTAGCGGTTACCAATAGAGGTTTGTAATAGGTATGTATAATTAGAGACTTTTAGGGGCCTCTTGAAGGTTTCCGCCCCGGGCCCCGACACGTGTAGGTCTGCCAGTGGCCCCACCCATCAACGGATGTTGCGTGTTGGATCGGTGGGGAGCTTAGCTGCTTACTGCTTGGGTTTCCTAGGAAGGCGCAAGGCGTGCCGTAATGTTGCGGCCGTCGGCCGATGTCTTCGCTAAAAATGTTCCCTTACAAATTCACTTTCTTGTTTCCTATTCCTAGGTAGCGGTGATCGCATAACATAACAGCGGGTTTGATGCCCCCAGGGTAGTGATGCCCGGTGCGGACCGCACACGCTGCACGCCCCTTGCTACGCCTGTGCCTGAAGGCTACTTCATGGGGGTACTGATAAAAGATTCGTCTGGCAGCGCCAAATGCCTAAGGCCGGCCTTGACTACATTAAATACGTATACATATGCCAAAGCCCTCGCACAGTAAGAGAGGAGCAAATCCCCCCCTGGATGTTAACAAAAATCATCTTTTCCCCCCCTGACTGCGTCAATTGGAGGCAAGTCGCCTCCAACCCCCTCCTGATAGACGCCACTGCACGTTCGCATAAGGTTGTGAACAGTAAAGTTGAACACGCTATCCACACAATCGACAGCTGTTTGAATTACAGTGGAGCTCCAAGCCACGGAACACTGTAAAGCTTCAACCTTGGCAGGCAGGGCTCAAGAGGGCTTGAGCCTCCTCCTTGAGTTCAGTGGGTAATGTGGAGACGGTCGTATTTGGTGAGGTGTTGGGGGGGGGGACGACTGGGTCATTGATTGAGTCACTTAATCTTTTACGGCGCGAAAGGCCTTTAATTTGGCCGTTCGCATGGCTCGAGTCGCGTCAGTTATAAGCCGTGAACATGGCGAAAACAGTACAGACATTTTAATGGCGTGGAGGCTCAGCATTTGGTCATTTATGAAGCAAGAATAGTCAGTGTGATATTTTCAGGGCGCACAAATCCGTCTTTTTAGTCTAGACTACGAACTCTTTTTAGCGATTATCAAGGGCTGAATCGTTCATTTAACCATTTTGTGGACATTAACACTCAGTTTTGCCATTTTTATGGTACAAATAGTCCGTCATACCATTTGTAGGTTGCGAATGGTCAGTTTGCCATTTCCAAGGTGCAAATTGTCAGGTCATTTACGTGAATAAGGACTGAATATTAGCCTCAGCTATATTTTCGAAGCGAAAATCATCAGTTTTGGCATTTTAGGGCCCGAATGGTATGTTTTGCTATTTTTAAAACGAGAATTGCCACTTTGGCCATTTTTACAGCAGGCATTGCATTTTTAGTAACTTTCTAAGCACGAATGGTCAGTTTTGGCTATTTTAAGTGGCACTAAAGTCAGGCTCACCATGTTTGGAGCGCAAATCGCTAGTCAGCTTTCAGGCATTTTCAAGGCGTGAATCGTCAGTTTTTCCATTTTTAGGGCAAATAGGCTTGTGAAGTCAAAGGACTGAGTGGTCAGTTTGGCCATTCTTTGCACGCGAATGGTTGATTTTGCACTTTTCAGAGCAGAAAACATCTGTTAAGGCATTTTGAGGGGCGAATAGTCAGTTTAACCGTTTTATTTAGAACACAAATATGCTCCGTCAAGCCAAAGGCGGGAATGGTCAGTATTGCCCTTTTTTTGGAACACGAATTGTCAGTTTGGTCATTTTCAGGGCTGCAAGAATCGTCAGGCTAGCCATTTTTAGGATGCTTGGAGTACGTTTTTGCTACAGTGACCCCACTGTTTTCAACTTCCTGCGCACCTGAACTTTCCCGCGGACAGGCCTGAAGGCTAAGGAAGAATCTCGATGCTTGTTGACCTCAGGGGCTCGGAAAAATGCCGCTTAAAGGTCGATTCACACACATCAGTGCCGTGAACGGGACGTGCCCTGAGAATAATATTTTACTTGCCAGACGTGGCACGTCCCGTTTACGGCACTGATGTGTTTGGATAGACCTTAAAGGATCGAAGGGCGTTGTTTAAGACGCCGTGGCAACCACACCGTTTTTTTTGTTACCAACCGCTCGTACTGGAGTCGATAAAACCGGCTGATACCAACGACCACGACGTGACACGTGAAACATTCATTTCTAAGGGGCCTTCGACCTTAAAATTTGAGAAGGTGACAATCTCTTGTTAGTGTTTGGGAGGTGGTTTCGATGATGTTTTTGCGGAAGTGAACTCGCGGCTCCAAGGGAGGGGCCATGGCCCCTGTGGCCCCTCCCTTGGATCCGCCACTGCGAAAATTGCCCAACTTTTATTCGTGTCAATAGGTTCCTCCGATTACAATGGTATTGCAGCATATTTAGGTCCTGAAAAGTCGGAATGAACGCTTTTCACGCCTCTTAGCCGATAATTTGTGGGGGTTTTTTGTCGATTTTAGCGACGAATTGGTAATTTTTCCCGTTGTAGCCATTATTCGAACTTTATTTCAATTTCAGCCACGAAATGGTCATTTGAAAAGTGTGACCGTGGCTTTTTCTCAATTTAGGCTGTGAATGATAACTTCTTTCAACAATTTTCCTTCCATGCTATTTCGAAAACATAGAACAGATTTCAACGTGCCTAGCAGTTTTGTGGCCTAATAGTCGATTCAGCCCGCGCGATGATTCGATTTGTGTTCTTTCCGGCAAAAATCCGTGCCGTGTGAGGTTAGGCTGTGGTGCACCCCAACCAGCGCAGGGTGACCAACCAAGACTGTATGGAATCAGCCGCGGATCCGAGGAGGGAGGGAGGGAGGGCTCCTTCCGGCAGCGCTGCGCGTTCGAGTCCCCGGCGAGTCTCACGTGAGGGCCGGGCGTGGGCTCCGGACAAGGCGACCCAAACCCAAAACTTGTAATCAATTTCACGCTATAAACTGCCTGTTCAGTCAAATTCCGGCGATCATTCGATAATAATTGTTAATTTCGTGGCTTCCCCAGAGGCCGAAACTTGCTGTTTAGCAGTAAAACTGTTGAATGCGCATAAGAATTCCAACCAAACTGCTATTAACAAAGCCAAACTTTGTTCAAGCCTTATCAAAGCGCGAATCGCCAGTTTAACTACTTATACGTATAGGCCACATATTACATTAGAGTTATTTTTGTCAACTTTATGGTGTGGATAGCCTGGCCATTTTTACGGCGCTAACTGTCAGTACGGCCATTTCTATAGGGCGAAAATCGTCAGTTTTGCCATTTTTTTGGTTCGAACGGTCAGTTATGCCATTTTGAGAGCGGCAATTGGCAATTTAGCCTTTTTCTAGGTGCGAGTAAAGTCAGTTCGGCCATTTTCAGGGCAGGAGTTTAGCTTCTTTTCTTTTTAGGGTGCGTAGAGTCAGTTGTTCCATTTTCAAAGGGCGTCGTAAATAGTTAGTTAGGTCAAGCCAACGTGAAAACAGGTCAGTTTTGGGCTATATTTTTGACGCGCGAACGGTTGATTTTGTCATTTTTGGAGCCAGAATCACCCCATCGGGCATTTTCAGGACGGATAAATATTGTCAGTTTAAAGGTCGATTCACACTCATCAGTGCGACGTGACAGTGCCGTGCTACTGAGACGGTGATTTTTCAGAAAGTGAGCACTGAATCACAGTCACTGTCACGTGGCGGTCTCAGTACTGTCACGTCACTGTTAAGTGTGAATCGACCTTAATACATTTTTAAGGCTATTTAGCCAGTTTCGACATTTTTAGAGAGGGAATCGCTTGTTTGGCTATATTTTTACACGCAAAAAATCAATAATTGGCTATTTTTAAGGCACGAATCCTATAAATTTTGCCATTTTTAGGGCGCAAAAATGGTTTAGTCAAGGCGCCGAACGGCCCATTTTACAGTTCACAGGATAAGGAGTATAACGGAGTTTAGGCTTTTTCCTATATGGGCGCAATTCATGAGTTCAGCCGTTTTAAGCCGGAAATAGTCCGTAAAACCAAGGCGCGAATGGTCAGTTTGGTCATTTTTGGCACGCGAATGGTCAATTTAGCTGTTTTCATGGCAGGAGACATGATCATTTATAGGAATTTTCATGGCCACAAGAATCGTTGCGTTATTAGCTATGTTATTAGGGCGCGTAAAGTCATTTTAACTGTTTTCAAGAAGCGAAAATCGTCAGTTTTGCCATTTTGTGCAGCGAGTAAAGTCAGTTAAGCCTTTTTTATGGTGGGAATAGCTTATTAAGCTATTTTAGGCAGTGAATAGCTGTCAAGTCATTTTTAGTAGTGAGAATCACACAATTTCTCAAGCCCCCCCCCCCCCCTCTCATGACTTTGAGCAAATCCGTGCCTGTATGGAACCCATTAATATAATGGCCGTATAGTGTTACTTTTGAGTCATTGTGTGAGTCAAGATAGTCGCCGGAAGCCATTTTGGGTCAGAAACGGTGCTGGAATCGCTTCAACGGTTCGTCTGAACGTTCAACCGTCGGATTCCCCGTGCAAAGTTTCCGGCCTTTACTCACGCTAAATTGACGTCTTTATTATCGAGAAATTAAGCGTTTCGGGGCGAAATTGCAAGTTTATGGCCTTCTTATTCGTCTAGCCGCCCACGATAGCGCTCAAATGCTGACGTAGTGGCAATTAACCGCGAAATTAAAAGTTTCTGGCTGAATATTCGAGATTTTCATTTTTCGGCTTCTTTGCAGTACGCGGTTCTACCTAATTTTGAATTTTTGAGTCATTTTTTCCCTACACCCATCATATGTACAGGTCTATTTTTACCAGCCCTGCGCAGTCAAAAACGCCTCCCATTATGGGTCGACGGTGCCGCCGAAAATGGCACGTTGTTTATGCCTTGCCCGTTTGTTTTGGACGATTTTTCTCTGCCGCTCCACATAGACAGGAGGGATGGGCACAGAGAGGTCCTTGCGCGCAGTTCTTTTCTGTGAGCAAGGCATACGGGCCTTGCCTTACGTCTCAAATTGAAAAAAAAAAAAATCCTAATTCCAAGTTTCTGTACGTCCTTTAGGCGGCTAGAATTTAGAAGAAGATAATATTCTCATATTTTGATATTCTTGGGCGCAATTACGCGGCTAAAAGTTTCGAAAAACGCTAATATTCTTGGCTAAAATTGAGAAAATGCGTCAAATTCATGGTTGCTGATACAATTATTTGAGAAAATCGCTCATTTGTATAGTTTTTATGGGAAAATCCGCGACAAAAATTGACGAAAAGCGCCGATTCACGGCTGAAATTTACGTTTTACGCAACAAGGGGCCTCGAAGAGATTTCCGCCCCGCGGGTATAGGTCCGCAACTGATCCGGTTATTGCCCAATTGGTTTTTAGGCATAGGCACAACGCTCTCAGGCACGAATTGTATACAGCTCGATCAGGGTGAGTTAGTGATGCACTGAGACCGAGATCGAGATTGCATTTTCCGGACCGAGACCGAGATCGAGATTGCATTTTCCGGACCGAGACCGAGACGAGACCGAGACTAAGTCTCATTTTCTCGAGACTTAGTCTCGGTCTCGGTGTGATCCAAAAAGCTCGATGCATATAGTGCTGGTATAGATATTTTTACACAACAAATGAACCCAATCCAGTGGCGGATCTAGGTTTTTGTCTTGGGAGGGGTTACACACCATAAATCCACTCTTGCGGAAAATGCGAATTAACTCTATTTTTCTCTATTTTCCATCGGATAAGCTCGTAAGTCCGATTAACTCTCTCTTAATTCTGAGTTTTAGCCCGAAACTTGCCTGTATAGTAACCACGAATTGGTGTTTTCCCAATTTTTGCCGCGATATAAGCACTTTTTCACAATTTTAGCCGTGAATTAACGGGTTTTCTCAAATTGATCCGCGATTTATTCGTTTTTCCCCGTTTCAGCAGCGAATGATCGCGTCTTGTCCACCTCAGCCACGTATTTTCTCGAGTTGAGCAGCGAATGAGCTTTTTATCTACATTAAGGGATATATCTTTGAGCAGACGGCTGATCCAGGATTTCCTCAAAGGGGGGGGGGGCTTGGGGGAAATTGTGTCCTTCGCTCTACTAAAAATGACTCAACAGCGATTTATTACTACCTAGAAATAGCTATTCCCACCATAAAAACGGCTAAACTGACTATAATCGCGACCCAAAATAGCAAAACTGACGATTTATGCCTTTTGAAAACGGCTAAACTGCGACTAATTATACCCTAAAAATTGGCACTTAGGTACCTCTCTAAAAATGGCCAAACTGACTCCAAGTGCAAAAAATTGTCTAAACTGACGGTTCACGCCCTGAATATGCCTAAACTGATGATTCCTGCCCTGAAGGCTGCAAAATTCACCATTGGCGCGCCAATAATGGTCAAACTATAACCTTCATGGGACTAAGCGCGCTAAAAACAGCCTAACTGGTGGATGGCCGCTTTAAAGGAGGCCAAACTGACTTTACGAGCTCCAAAAATGTTTAACTGACGTCATTCTTGCCCTGAACGCGCTTAAATAAATTATTATCCCAGCCCTGAAAATGGTAAAATCGACCAGTATTTCGCCAAAAAATAGCCAAACTGACTATTCTCGCCTTGGTATGACATCGTATTCGCGGCTCTTAAATGAAAAAAAAAAAAAAAAAACTCATTGACTATGCGCCCTAAAATTGGCCAAACTGGCTATACAAGCCTTATAATTGGCAAAACCTGCTCTACGCTTTCTAAAAGTAGCTCAACTGACAATTCGCGGCTTGAAAATATCACGCTGACTATTCATGCCCTAGAAATTGCCATATACTGGCAGTTTGACGTATTCACGCCCTAAAAATTGCTAAAACTAATTCTATATGTTTAACAACGTGGCCTATTAAGGGTTAAACTGACGATTCGCGCTTTGAAAATCCCTAAACAGATTATTCATGTTTTGAAAATCGACCATTTTTGCGTCAAAAACGGCTAAACTGAGATATTTTCACACGTTTAAAATGTCTGAACTGACGATACGTGTCCTAAAAATAGCAAAAAGCTGTCTATTAAGACTCAATAATGGTCAAACTGATCAAACGCGAAAACGCCCCCCCCCCCTTTCCGTCACCACTGCCCCAAAGGAGGGGGCTCGAGTCCCCTGGTTGTGAGGAAACTTTTTTCTTTCTTAAATTCTTGATTTTTTTTTTCAGTTCTTATGTCATGACTTTATGTGGATTGGCGTTATCTTCCTTTTAGCCGTGAGTTACCGCGTTTGCTAAATTATAGCCACGAAATAGCGGATTTTCTGCAATTGATCCGCCGAGCTAGCGGTTTTCAATTTAGCTGGGCATTATTTCTAAATTTTAGCCGTGAATTATTCCCGGCCAAAAAATCAATTTCACCCGCGAATCACCGCTCTTATTGAATTTCAGCCCCGAATTAGAAAATCCGTGAATTATCGTTTTTCTCCATTTTAGCTTCACAATCAGCGCTTTGTCTCAATTTTTGCGGCCAATTTTATCGGCGCGCCGCTAATTTCTTAATTTTAGCCGCGAATCACCTCAGTCCTCAATCTTAGCTGTGAATTAGGGAATTTTCTTAAATTGATCCGTTTTCTCCTTTTTAGCACTGCCCTTCTTAGTCATGTGGATTAGCGATTTTATGGAGTTTCCTCAATTCTAGCGATTTTTATCTATTTTTTCCTCTTTTATATATTTTTAATACAGCGGAATTTTATGCAAATGGAAAACGCTATCAATTTTATGGCTGCCCACCTCTTCACCCCTTCATCGATGCACTACTGGCTGCATTGTAGGTGAGGGACGAATACAGGGGAGGAGGGTCTATAGGAATCATCTGTGCCGCGACCCTTAATTCAGCAGCCTTGGTAAAGATAAAATAAATCTTTCCAATGACCAGCAATAGCATACGCCATCTTCTTGGGGGGGAGGGGGTTTAAACCCCCAAAACCCACCCCGTAAATCCGCCACTGACCCAATCTAATGCTTCCCTCTCCGGAAACGGTTTGGGTCTTTAGCCCGGACCGAAGACCGGCCTGAATTCGATTCGTTTCGTGCAGAAATAGCGTGCCTCTAATTTCTCCAGTTTGGAATACTCTGACCTACACATATAGCATCAAGCATCAAAGGGCGAATCGGAGACCTTTTAAATGGGGGGGGGGGGTCGAAAACCCTCTCATAGAATAACCCCCCCCCCCACACACAAGTTTTCAGCGATTTGACAAGACCTGTACTAGCCTACTAGGGTTAATCCCATTTTACGCCCATTCTTGGATCGGATGTAGACTTTTTCCCCCCCTAAAGTGTAGCATTTTGACCTTACATAGCCCACAAAATGTGTACATATACGTAGATCCAAGGGCGGATCTGGGACCTCTCTTAGGGGGAGGTAATCGAAATCCCCCGAAATGTTTAAAGGATTAGACAAGCTCCAGGGGGAGGGGCTGAATTCACTTGCAGGGGGGGGGGGTTATAAATTAAATGCTCCATAGCCGACCACCAGCTTCCGTAGAGGGCGGGGTAACCGGGGATCTGTCAAAATCACTCTAAACATATAGGTGGGTTGGTGGCGGGGGTGAACCGTGGGAGGAAGAAGGGTTTTGATCCCCCCCCCCGTCCACCTTCAGTCATTAGACCGAGACTTTCGAGACGAGACCGAGACTTAGGAGACGAGACCGAGACGAGACTGAGACCGGGACCTGACTTTTTAAGTACGAGACCGAGACCAAGACCGAGATCATCATGCTAATGACCGAGACCGAGACCGAGACACGTAAGTCTCGGTCTCGGTCTCGTGCATCACTAGGGTGAGTCGTATCTTCATCTTCTTCTGGTTCGATCTGTCCTATATCCCACTCCCTTGCCTCGTGAAATTTCTCGAATCTGCGAACATCCCTCAAAATTTGCCGCCCAGGGCTTTAACCCCGGTTACCCCCCACCCACCACCAAATGGGAGGACACAGAGCGATTGAACTAAACGAATCATGCTGACCCATATATGAACGAGTAGAGAAGGTCTGTAACCCAGCTTTTTCCGTCCCCCCCCCCTCCGACGTGTCTTCACCCCCTTAAGAGAGTGAAAAAACGAGCTTCGCAACCCCTTTTTCCACATTTTTAATTTCAATGCCTTCTTCAAAAGCCTAAGCTATTTCACCCGCGAATCACCGCTCTTATTGAATTTCAGCCCCGAATTAGAAAATCCGTGAATTATCGTTTTTCTCCATTTTAGCTTCACAATCAGCGCTTTGTCTCAATTTTTGCGGCCAATTTTATCGGCGCGCCGCTAATTTCTTAATTTTAGCCGCGAATCACCTCAGTCCTCAATCTTAGCTGTGAATTAGGGAATTTTCTTAAATTGATCCGTTTTCTCCTTTTTAGCACTGCCCTTCTTAGTCATGTGGATTAGCGATTTTATGGAGTTTCCTCAATTCTAGCGATTTTTATCTATTTTTTCCTCTTTTATATATTTTTAATACAGCGGAATTTTATGCAAATGGAAAACGCTATCAATTTTATGGCTGCCCACCTCTTCACCCCTTCATCGATGCACTACTGGCTGCATTGTAGGTGAGGGACGAATACAGGGGAGGAGGGTCTATAGGAATCATCTGTGCCGCGACCCTTATTCAGCAGCCTTGGTAAAGATAAAATAAATCTTTCCAATGACCAGCAATAGCATACGCCATCTTCTTAGGGGGGGGGGGGTTTAAACCCCCAAAACCCACCCCGTAAATCCGCCACTGACCCAATCTAATGCTTCCCTCTCCGGAAACGGTTTGGGTCTTTAGCCCGGACCGAAGACCGGCCTGAATTCGATTCGTTTCGTGCAGAAATAGCGTGCCTCTAATTTCTCCAGTTTGGAATACTGTGACCTACACACATAGCATCAAGCATCAAAGGGCGAATCGGAGACCTTTTAAATGGGGGGGGGGGATCGAAAACCCTCTCATAGAATAACCCCCCCCCCCACACACAAGTTTTCAGCGATTTGACAAGACCTGTACTAGCCTACTAGGGTTAATCCCATTTTACGCCCATTCTTGGATCGGATGTAGACTTTTTCCCCCCCTAAAGTGTAGCATTTTGACCTTACATAGCCCACAAAATGTGTACATATACATAGATCCAAGGGCGGATCTGGGACCTCTCTTAGGGGGAGGTAATCGAAATCCCTCCCGCTCGCCATATACTCCCCGACCACTTTCCCACCCCACCCCTCTCCTATGTTTAAAGGATTAGACAAGCTCCAGGGGCGGGGGGGGGTTATAAATTAAATGCTCCATAGCCGACCACCAGCTTCCGTAGAGGGCGGGGTAACCGGGGATCTGTCAAAATCACTCTAAACATATAGGTGGGTTGGTGGCGGGGGTGAACCGTGGGAGGAAGAAGGGTTTTGATCCCCCCCCCCGTCCACCTTCAGTCATTAGACCGAGACTTTCGAGACGAGACCGAGACTTAGGAGACGAGACCGAGACGAGACTGAGACCGAGACCGACTTTTTAAGTACGAGACCGAGACCAAGACCGAGATCATCATGCTAATGACCGAGACCGAGACCGAGACACGTAAGTCTCGGTCTCGGTCTCGTGCATCACTAGGGTGAGTCGTATCTTCATCTTCTTCTGGTTCGATCTGTCCTATATCCCACTCCCTTGCCTCGTGAAATTTCTCGAATCTGCGAACATCCCTCAAAATTTGCCGCCCAGGGCTTTAACCCCGGTTACCCCCCACCCACCACCAAATGGGAGGACACAGAGCGATTGAACTAAACGAATCAGGCTGACCCATATATGAACGAGTAGAAAAGGTCTATAACCCAGCTTTTTCCGTCCCCCCCCCCCCGACGTGTCTTCACCCCCTTAAGAGAGTGAAAAAACGAGCTTCGCAACCCCTTTTTCCACATTTTTAATTTCAATGTCTTCTTCAAAAGCCTAAGCTATAAGCCTCAGAGACTAATACCTCATTCCCACCCCGCTCCGTCTCCCCCCCCCACCATCTCTAATATCCTTTTTTTTTCTATCGATCGCTTGGAGAGTAGTATGGCTGAAACCAGTGAGGCGTGGGCCTAAGAAAAAAAAAAAAAAATCCCTGCAAGGCTTCCAGAAACTATGTATATGACATACTAAAACGAATTAGATCGATATCAACCCCTTCCCAATGTATCCCTATGAGTAAGGAACTGTTTTTCTCTTAGAAAATGTGGTCCCTCCAATGGTTCTTGTGATATACGAAACGTTGAGCTGTTTTTTTTTTTGGCTTGTCTTAAGTGCTGCCCAACAATTTAAAGCCTTCATTTAATTAGAGGGAAAAAATTAAAATAATTACCTTGGGTGCGATATGAATTGAAGGGCTGAGCAGCTATGGCGGGCGGGGGAGGGAGGGAGTTTAAAACCGCAAATAAGGTAGGAAACTGAAGGGGAAGATGATGGAAGGAGAAAAATAATTTCAAGGCAGGTGTAAGAAATAAAAGTAAACGAGCCTCTTCTTCTGTTTCTTCTTCCATCTCTCACCCTCTCCCCGCCCCTCGCCATAGTTAAGCCACAACTCCCAGTTTTTTTTTGTTTTTTTTTTCTCCAAGAAAACCAGATGAGGGATGTTTCGACACCCTTCCACCAGGAAATGAGTTTTTATTTGAATTAGTGGGTCGAGAAAGGGGTGGTGTTTCTGCAGACGGGGGGGCATGCGTAAACGAACTTCCTTTTCTTTTAATAAACTTCTTAATAATTGTGAAAATAAATAATTTCAAGTAAATTTATTTAAAAATGCACTAAGTTTGAGTAATTTTTATGGTCAAAAGTTAGATAAAATTATTGTTCTGTGGAAGAAGGATGAAGCGTCGCGAAGGGGAAAAGGGTCGAAAAGAAATCAAGAGAGAGAAAAGTAGCGAAAAAAAAAAGATTGACCTTTTCTCCTTCATTAAACTTTAAAAATCTCACTCCCTTCACCCACCGACTAACTCTTCCAAACAGTTTTTCCTGAGAAAATATTATTAGGAGAGACGGGTAAAAAAGGCGAAGAGATTTCGACTTCCAACACTCTCGAGAGTCCATCTCTTGTATTTATTATTTAAACGCGAGCCGGAGGGAGATCCACCCATCCTATGTGTTCCTCGCATGAGTCACTCACCCTTAACTCTTTTTTTTTTTTTGTGCGTTATTATTACCGTCTTTTTTAAACCCCCACCCCCCACGGCATCCACACACACCCCCCACACTTCTTTATGTTGTAAAATAACCCCTGTCGGAGCATTTTTCGAGATCATTTCTGTGGAAAAATTTCCAGCGGAATGCTACCGCGTTAATGAGCACCACAGGTTTTTCACGCGTCGACAACTTATTTCTGGGTTAGCAAGAAGAGAAACAGTGTTTCTCGGTTAACCCCTCCCGCAATTTTTTTTTTAACGAGTAGTCCTTCAATAATTTCTTTCAATATCCCCCTACCCTCCCCTCACCGACACAGTTCCAGCTTCCTCAACACCCTCCTAATGTATTTTAGATAATCTTCAACAGGAAATAAATCAAATCGGACGGCAAATTCGTTAAGGGTTTATAGAAGAGGGTTGGGAAAGAAAAAAAAAAAAAAAAAAGGTTTTAGAAGGAAAAGCGCCCTGAAAGATTGAAGTGGAAAACATGATGGCTTGGATTGGTGGAAGGGAGGAGATACTTTTTTATTCGAGAAATAATGGAGACGTCTATACGAGGTAAGGTTGGTCTATAAAGGAAAGGGAGGCAATTTTTGTGATTGAAGGGACGTTGCACGGCACGCTATTGGGAAGCTTTCTTGATATAAATAGAGATAGCAATAGGCCGCCGCTCCATTTTTTTTTTTTTTTTTTTTTTTTCACTCCCCCTTGCCCTCCCATTCACCATGAGAGTGATGGATAGTTGACAACACGGAAACTGAAAACAATGTTATAGGTGAGCCGGGGTGAGGATAAAAGTTAACTTTGTTATAATTAGCATTGCGGGTTTGCAGAGGGTTAAAAAAGCTTGTTTTAAAAGCGCCCAGAAAACAAATATGTTTTATGTTTTCGCTTATCTTCAACTTGTTACGGCACATTAGAAAATAATCGTTGTTTACACACGTCTATACACCTTTTTTTTTTTCATGTGGGAGGGACATCCAAAGGGGTGGTATGAAAGAGGGGAGGGGGGCGGTTTGTTTTATACACATCACGCTCGCGCCAGGTGTAAAATAACAGTTATACGCGTTACACGGCGATAAAAATCATTACAAGTACGTGCCGTGGGTTCCTATAAGGGCAGTCTTCCTGGGTTTTGTGCAATAATGTGTTTTTCTTGTTATACTACTGTCACCGAGTCTTCGTGTCAATAGCGAAGAAATATGGCTAAGAGTTTCATTTGTCTAAAAAAAAAAAAGAGGAAGTTAATTATCAAACAAAGCAGAAGGGAGAAGGGGGTACCTAACCCTTTTATTAATGTCTTTGAACTAATTAATTTGTTCTCCCCTATCGGAGATGAATATCAGACGAAGACTTATTTTTATTGATGCATCACGAATACACCCAGACATGTGATTGCCTCCAGGCTGTTTGAGAGAGAAGATAAGATGGCTAACAAGAAAGCGATGAGAAAAACTTTTAATTATTTTTTAAACTAAACGTTCCTTTAAAATGGTACAATGCAGGTTTACGAGCCCTCTCCCCTTCCACCGCATCACCTAAATTCACCTTAAGGAGTTTTATGTTCTTCCATGGCTTCTTTTTCAGTTTCAACTCGACTGTAATACTCATTTTTTTAAATTGAAGTGGTAGAAACTTACTTTTCGCTTCAGCCCATCATAGTTTATTGAGTTTAGAGTTAATTATTTTTTACCTCTTAACCCGTTGCCCCCTCTTGTCAGCCCCGTCATCTCCACCAAAAGTGTTGAACGTCTCATTGGTTTAAGGTCATAATAGTCGTATAGAAATGAAAATAGGCTCCAATAAACTGTGAGCGTGATTATTTTTTTGTGTGTGTTAGAGGAAAAAAGTGAAGGAAATTTAATTAGTATTGTGGTAAACTGAATGTTTTGACCCCGCTACTTCGGACTCTCAAAGCCGAAGCGCGCAGCTGTATATTACGTGAGGCAGTGAGGCTGAATGAATTCGCACTTCTCAAAGGCGCGGGCATTACTTTACTTTATAAGTGATTTGCTGATGTGGGAAAATCCAGGATAGGAAAGTTGACAGGCAGACTTCAAGTATGCCTATACATCGCTTATTTATTTGCAATGCTATGTAGTAGCAAAAAAGCAAGCCCGGGCTGCAAGCCAGGGCTTGCTTGCGCTGTCAAGCAAGTGGAAGGGACAGCCTTCTGCGATTGCGCGAACCTACCGGCTCATGTTTCTATAGGGTTTGACAGGGTCAGTGGCAGCGGAAGTCAAACGGCATTGAGAGGAGGGGTGAGCAAGAACTTGAGCTGTTTAGATTTTAACCCCCCCTCCCTCTTCTTTTATACCCCAAACGTGTGAAACTATATACTTTTTTCAGTCCCATGAAATTTGACGTTTTGTGTGGAGGCAAACCTACGAAATTATTTGTTCCGACAAAACCCCGCAAAATTGTCCCTTTTTAGGGAGTCAGTCCTGAAGAAAACGTATTTTGGAATGTTCAAAACCCCGCACGAAATCTGGTTTTTTGTGAGTGCCAAGTGCACAAAACTTGGGTTCTAAAATGAAAGGGTCGCACCCTCGAAATGGGCTCAGACCTGCAAAATTTGTGGCTGCGCTGAGCCCACGAAATTGAGTTCTGTGTTACCTAAATCCGCAAAATTTGGGCGTTGAAAGGGCTAAAACCACAAAATTGAACTTTTTTATGCGTCAAACCCCTGAAATCGACAATTCTAGCCATCGCTAGACCATAAAAAACAGGAGGGTGACTCGGGAATAAACGGTTTCGTCTCTTATACAATTTGTAGATTCGCTTATTAGGGGGGGCGAGCGCAGTCCACGAAATTGGGTTCTGCGAGATCCAAATCCGCAAAATTTCGGGTTTTGGAAAGGCTAAACCCGCACGTAAACGTGCCAAATCGAAGTTTGGGTTTAAGTAAGTAGTGAAAGTGCATTTCAGAGCCTTTTATAAAACGATGAAGGGGCGATGGAGCAGAGTACCCCCGAGCCCCCTGAAATGGAAAAATTTGAGATTTTTAGGTTTTTAAGGTGTGAAAGTATCAAGAATATAAAGTCAGCATGGATCTGATTTTTTTTTTTTTTTCACAAACAACGCAATGGTCATACGTTTTCCAGCGATAACATAGAAGCAAAAACCGCTACTCGCCCTTAAAATTGAGAAAAAGCGCTAATTTGTGACTGAAATTGAGAAAAGGCGTTCGTTCCTTGTAAAAATTTAGAATGATGCTAATTCGCTGCCAAAATTCAGATAAACCTCGTTACAATATGCGGTTAAAAGAGAGAAAAAGCGGTAATTCGTGGCTGAAAATGAGAACAAAACGCTAATTCGCGCCAGAAATTGAGAAAAAGTGCACTTCCGCGCAGCAGCTTACCAAGGTAGGTGGGGGGGGGAGGGACCGCCCCGGGCTCTCTGTCAGGCGGGGGGGGGGGGACCCATAAAAACTTCAACAAGGAAAAATGAGGATTTTTTAGTCCATTCATGTAAAAAGGTTCGACAGCGATTTGGCTCCGTTTTAGGAATTTCATTACAAATGATATCAGCAAAGAGTGTGGGCTGACTATTCGATTGAGTTCCCGAGAGTGCTATTCTGGTGGCTCAAATACAGAAATTTGCCCCTCCTTGAAGGGGAATTTCACGGCTAAAATAGAGAAAATACGCACCGTCCCCAGTTTTGTTAGGTCCTTATAAGCGCGCTAATGTACTCTGATCACCAGCAACTGGCTGGCGCGGCTCAAACTTGCGGGAGAAAGCGCTAATATTCGTGGCTATAACTGTGAAAAAAGCGCTGATTCGCGGCCTCACGGTGCTTACACCCAGACCAGAATTGAGAAAAAATCGTCGATTCGACGGCCATTATGGGCCATTCCGTGGCTAAAATGTAGAAATCAATGCAAAATTGTTGTCTCTTAGGGCTAAGCCCGTGGCTACGATTGAGAATACACGATACTCAATTCAAGGCTGTTATTACAAAAAACAACGCTAATTCGAGTTAAAATTGGGCCAAAATAGCGAAAAATCGTCTATTCGCATATAAAAAAAGAGAATAAATATGCTAATTCGCTAACGCTAATTCGAAAAACGCTATTTCACAGCTGAATTGGAAAAAAATTCACTAATTCGCGGCTGAAATTGAGAAAACACAAATTTGTATAGCTTCTGAAAGATTCTGAGAAACAGCGCAAATCCGTAGGAAAAAAAAAAAAGGTCACGCGGGGCTAAAATCGGAAAAACAACGCGGCTAAAATTGACAAAAATATTAATTAGCGCGGCCAACATTAAGAAAAACACTTATTTTCAACTCAAACTGAGAAAAAGTGCTAATTCACTGATCTGCATCAGGTGAAAATAAAATAATACGCCGATTCGTGGGTAAAATGGATGAAAATCGCCAATGCAAACGATAGAATCCCTATTGCACTGCTAAAATTGAGAATAAAGGAAAAATGTCAATGCGGGACTGAAGTGTAGAAAAAAAAACAAAAAAAACTAGCTAATATTGAAAAAATCACTAAATCAGCCCGGTATAATTAAGTAAAATCTCAATGTTTTCATCTTAAATTGGGGAAAAGTGCTATCCCTGGCGCTAAAAATTGAGGGAAAATGCCAATTCGTGGCTAAAATTAAGAAAATTCGAGAATTCAAAGGTTAGAAACGCTTCTAGGGCAGCTAAAATTGAAAAAACGCTAATTCGCGGCTAATTTCTAATTCCGCCTTCACGCCTTCTGAGGGCAACTTTGTAACTAAAATTGAGATAGACGGTGAATTCATGGTTATAAGTAAAAAAAAAAAAAAAAAAATGATTCATGGCTAGAACCCGGCAAAAAATTGAAAAAAACCGCTAATATTCGTGATTATAATTGCGAAAAAGCGCTGATTCATGGTCTCGCAATGTAACTTCCAGACTGAAATTGCGAAAAAATCGCTGATTTACGGTGCATCAGCGAATCAGTTGTGGAAATCAACGCAAAGGGGATGTTTTTGGACCAACCCCGCTGTTAAAATTGAGATAACACGCTGTAACATCGACCAGAAAAGGACGCTTTCAGGTGAAAATTTGGCAAAATAGCAAATTTGGAAAATGGAGAAAACACTAATTCAAGGATTCTTGAGGAAACTTCTTGGCTTAAGTTGAAAAAAGCGTTAATGAGGTGTATATTTCACAGGAAAAATTGAGAAATTGTGTTCATTCGCGGATACAATTTGGAAAAGCCACGAAAAAAAAATGCTCATTCGCACCCAAGATTGAAAAAAAAGGCCAACTAGCGGTTTCCAGGGTCAACTTCGTGGCTAAAATGGAGAAAAAGACGTAATTTAACGTAAAAATCTCATTCCTTGTTTATTTAGACAGGGGCGTCGCGTCGGGAGAAATCGGGATAAAATAGAGAAATATCGCTCGCCGTATAGAAACGCTTCTCCGCGGCAAAAAATTGGTAAAAATAGCTAATCTTTGGAATGTAATTAAGAAAAACTAACAAAACTAGCTAATTAAAGTCAGTATAAATTATAAAAACGCTAATTTGCGGCTGAAATTATTGAGGTATAATGCAAATTCACGGTTAAAATGCAGAAAAGTCGCTAATTCACGGCTAAAGTTGAGAAAAATCGCAAATTCACGGCTGAAGCGGTGACAATCAATAATTCTCGGCTAAAATGGAGACAAATTTCTAATTCACTGACAAAATTGATAAGAAGCGCTGAAAATAGGGAAAAAGGTTATTCACGGCTTGAGATGGGTAACTTATGACTGGGGTCTGTAAGTGAACAAAATAATTAACCCCGAGGCTTGATGAGGAAACCCTGCTAATTAGTGGATAAAATTAATAAAAAGCTTTAATTCGCAGCGAAAATCAGGGACAAACTTTCACTCACGGCACAAATGTAGAAAATTGCTAATTAGCGGCTTGAATTAGGTAAAACGCTAATTCGCGGCTAAAATCAAGAAAAATTGCCAATTAAGGGTTAAATTGAGAACATTTGCTAAATCACAGAAAATTAAGAAAATGGCAAGTCGGACATCGCAGATCCCCGGAAGAAACTTCGTGGCTAAAATTAGGAAAAAAATTAGGGGAAATCGCTCAGTAGCGGCTGAAATCAGGAAAAACACGAATTCGCGGCAAAAATTGAGAAAAATCGCTAACTCGCGGCTAAAATGGAGACATTGGAAATTGAGAAGACGCGCTGAAGTGTGGGAAGACGCTATAGTTTGCGGTTGAAATGGAGAAAACGCCAAATCGCGCCTCTTGAAGGCTACTTTATGTTGGTGTAGCGCTGGTGAAAGATTTGCCGGGGGTGGGGCTGATTGTTAATTCACTGTACTTTTTCTCCTACAGCTCTTTAATACTTGCGGGGGGGGGGGATTTCTCGTCCAGCCATCGTGGGGGGGATAGACGTCACTGCGTTTGGGAACTTCATGAAGCAACTCCGCATGGGTTGGGCATACTTTTCGATGTTAAAATTTCGTGGATTCGGTAATCTAATTTGACTCATTTTAAAGCGCAATGTCACAGGGGGTGTGGAAAATGTCGCTCGGTTGCTGGCCCATTAAAAAGCTATTTCGAGGCATTGGGCACGCGCGAAAAATTTATTTCGTGGGAGTGGCCCACACAAAAGAGTCAATTTTGAGGTTCGGGCTTCTTTAAAAATAAAAATTTTACGTATAACTCGCGTTCATTCATAAAACTAATTTCGTGGGTCTCTGGACTCCCCGAAACAACAAAATTTCGCGGCGTTGGACCATTGAAATCCAATTTCGCGGGTCTGGCTGACCCGAAAAAAGCGCAATTTGGAGGGTTTTACTTGCGTCAAATACGAAATTTCGCACTATTGACCCCTTCGTAGTAACAACCCCTTCCTTCCACTGCCGAATTCTGTCATCGCTCTAGCTGTCAGCCTCACCCTGTGTGAAGGAAGCCGGCCAGAAATAAGAGGAAGTTTTATACGCTCTTATACTATAATTGTTTGAGCGAATCCAACGTAAACACATTCTTTTTGTCGATTCTTGTATATCCGCAGCCACTGTGCATGAACGAAAGTGTGTTCATCCAAACAGTAGAAACCCAGGGAAAGAAGCTCAGAGGGGGAGGGGGGGGTCATGTGCTTGATGATTAAAGATTTATTCACTTTCACTACCTGCCAGATTCCAATTTCAGAGATCTGAGCAGTTTATCTCGTATATGAATGATGGAAGGGATGACTGAGGGGAAGAAATTGGACTCTACAAGTCGCCCTTTCGCCCCCCTCCCACCACCACCCCCACCGCCTCACCCTCTCACTCATTCACCATAACATTGCAACAGACAATCTCAATTGTTGTACCGCCAGAAAGCGGAGTGCGGATACTTTACGGATGACAAGTAAGTCATCCATATCATATCAAACGGGAACGACGAAATTTAGTGCCCGCACCCCCCCCCCCCGCCTGGTGCATAGAACCCGTGTATACGAACGGCTTTCAACTGCCAACCAGAGCCTCACGCGGGGGGTAGAGTCTCTGGAGGGGGGGGGGGTCAGCAGAGAACCGGCACTGTATAAATGCGGTGTCCTGTATGGCTATTGAAATCACTCAGAAACTCGGTTGTGAGTACGGGGGAATGGTATTTCTCGTTGGAGATATATCATGCGTCACGTGGTTTTGATCTAGAGGCGTTTAAGGGGGGAAAAAAAAATTGAAAAAAAATGTATAGTAGTGAAGGGGGAGGGGGGTTGATCGCGAGTTTCAAAGTTTAATTAAAGAAATCCCCTCTATTCCCTTCTTTCAAATTGATTGACGTGTGAAAAGTAACGGCTGTCAAAATACTACGTTTTTGTATTAAGTACGACCGTACGTGCCACTAAGAAAGACAGTGTTGATGGGAGGGTTAAAAAAAAAAAAAAAAAGTGTGAGGCCTGAGGGGTTACAAAAAGAATAAGGGCTGTGGGGTGAGTGATAAAAGGGACGGAGAAAAAAAATCTCCTATGAAAGCGGAGGGGTGGAGTCACACTAAAGAGGAGAAAAAAAAATCCTACCCCTATTGGCTTGAATACTTTGGGGTGGTAAAGGAAAAAAAAAAAAAAAAAGTTTCAGGGAGGAAAGATAATCTCGGGTCAGAAGGGTGGGGTCTATTTTTTTTCACTCGACCAACCCCAGTCCCTTTGGAGTCCCTCACACCCCTGAAATTTTAAGCTTTTTTTTCCCCCCCGTTTTAGAAACCTGCGCCTCGTCCGGTGGCGCATTTTTTTCCTGTTTTCGGCTCGGCCCACAATGCCAAGGGTTGACCTTAAAAATGGCGAGGGGAAGGAGAGAAAAAGAGAAAAACTGCCCTCTTTTCCCTCGACAGTGGAAAAATCTCCAAGATTGTTTGGATTAAACTTCAATCTCAACAACTTGCGACTAACATAAGACAAGGATATGGAAGGGGTTCACTTTGATTTTGTGCCCTCCCCCCCCCCTCTTTAGGAAATATTGAAAACTTATATATTGCCCTAATATTGTTGTCAGTGTGAACAAAGGTATATTCTACAAACTATAAACATTATTATAGTAAATCCCAGACTTATGCTTCTTTCTCCACAACTTCTCGTTCGTTGGGGTAGGTTAGTGCTTGAGACCGGATTCCAATGCCTTGTTCCTCGATTTTTTTTTTTTTTTTTAAACTTTTTTTCTCTTTATTTTTGCGCGTTGCCCCAGAGTGGGGGGTGGGTACGGTTCATTCGCCTTCTTTCTTTGGCTTTTTATAAACGAGCCCCCTCTCAGCCCACTACATCACCCTTCTAGATTATCCGCGAACACCGTCGCCCCTCCCCCCACGGCCACCCGTTGACTATTGCAGTTTTAAGATCCCTATAAAAACCTGTTCTTTCTGCACTACACCCCCCCCCTCACACCCCCCAACCACACCCCATCATCATCTCTGAATCATACTACGAGTGTACGTCCACCCCTTCGAAAATGCCCATCCAATAGCCCCTCCACAGGCCTTTTACGTATATGTAGTATTTTTCTTAAAGTGCATGCTTGTCTCGGAGGGCGTGCCCATTCCAAATAATAAAAAAAAAAATTAAGAAATAAGAAAACAAGAAAAATAGCCTTTATGAAACCGAAAGTTTCATAGCCTGTTAGATGCCCAGACACTAGGAATAAACGTCTAGAGAATAATTTATTGCTTTGAAAATAACTTCATTGCGTGAAACGCCAATGAAGTTGGTGCGCTTCAACATTTTATCTTTTAGCAGTCTCCGCCTGACTGAGAGGAGCCCCCCCCCCCCTATCTACCCTGACTTCCCTCTATGAAATTCTTCTATTTGTAATAGTATTAGCCACCCATCTTCAATTAGCAACGTTTCTGTGTGCAGGAGGCTGAGCTCCGTGTCGACGTTCTTCAACAGCACGCGGCACTTATGGGCGGACCCAATACGACATCGTGCCCAATCTGTCACAAGATATTCCTGGGCACTGAGGCTCTCATGGACCACATGAAGCACTCGCACAAGGACCCGACGAATACTCCTGGACAAGTAACAGGTATGTTGTATACCACGCTGCGTGGCGGATCCAAGGGTGTGGGGGCCACAGGGGCCATGGCCTCTCCCTTGAAGTCGCGAGGTCACTTTCGCATAAATATAATCAAAGCAGCTCCCAAAATCTAACGAGAGATTGTCACATTCTCAAATTTTAGGGTGAAAGGTTCTGGTCTGAGTCAGACGTGATTTATAAGTCAAGTAACAGAAAAATACTGTCCCTTAAACGGCCCAGAAATGAATATTTCACGTCATGGTCGTCGGTATCAGCAGATTCTATTGACTCCAGGGTCACTAGTACGAGCGGACGGTGACAAAACGAAATTTGGTTTCCCCTGTGTAGAGAAACCCCAAAATAGAAAGATTCAGCCGCCGATCAGAATTGCTAACATAGGAGGGGCTTGGAAAATTGTGTATTTTGCTCTACTAGAAATGGCTTGAAAGCCATAAACTGCTTTAAAATAGCCAAACTATGGCTGTTCCCATCATAAAAACAGTTAAACTGACTGTAATCGCACCCCAAAGTGGTTAAACTGACGTTTAGCGCTTAGCAAATGGTTGAACTGACAATATTCGCGCCCTAAAAATTGCCAAACCGGAAATTCCCGCTCTAAAAAATAGCCAAACGGACTTGAAGCGCCCTAAAAATGGCTAAGCTGACACTGAAATTGGCTAAATAAATCATTCGTGTCTCTGGCTGGAAGGACCATATTCACGTTCCAAAAACGGCTAAACTGACTATTCGCACCGAGAAAATGCCTGAACAGATGATTCCAGCCCTGAAAAGTGCAAAATCGACCATTCGCGAGCAACGGCGTTGGCCAAATTGACCATTCTTTGCTTTTGGCTTGACGTGACTATTTTTATGGCCTGAAAAAAATGGCAAAAATGACGATTCACGCCTTGAAAATGGCTAAACTGACTGGCGATTCACGCTAAAAAAAGAGAAAACAAACTGACGAAACTGACTTTACGAGCCCCGAATTTGCGCCCTAAAATGCTTGATCAGGTAATTCCAGCCCCAAATACGGGCAAAACTGACCATTCGTGCGTGGAAAATAGCTAAACATGAAATGCCTGCTGTAAAAAAAAGAAAAAAAAAGCGAAACTGAGAATTATTGCCTTGAAAATATCGCACTGGCTAATATTCACTTGTTATATAAATGATCAGACAATTTGCCCCTTGGAAATGGCAAACATGACCATTCGCAACCTAAAAATGGTATGACGGACTATTTGCACCACACAAATGTGGCAAAACTGACTGTTTGCGTCCAAAAGCACTTCGAATTTTATATCTAATAGATGAAATAAATGAACCACTGTTAACAACTAAGTCAATAGGTCATCAATGATATTGATCCTATGAATACTCAGACGACTGCTAAGGTTGAACCTTCGGTCGTTTTTGCCAGAAATTGCCTAGGGACGGTTTTAGGCTGAATGTTTATGTTTTCAAAGTCTTTCTATTTGAACTGGACGTGGTTTATGAGACCCTAGAGCATTTACCACTATAGAAAATGGTGCCAAAGTGGTCAAAAGATAAGGGCGGGAGCAAGGTTGAACGCGCAGATTTTCGGGTTCATCGCGTTCAAAACTGCTGTGGTACAGGATGAAGGTCGTGGCCGCCTCCTTGAACAAACTCTGGATCCGCGACTGACACCATGTAGTTCAACCATAATTATCCGTCTTTAATGTTATACGGACTCGGAAAATTCGAATTTTTTGGGCAACCCCTTTTCCGATTCCCTCTAGGCAGAGTTCATTATGTTGAATTACCTACTTTATTCATAGGTTACCAAGATATGGCAATAACTCCGTACATTGCAAAACGACGGACGGCCAATCACCCCTGTCCTGTCTGCGGAAAACACTATGTGAATGAAGGATCACTGAGGAAACATCTCGCCTGTCATCCGGAAACCGCTCAATTCGCCACCTCGTTACGAATGTGGCCCTGTTCCGTCTGTCAGGCTGTTTTCACTCACGAGTCCGGTTAGTTGAAACCCCAGAGTGGTTGTATTGTAACGGAGAATATTATTTCAATGATTTTCTTTGCGCCAACAGGCTTACTAACCCATATGGAACACATGAGAATGGATCCCAAACATCAGTTTGCCGCTCAGTACGTTCTGTCGAGAGCGGCCGCGGAGCGAAGAGAGCGTGAAAGTATCATAGCGGCCGCGGCCGCTGGTGGACTCAACCTGGCGTCGCTGACGGGTGGCGGTGGTGGAATTCCAGGCGGCGGCGGTGGCGGTGGAGGTGGTGGTCTGGGCTCCGGCGGTGGTGGTCCACCCAATAGTCAACAGCCTGGATCACCCAGCGCGGCCTCGGACTCAAGTTCGCAGGGTGGCGAGGGTCGATTGAGCTCTGCCGGCTCTGACACGGGTCCAAACTCAGCCGCTCTACTCCTTCACAATAATAACAATAACAATACAACGGCGACGGCTAAATTAGCTGAATTAATGGCCGCGCGATCCGGTGAGTTTTCTTTTTTTTGTTTTTTAACAAAAAAATGAATAAAATCAATTTCGGTTTCTTCCCTTTTAGGTTTAGTGGACGCGGGAGGTAGCAACGGTCACCCGTTTCTCAACCAAGGCCCCGGCCAGTATAACTCGGATGATTTGCAACGAGCAGCGAGCGCTCTGATAGCCGTTGGCCAGCAACAGGCGGCGGCAGCCGCTGCCGCAGCGATGAACAACGCCGATTCAACTAATTCTGCGGCGTCGGTCGTTCAAGTGGCTGCGGCTAATTTTGCCGCTGCCGCCATGCGTATGTCTTCCGCGTCATCGCTTCAGCAGAATCAACAGGTTCACAGGTATAAAGTGTGATTTTTTGTTGTTGTTGCTGTTTTCTTTTTTTTTTTAAATGTAATTTCTTGATGTAACAGTAATGGGCAAGTGGGAGGCAATGCCGATAGCATGTCGTCGGCCATGCAACTCATGAACGCCGCCGTTCGAGCGTCTATGACGTCGATGGTAATGGAAAACAATCACCAACTTCAATCATCTCAAGAGTCTCCGGCTGCTCTTCGCATGCAAGAGGCGATACTCAGGTCTCAAGCTGAAGCCGCCATTCGTCTCGCTGTAACGCAAGCCGTTGTCGCGTCGACGTCGTCTGGTCAAGGAGACAACGGACTTCGAAACGTTAACGGCAACATTGGTGGTGGTGGTGGCGGCGGCGGCGGTGGTGCCGGCGGCATCGTCGGCAATGGACTCGTTGGGAATCAAACCGGCGGTGGCGTATTGGGAGGGGGTCCCGGGTCCGGCGGTGGTGTTGTCGGTAGTCAGAACCCGGGTGGACAGAACGCCGTCAATGCCGGCGGTGGTGTTAGTGCTGGCGGTGGTTCGAATCCGTATCATCACGGCGGCGGCGGCGGTGGCGGCGGCGGCGGTGGTGGTGGTGGTGGTGGTGCGGGTCAAGTCTCGCCGGATTTAACCGAGGCTCTCCGTCTACAGGAACAGCGACTCGAACAGGCGCTTCGACTGCACGGTGACCCAAGGACGTTAGGATTCTCCCTGTCCAACACTCCCCAACACCATATTAACCCATGAGGGTTCTCCTATTTCTGAACTAGCTCTCTTACTTGTATAGTTAACAGTTAGCTAATGTTTGTACAAATCAGTAATAGTCGTTTTGTATATATAAAAAAAAACAACATAAGAATATCAAGTAGATGTACGCGAGGGCTGTCCTTAAAAATCCTCCCTGTTGTCTGGCGCCAAAATCAGGCATTATTAACCTTTAAGGCTTATTTTATATTATCGTATCGACTTTTTTTTAGACAACTTTAGACGCTTTTTTAAAAAAAAAATTAATTCACAGAAAAAACACTACGCTCATACAACAGGAAGTACCCGGTCAGCCTCAAGTCCGGTTCGATGAACAACCCCCTCACCCCGACAATTCCTATTTGTTCCTTTCTACCATGATTACCGCCGACTTGTTTTTAATTTTTATATTTTTAAATTATTTTGTCATCAGTTAGCGAATTTTTAGAATATTTTTTGTATGATAGTGAAACTATAGGAATTAACGAAACCGTTTATATTTTTAGTTGTTCCTTTTTAATTTTTTTAATTATTTCGACCGTTCGTACGTATGAATTTATATTGTTGATTTTTTTAATTGATAGTTTAATTGACGTGAAACGATGCTTTAATTTATACAAAAAATGACTGATTTTTCTATTATTTTTTTTCTTTATTGTTGATAACGGGATTCATGCAATGTTTGAGTTTTGTTGTATTTAATTAAGTTTTTGTTCTTCTTTTTTACCTTCGCACGAAATTGTCTATGAAGGGTACCAAAATCTCCGCGCCAGAAGTTTTCAAAAATTTACTATTTGCTTAAGTACAAAATAGGATTTTACAAAAAATTGTTTTTCGATAGGAAATCCTGGAATTACGGTGAAATGGAGGCAGTTTTTCTGAGCTCTCTCCTTTCTCCTAATATTTATAAATTATTATGGATACGCCACGAAAAAAAAAAAATCAAAATTTGTTTGGCAAAGGGTCATGCAATATCGGATTCAGTTGAGTTGTTTTTGTTTTTTTTCTCTCTCTCTCTCTCTCTCTTTGTTCCGGTTATTTTGCGTGAATGTTTGCGAGTGAATGCCTCCCCCTTCCCCTTCCGTATCTCCCTATTGTTGACAATATGAACCCGAAAAATTTATCCTCCCCACCCCCCGTCCATTCACCAATGGCCAATTGTTTATTGTACTTACAAACGAAGCCGTGACTGAAATGTACTTGAACGAGTCAAACAGTCCCACGTTTTTTTGTTTTTTTTTTTACATAGAACTATCTCATCGCCCCCCCTCCCCCACGAAGATACATTTTTTAAAGGGTTGTACATAATATACATATATACATATATAAATAGGCAATGTAAAATAGAGAATTCAGTATCCGCTGCTGAAAAAAAAAAAAGTGACCATTAATAGACAGTAAGCTAAAGGAGATCGGTTTAAACGGCTGGCTCCTATGCTGAAACCCGCAATACTTACCGGACTTGACAAGAAATTCGGCTCCCCTTGAACTCACAAAGAAAACAGAACATACAAAAAAGACAACAAGGATGAGCCCCTCTTAAGATTTTCTGCCTAACGATGAATCCTTCCAAGAAAAACAAAGTATCATTTTGCTTGCTTTTCCTAGTTATTTTCCAAACCCTCTCCTCTTCCTGGTCCACTTACAAACCCTTGGAAACTCTTACGTGACCACGCCCATTCAAACTTGTTTTATTTATTGAAAACTGCAGCTTTTAATCGACAATGTTTTTTAAGGGAAATGTTAAACGATTTTCCTCCCATACACACACATAAACAGAACAAAATGTTACAAAAAAAAATTCCGTATGATAACAAAATGGATTTCAAAATTCTCCGTACATTATCAGTACAAAATAGTCTCTCAAACTATTGTGTACGCCACTCACAGTTTTTTTGTTTTTTTTTACATACAACTGGTTACTTACAAATCTTTTTAAAATTTCCATAAACTTGTAATAGCAACAATTGCACAGTTTTCCTCAGCGCCTGCAGCGCCGTAGGTGACCGTGTACCATACGCAACACTTTTAAATAATTCACGGACAATAGCCCAAAGCCACCCAGTCGGACACTGGGTCATGGCTCCATATACTCACCTTTTTTCCCAATGACGTAATAGATTGAAAAAAAAAGCTCGCAGCAACCGTTGCGCGGGCTACCGGATATTTGACAGAAAACGGCGTTCAATGCGTAATAGTCTTGACTTCTATTATGTACCGATGTTGTATATATAATGTGTATAATTATTGCTGAACAAAAATTACATAAATAGTATGACACTATTATGTAGACCGCAATAGACCATCCAGATTGTAATAATTTCGTTTTTGAAATGTTTTCGTTGCTTTCTTGGTCTATTCGAGTCATTTTTCTCTCATTTTTTAATTTTGAACGCTGCAATAGCCCACTGTGTCTTGCCCAGTAGCAAGGCGCACCATAATGCACTTATGTCTCGAAATTGTCGTAAACAATAGCCCAAATATACGTTCTCTCCTGTCTCTCTGTATACAAGAGTGAAGGGTGGAGGCGTGTATCAATCAAAAGGGGCGGCTCTTTCTCATTAAAAAAAAAAAAAATTGGAAGGGGAAAGAGTCGTGCCCGGATCAAAATAGTTTTTTTCAAAACTAAATAAATAAAATATTCCGCTGCTCTGAAACGAGCGAGGAACCTTTCCTCGCGGCAATAGTTGAAAAAAGGGTCTCCCCTGCCCCCTTGTAACCATTTTGGGTTCGGGTAGTGGGGGAGGGTCTTTCCATATCAAAAACCCGTGTCTATACATAATGTCAAATACTATTATGTAATAAGAGTATTGGCATACAAAATGGTTGCTTCGCTTCTCTTTTTGGTTCTCTGTATTCAAGAAGTCAAGTGGGGCTCCATTATTCATTTCGTTTTTTGTTTTTTTTCTGTTCGTTTTTACCGCGGTCTTAAGTTACCGCGAGAATCTCATAAAAATGTTACAATAGAACAAATGCAGTTTGTTTTTTCATGTTTTTCGTTTTTAGAATCAATAAATCAGTGTTAAGTTACAGGATACACATAAATATTAATTAGCTATAACTAACATTTTTCTCTCTCCGAATAGTTGGAAAATTCGTTTGCTGTGGTTTTTCCTATATTTTTCTTTTGTTTTGTTTACAACTCATTTTATTTAAACGAGTCTTTCGTCCCTCCACACTTACCATCCCATAGTCTTCCACTTCGTTTTTTTTGTTTTAAATTTTTTGTTTCGAGAACGTTCCATTGTTTTGTTTTTGTCAAAACTTAGGGTGGGGTCTTATAAACATAAATAAAAAAAAACACGAGCATTTAAGTCAAGGCAAAGTGAACAAAAATCGGGCAAACCAATGATAATTTAGCAAATTTCATTTCGTTGGCGTTAAACGGATCAGTTCCATTCTTTTTACCTCCTCTCACCCCTTTTATAAATTGTCCTTATCACCTTCTTAACGTGAAAACCCACATGAAACACAGGTTTTTTAGTACAATAGTTTTTCTGCTATAATTCGTTAAGTAAGCAACAATGTTATCAATACAGTGAATGTTTTTACGAATAATCATTTTTTTTAAACTAATTTTTAATACCGATACTTTGTTCACAACTCGGATGCTGTTCATTCTTTTTTCGTGAATGTATTTTAGATCATTTTTTTTCTGTTTTATATTGTTACCCATATTCGTTGAGTTTAGGTTTTTTTCCTTATTCAACCGGCAATACCTCAAGTTTCTGTTTAATTACACACTTTTAGACCAATCGTTGACTATGCATAAGTTGAACTGAATAAATCCGGGCGTGTGAACAATAAACGGTATCTTAAAAAAAAAAAAAGAACAAAATAATGCCGTGATACAAAAATAGTGACCTGATAAAAACGTGAAATTATTTTACAATGAACTTTCAAAATTTATTATTTAATTTAATAACCGAAATCAGGTTGCTATTCATGATTTTTTGCTGCTATATAAGTCCATTGTATCGCTACAGGAACATACAAAACAGTCGAAACTAATTACCTAGTAACGTGACAGCCGAGTTTTTGATTTTTTTTTTTTCATTTGTTTTTGTGACAGTATTAACTCTAGTTTACAGGATGTTCTTAGTAGTCTTCAATATTGTTAGATTTGCATGATTAAAAAAAAAACAATACAAAGAAAGAAAGAAAATATTTAAACCCATAAACAATAATAATTGATAAGGATTAATTCTTCTCTCTTCTATTTCTTCCGCTATACTTTCTATCTCTGTCTTCTGTCTCTTTCTTGCAATTTTTACAAAATAGATGTACCAGTGAAGAGATGATTAATGTTTGTTTGTTGGTTTGCCAGAATGTCAAAGATTTACACACACACGCACACTCGGGACTCTTTTATCGTTTTATTTTAGCGTGGCTTAAGAGGTGGTCGTTTGAAAAACAAAAAGAAATAATTAAATAATAAGAAAAATAACAAAATGTGTACTTTATTTTTAATAATTCGCGGACTCCAAGGTTTAATGTTCCAAAGGAAAAAAAAATATATTGTATAAAGACATTGTAAAATAACTTTTTTTAATAGTTAAATGTACAAATTTGACTCGTCCAAACGTTCGGATTAGTTTTTTGAATCGAAAAAAAAAAATGATTTTTACATTTTTTAAAAAGAAAAAAATTACCAATCCTCCGAAAAGAACAAAAAAAAAGCTTTTGTGAAACAAGACTATTGAGTTCCTATAGTTTTGAAAGCTGAAGAAGAAAAAAAAAATACAATCAAAGAAAATCGCGATTTTATAGGCAAAAATAAAATCAAAGTGTGTATGTAAACCAAGTATGAGTGTGACTTTCCAAATGATGTTCCATTTTAAATAAAGACAAAACAAAGTTAGGCCTACATACTTTAACCTACCCTATTCAGTAATAAATTATTTTTTTCCAGATAATATGTTTGAAACGAAAAAAAAACTGTCATTTTCTGGTGAAAAACACGACATAATTTTTAGGACTTCGAGGGGCAAAACGAAACACACACGAAAATAGGGGGAAAAAAAAGAAAATCTCCAAATAAAACGGCGAAAAAAAACACGTTTAAAAAGTTTATATTTTGTTTTTCCACAAATTAATGTGTTTTTTTAATAAACATTTGGATGTTCAAAACTCTATTTTGTAGAAATATTGTATTTTGGCATAAGTTGTTTGTTTAAGAAGCATAATTATGTCTTACGATTGGATTACGTATACAAAATGTAATGAATATATTTAAAAAAAGGCATAAAGAAGGACAGAATCCTAATAAAATATGTTGTGTAGTACTATTGATGTATTGGAGAATAAAAATTTATTAAAGAAAATATTTTGAGTTTCAGTTTATCTTGAAACCCAAAGCTGAGCGACGGACGGATACAAAATGAAAAAAAATCACTAATTCGCGGCAAAAATTGAAAAAATCACCAATTAGCACAGCCAAAATTAAGAAAAACGTTAATTTTCAGTTCAAATTGGGGAAAAATGCTAATTCTCAGTTAAAAATGGAAAAAAATTGCTAGTTTGCAGCAAAAATTGTGTCAAACGCGTATTCTTGGCAAAAATTGACAAAACTCGGTAGGTAATGCATGGGTTGGAAACGCTACCACGCTGCTAACGAAAGATGTTAGACACATGAGCCAATACGCCTTAGCCAGTGCATATGACGGGCGCCCCGGCTTATAGGAATGAACACGACTCGTGCTTTCTGCCACACCTCAGGGATTCTGCCCATTGCCAGGCAAGCCCTGAAGATGCAACGCAGTCGTATGGTGACCTCCTCCCTCCCCCCTCCTGCAGGAGTTTGGGGATTATGCCGTCCAGTCCAGGAGCTTTAAAGGGGGAAAACGAACCAATGGCCACCTCCCTAGCCCCTCATCGCTATCTCCAGGGAAGTACGCCGATGCCGCAACAAAAGCTGTTCCCTCGTGGCCCCCTTCTGATATAGCTCAGCCTGACATCTACTATGTCCCTGAACAGAACTCATTAACCTTCAGTGCTTTCAATCCGCTTCTCACGTAGAGGCATGCACGTCGACAAATCTAGAATAAATGAACCCACCTCCAATGCTGCCCAATCCCGCCACTTTGTCCCCTTGAAATCCAAAGTTCTTGAATGAGGGCGACGTCGTAGCATGCCTGCTGCAAGCGGCCGGGAGAGGATGGCGGCGGATGGAGGACCCTACTGTGCTGCAGGTTCACCTGAATCAACCGCAGCATCAGAAGAGGAGGCACTCCCCGCCACCTTGAAATTGATTCTCTGGAATGCGAAGTACGGTTGCCCGTTATCCCTCAACCACTCCATCAGAGTGTCTTTGCCGATCCCGAGCACCAGCGTCATCCGTTTGGGGTCTTCCGCACTCACTCCCATGGCCATCCCCCCTCTGTCGAGAGCCATTTATTCTGGGTCTCGAAAAGGGGGGATGAGTTTCCTGGGGTCAGACTCCCTAACGAGGTCTGTGGGCACCTGAACCACTTTCCGGGCAGGTCCAACTCTCAGGTTAGCCCCGTCCCAGGGTTTCATTTCCTTGACGTCGGCTTCCAGCCAGGCTTTCACCTCGCCATCAGCGCACGTCACATGTACCACCCCCACCGCTGGGGTTGATATTCGAGAACTTGGGGCTCTCCCTCTTAGGGCATTTAAAAACGCCCTTCAGGACCTCTCCTAAGCACCTCCCTGCCCTCCTCCTCCGACAGCCTGACCCTAGGGTACTCCCCCAGGGAAGATGGCCATCTTGGTTGAGGTTAAGAGCCTCTTTTAAAGTTGTTTTTTTCCGCCAGTCACGGGTGTCTTAGGTCGGGTACCTGCCCTTCCTTGGGCCTCTTTAGAACCCTCCTCCCCCGTCGACCACCGAGAACCCGTCGAGGGCGTAGATTGAGGGGTCCTACCCCACTTACGCGGTGTTTCCCCCACTCAATCCAGGTTTTGGGTGCACATCACTGTGGCCTTGGCCGAGCATCCGTAGACGTCCCGCAGCACCTGCCCCAGCCGAGCCGAACTTATCCCGAGGGGTTCCGGGTATGCTTTGCAAGGCTGCTCTTTCCCTCGCCAACTTCCTCCTCTGAGCTCCGGAGTGCCTCAACCGAGGAAAGCTCCGCCCGAGGGGGGAATGCCCATTTCAACGTCCCTGACGGCCGTATCCACGGACAGTGCAGCCATACCCCCCGCGTGCGTACTTCCGCGCCCTTGGGGGTTCCGTCTGAGGGGAGATTCTCCCGGCCCCCCCCTCTCAGTATTTATTTTGCTTTTGCGTAAACAAGAGTCCATAAACGATCCCACGAGCAGCTAGGGAAAGTGTGGTCCACCGCCGGCAGAGCCCCCGCATGCCCGGGGTAAGCCTAGATACACCAGGGGGTCGGCCGGTAACCTGGGAGTTAGTCGTAAGGCGCACTTTACCCACTGCGCCACTCAGGCCTTATACAGGCACCGACCGCACTCCGTAGCCTTGAGGGATGAAAGGGAGGGGGGAAGGTTAATACGAGCGATTTAAGGACTGGGAACGCTCGAATAACTGGAGAGGTTCTGGTAGGCCACACCATCTTTCGTCCTGGGGCCTTATTCTGAACGGTCGGGAAAAAATGCCGCGAGCGGGATCCAAGGACGCCGAATAAGAAATAACATTATCCCGCCATAGCACTCTTTGCGGCATTTCACGGCTTCGGAATACGGTCCCAAGTCTCAGGACGCCTTCTTATACGCTTGATTGGTCCACGGCTCCGTATTTTATTCCGGACCACCCCTCAGCGTGGGCGGCTCGGGCCACCCGAGGGACGCGCGCGATATTGGGGTTCAAGACCCCGTGTGAGGAACTCAGTCCCTCACCCGCAACAAGTCTGACACGGGTCTCTTTTTACTTGCATTGGCACCTCGACAAGTATCGGAGGAAACGGCAGTGGGGGGGGGGGGGGTAGCCGTACGGGGCGGCAAAAAGCAAAATCCGGGCCTGACAGGATGTCTGTTCGCGAAAAAAAAAAGTGTAGTGTAGTGCAGGGCAGGGCAAGCTGGGGCAGCTGGGTGTATAGGAGTGGGCAGGAGAATTTTCACGGGAACGCTTTCTCTTTCAGTGCAGGCTGGTGTAAATTCATAACAGCCTTGTTACCTTCTCTTTTTCTTGGTAAACATATAAGACGGAGGCTCTCCGGACACAACATACATATAGTTTTGATTAACTCGAATTGAAGAAGTTTATTCAAATTACTACGACTACTGGCCTAAACGCCGAGATTGAGTGAAGTGAACAATAATGAGAAGGAAAAAAGGTAACGGGACTGTTACATTTATCAAAAAACTTGGAGTAACTTGGCGCAGGCTGGTGCAGCACAGAATTCATCGCGAACGCCCTACACTCGCTACACCAGCTGCCCCAGCTTGTCCAAGCCTGCACTCATTTCTCAGGAAAAGCTTTTAGAGTGCTCTGGTGTGCACTAGTGCACCCTGGTGCGCCCCAGACGAGGTTCGCGAACAGACCTTGGGGCCATTATGTATTAGGCCGCGTCCGCACCGGAGGTGGCTAGGTTAGCGCTAGGATGGGCTGGAGGGTCGATAGGTGCCCAGTGACTGGCAAGGTTCTTATACTGCCTTCTTGAGCTATTAATAGTAAAATGTTCGTTTTCAACAGCGGGACCGTGTTGTGGCGTGAAGGAAAAATTTACCTCCGAACGAAAGTAGAGACTTCAACTTCTGGAGAAAAGCTCGCTTAAATCGTTTCAAACGCATCATACAAAGAATTAGTGGCAAAATAATGACGACTCGAGTAAGCAGCAACTAGATAACGTCATATAGCTTCAATCATTTTCGTGTTTGAAATTTTGGTAAATAGTTTTGTCTGATTCCGTCACGTGATTTTATAAAATTCTCATAATGTATTCTTAGGGTGCGTTCATAGTGAATCACCTTCACTGCGATGTGATCTTTGATACTTCTCTACTATCATCGATGATTTGAACCATATGGTTCCTCGACCCCCCTCCTGCCCGTTGCTTTTTTTTCAAAATATGGGTTAAAGCTTGAAGGAAACATGGTGTGCGTGACTTACGTAAATTGTGTGAAGGTGGACTTTCAAAGATTTTGAAAAGAAAAAAAAAGGCAACAGACAGGAGGGGGGTCGAGGAACCATATGGTTCAAATCATCGATGACAGTAGCGAGGTATCGAAGATCACATCGCAGTGAGGGTGCTTCACTATGAACAGTCCCATACAATTATTGATGTTTGTTCTTCATCGATGTTTCATCGGGGCATCGCTCATCGAGGTATCGCAGTGAAGGTGATTCACTATGAACGCACCCTTAGGTTTTATATTGATTTTAAGAATATACCCGAAACGTTTGAAAAATTACACCAGTAATTGATTTAATATTAGGCCAGTTTCATCAAGGTGTTTGGAAATTGTTTGGAGCAGAGTTTCCCTGAAACCAGCCGATAAAATTTAAAATGATTACGTTTTATTGACTGGTCCCATGGCAACTCTGATCCGAACATGTTTCAAACACTTTGCTGCATCACACCTTATAATTGCCTCCTAAATATTTATTTCACGTGTTTGAACCAATATTTTTGATATACCAACCCAATATATCTATTCAATATAATGCCACAATATTTTTTGTGGACTTTTCTTGGCATATTTTATCAATTTTTATGGCGCAATATTTTCTATATATGAGGAATTAATCCGTAAACCGTCTCAACTTGTTAAAATTGACATTGACCGGAAATGCAGTTCGTTTTTATCTGATGAAGCTTGTTTAGGCACTTCTTAATCATGTTTACATTTTTCCGTGTTATTTTGCGTTTACTTCTTTTTTACAGGTTTTCATGGAGAATGAAATGATAGAAATAATTGATAATTATAATCAAGCTTGTAATATATACTGTGCCGATATTAGTGAAGTTGAATTTACCATTAAAAAATGTAAAGGACTTAATTTTATTAATCAGAATATAAGAAGTGTTAAAAAAAATTTTGATAGGATTTGTGCTTTTGTTACTTCTTTGGATGTCGTGATTCATGTAATTATTTTATCTGAAACTTGGAATGAGAAACAACATAATTTTGAATTGTCAGGATATAGGTCCTTTATTACCTCATCTCACATTAATATAGCTGAAGGGGTGTCGGTGTACATACGGAACGATTTAGTAGTTAAGGATTTTCAAGTGGATAAAATTGAAGAATGTAATTCTGTGTTAATTCATTTTGTTTTTGATGATATTAAAATATCACTTACTGCAATTTATAAGTCACACGATAGAAATGTTTACAAATTTTTGGAAAGTTTAGATTTTCATTTAAATAATTTTAAGAATAGTGGTATTCATATTTTGGGAGGGGATATTAACATTGATATTCTTTCACATTCAAAGATAGCTGAAAAGTACATTAATATTTTGTGTAAGTATGGAATGGTTTGTTACATAAATACTTGTACAAGAATGGCTAATGGTTCCGGATCTTGTCTTCATCATATTTTTGCGAGAGGTTGTTTAGTGGATAAAAGCGTGGGAGTATTATATGACAATGATTTGACGGACCATTTAGTGGTTATGGGCTGTTTATTTGTACCTAGTTGTAAAACATTAAACCCTAATAAGAATTCTAATGGAGACAAGAAGAACTTTTCGCGCACTGTTATTAATTACACTAAATTATTAGAAAATGTTAGTAAGGAAAGCTGGGGTACTTTGATGACGGAAACCGATGTCAACGTAGCTCTTTTAAATTTTTTTGAAATTATCGAGGGCCATGTTTTATCTTGTACAAAAGAAGTTAATACGAAAAAAGGCAAGTTATGTAAAATAAAGCCCTGGATTACGAGAGGAATTGTCATTTCCATACGCAATAGGGATAAAATTAAAAAAACTTTAAAGAAACAACCTTTTAATGTGGAATTAAAAATGTTCTATAACCGTTACAGAAACCTGTTGAATCTTTTGATTAAAAAAGTGAAAAATACGTATTATGGTGTGTTATTTAAAAAGTCAGAAGGTAATATTAAATCGTTATGGGAAACAATTAAATTAGCAACTAATACTAGGAAGAATGTGATCGATGTTTGTTTGTTCAAAAATTAGAAATGACGACGGGAGCTTTTTGAAAGATAAGGTTGACATTGCGAATTCTTTTAACGATTTTTTTGTCAATGTTGGTCAGAAAGCGTGCAGGGACATAAGCCAACCTGCAAATGTGTTGGTAGATAATTTGAGGGCGAAATGTTCTAATTTAACTGCAACAAAGTCAATGTTTTTGAGTCCTGTAAGTCATTCTGAAATTGAAAAATTTATTGCTGGTTTAAAACCTCAGAACAGTTATAATTATGGGGGTATCACAAACAAGGTTCTTAAAATGGTTAGTCCGTTCATAAGTATGATCTTATCGCACATTTTTAATCTGGGTTTTGCTACGGGTGTTTATCCGGATCTGTTCAAGAATTCCATTGTAGTTCCGCTTTTCAAGTCAGGGGATAAGGACTTGAAAGACAATTATAGGCCAATCTCATTAACCTTGTCGCTTTCCAAAGTTCTAGAAAAATGTATTAAATCTAGGTTAATATCTTTCCTGGAAAAATCGGATATAATTTCAAAGAGTCAATTTGGTTTTCAACATAATTTAAGTACAGAACATGCTTTATTTCAACTGAATAAATTAATTTCCCAGAAATGTAATGAGGGTTTTCAATTAATGGGGATTTTTCTGGACATTAGTAAGGCTTTTGATTGTGTGCAGCACAAAGTATTATTAAATAAGTTGTATGCTTATGGTATTAGAGGATTAACTTTGAAGCTTTTTGAGTCTTACCTTTCGAATCGGACACAAAGAGTTAGGGTTGGTGATTCGACTAGTAGTAGTAAAGGTAGTATGAGTGGTGTTCCACAAGGTACTGTACTCGGACCGATTCTTTTTCTGTTATATATTAATGAACTTATGGATGTTAAGCTTAATGGAAAGATCTTTGGTTTTGCGGATGATACGCTATTATAGTCTGGAGCGATTCACCTGCTGACTTAATTGATAAGGCCACTGAAGATTTTCAGTTGGTTAGGACGTGGTTGGATCTTAATTATTTACGGCTTAATATAAGTAAGACCTCTGTTTTGAGGTTCTCCGCAGCGTCATCATCGTCAAATTCTGAACGAAATCTGTGTATGAAGTTTCACAGTTTCAATTGTAATACCACAAAACATTGTTCCTGTGAAGTAATCCCGTACTTGAATAATTGTAAGTATTTAGGTGTATTTATTGATGAAAATCTGAAATTTAATATACATATTGTTCAACTTGTTAAAAGATTAAGAAAACTATTTTATATATTTAAAATTTTGAGGGGTTTGGTTAATCTAAGAGTGCTTAGAATGGTACATTTTGGTTTATTTGTTTCTTTGGTAAAGTATGGTATTTTGGCGTGGGGTGGGGCTAGTAAAAGGTATATTCGAATATTACAAAATGTACAAAATATAGTATTACGTATAATTTTACGAAAGCCATTCGGATCCCATACATCGGTTTTGTTTGAGGAGTTTAATGTCCTAAAGATCAAAGATATATTTCTGAGAGAGTCGTGTCTACATTTATATAAGACGGGTATAGAAAGCAACGAGATTTCCCGTGGGTTTACAACCCGAACGGCAGTTCAGTCAAATATAAGGTTACCTAAAGTGAATTTGGAGATGTTTAGAAAAAATGCTTATTATGTATCTCTTAAATTTTTGTACGACAATAAAATTAATCTCAAACAGTTCAGTAGAATTAAAGATTTTAAAAATTTCTTGGATGTCAAACTTAAGTGTGTAAGATAGACGACGCTTACATACAATTACATTGTATGTATAATACTGGTAGAATTAGTGTCTAAAATTAGTCATGTATTTTTTTATTATCTTTTTTAATAATTTTTTACTTCATTTTTTACTTTTACATTTTTTAGTTTTTTTGTCCGTATCGTTGTGGAAAACTTTAATTTTCCCCTCCCCTCCATCACGGAGTTTATGTTATTTTAGCCTTCCTTTGATCCTCGTTTCCCCCCCCCCCTCTTTATTCTTCTGAGTCGGGGTTGTCTTTCCCTTTCTTTGGGATGGGGAACTTAGTTTTTAAGCTGACACGTTTTTTCGTACTTCGAAAGCGTGGTCCAGCAAACACCCTCACCACTGGGGAGGAAGCGAAGTACCTCGCGAGTGGGGATGGAAGAGGGAACAGTAATATACGGGGCTTTTCGTGCATTTATTATGGCGACTGGTGACTAGAGACGTGCATCGTGAATGTGCCTGTTCTTGTTTCAAACGGATTTTTGATACGTTCATTTTGTCCCCATACGTTATTTCGCCTTAGTTCAGACGAGAAGCATTTTCTTGATTCCCAGTCAATTGCGGAATTCCACACTGTTTTATGCCACTGTGTACAACGCCAATCCCAATTAAGGTGAGTGGTTATTGTTGCTGCCAGTCTGTAACTAAGTTGTTTCATCCCCCAGTTTGGGATTCTACTCCTCGACTCATCGGGAATTTCCTTTCTTTATTCTGTAAATATTTTGCCCCCATTTGCCAGTCCTCAAATACAGTCCCTTTTTTCTTTCTATCCCAGTGATCCCCTTTCCATAAGGTATTAGCTGTGGATATTGTACATAAAATTGGTCCTCACGGTTGCCGGATTTAACCGGTTTTTATTTTTATTATTTTTTGGTAACGTTATTTCAAAATAATTATATTTTTTGTTTGTTTGTTGGGAAACTCAGCATTCCTCGTTGTGGTTGGGTTTTGCTTTTTTTTTGTTCTGCCAGGAGAGGAGGGAAGTTTTTAGCAGTTTAGCTTACCAAGCGTTTTTTTTTCTGCTCCCCCTTTTGAGGTCTCCGTTCGTGGCGGGATCATAGTTTCTTGGAGCCCATCCCATCCCCCCTTTGCTGTTCGGTTCAGTTAGTGGTTGTAGTGGGGTTTGAGTGCTCGTGCGCGTTAGCGTATTATTGAACCCTGATGTACTCTTTCTCTACCCCCTTCCTTGGTGTATCTTAGGAACTCCCCTTTTTGTATAATTCGGACTTTGTTAGACCCCCCCCCCCCCGTCTTCATATTTTTTACCCCTTTCTTGTCGGCTAGCGGAGTGGAAGCCTTGAAGCCTTCTCTCTGTTTTCTCTACCCTTATTTTTGTGCACAATTTGCTTGTCCATTTTTAATCTTTATTTCGTACAATGAATTCTATTAGTGTATTCGTCCGTAACAAGCTCTATATTGAGAGATTAAGAAAATTGGTCGATGTCGAAATCCTCAATGCATCGCATTTAGCTGAGGCTCAGGATATTTGTCGGAAAAGGGAGCAAATTGAAGAAGATTTTTATAATCTGATATCAAGTGATGTTGAAATTCCTGGTACACCGAAAGAGGTTTTATTGAAGCTTGTGGATCAATTTCTAGATCTTTATTATAGGATTCGACACCGAGTCGGCGGTGCAAGCCCAACGCCTTCTGTAGCTACAGTTGATAGCGTAAACGTGTCAGAAAAAACTTGCTCCCATAATAGCGACGAATTTAATAGTCTTCCCAACCACCCTTCTTCCATTGTGAGGTCGAATGGTGGGGAGGAGGAATTTATTAAACCCATTCCTGCTAAGGAAAATAATTTTTGTTCGCAAAAGATGGATTCGAAGACCATACTACCGTCTATCGAGTTGCCAACCTTTTCAGGTGAGGAGACCAGTTCTTCTTGGACAAATTTTTGCGGTATGTTTAAGGCCTTGGTTATCGAAGATAATTCTATCTCTGACCTTCGAAAAATGCACTATTTGCGTACATGTCTGAAGGGTGAACCTCTTCGTCTCATTCAGTCTCTAGCCATCGATGGCAGAAATTTTAATGTGGCGTGGTCTACTCTAGAGAACCGCTACAGGGATGAGCGAAGGCTGGCTTACCAGTATTTTAATGATATTGTTGACCATCCTGAAGTGAATCGGGACTCTGCGACTCTAAGTTCTCTGTTGACCGTCGCCATAACGAATTTAAATGCCCTCGAACAATTGGGCTTCCCGACCGAGAGTTGGTCGTTTGTTCTCGTATGTACCATTCTCAAGAAATTGGATCGTGGTACTAGAGAGGCCTTCGAAAGTCAAAATTCAAGGGATATACCCACTTGGGACGATTTAAAATGTTTTCTGGAAAAAAGAATAAAATCCCAGAAAGCCTTTGATCTTTTTACCCATAAAGAAGCCAAACCTAAAAAAGATTTCAAAATTGAAAAATCGTCGAAAACCTCTCGTTCGTTTCTCGCTGAGAGCAAGAGTGACCGCTGCGAAATGTGCCACCAGGCCACGCATGCTATCCCGGGGTGTGCTAAATTCCTAAAATTAACCCCCAAAGAACGATATACTTGGGTAAAGACGAGACAGCTTTGTGTTCGTTGTCTTCAAGGACACAAAACTCCTGATTGTCCCCATAACCAGGTGTGTAAACATTGCTCTTCTCGACATCACGATCTCTTACATTTCCCCGGCCGTGAAGGAAGGAAATCACCTAATTCTCAGCAGGTAAAAGAGAGTAGCGCTTACTTAATACCATTCTCGGACAATAAGTTATCGGTACCCCTTCATCAAACGGTCCTTTTAGCCACCGCGTTAGTGGACCTCCGTGACGCTTCAGGAACGTCGCATGTGGTCCGAGCCTTGCTGGATTTGGGAAGTCAAGGCAGCTTCATTAGCAATGATCTTGCAAACCGTCTGGCCTTGAAGAAAAGCCCCTCGACCCTAAAGATTAGTGGTCTTTCAGGAGTCCAAGTCGGCTCGGCGAAGTACTCAGACGAGGTCAATTTGGGTCCTGTTGGGAAATCTGAACCCCGGTACACGATTTCTGCCTTCTGCTTGGAAAAAATTACCGGGACGACGCCCTCGACTTCTCTACCCGCGTTCCTCTGGGATCATGTGACAGGGCTCAAACTGGCAGACCCGAGTTTTGCTTTAGCTCACCCCGTCGACATCCTCATCGGATCTGATCTGGTACCTTCGCTCCTTCGTTCTAGAAAACGAGAAGGACCCCCAGGCACTCCAACGGCCCTCGAAACCACCTTGGGTTGGGTACTGGTGGGACCGGTTTCTACCCCCTTTGATCCAAGCCATTCTCCAGCTCTGATTCATTTTTCATCATTTCACGTTTCCGTTGAAGAAGCTGTTCATCGCCTGTGGGAATTGGATCAAATTCCAAACAAGCCACACCCTAGTCCAGAGGAGGAGTTTTGCGAACGATTGTTTGTGAACGAAGTTTGTCGTTCACCTGAAGGACGATACATCGCCCCTCTACCATTCAAACCAGGGGAACCCATGCTGGGCGAATCCAGGTTGGGAGCAAAAAGGCGTTTGATCTCTCTGGAGAAGCGTTTAGAATCCAATGCAAATTTAAAACAAAAATATAACGATTTCATGCAGGAATATTTGGACAAAGAATTCATGGAATTAGTTCCGCCCTCCGAGGTTAAAGATCACTTCTTCTTCTTACCGCATCACGGGATTTTAAAGGAAGGTGCATCCGGCACAAAACTAAGAGTAGTGATGGACGCCTCCGCTCGAAGTAGCAATGGAAGATCCTTGAACGACACGTTGATTGCCGGGCCTAAATTGCACAAGGACATATCCGACCTATTAATTTTGTTTCGAGTAGATCCCGTTGTCCTAGTGGCTGACATAGAAAAAATGTTCAGCCAAATTTTATTACGCCGTGATGACTGTGACTATCAGTGTCTACTGTGGCGTTTTGACAAAAATAAGGAAATTGACGTGTATCGTTTGCTTCGCGTGTCCTTCGGAATGTCCTGCTCTCCATTCCTTGCAATGCGGACGTTGCTCCAATTAGCCTCGGACTATGAGCATGAATTCCCTCAAGCTGCCCGAGTGCTGCGGGAAAACATTTTTGTGGATGATATCCTCGCGAGTTGTCCGGATATCGAGTCTGCTTCCGACCTCCGACGCGAGTTGTCGGAGCTTTTAGGAAAAGGAGGTTTCACTCTGAAAAAATGGGCTTCAAATTGTCGCGAGATTTTAGCAGATATCCCTGAGGATGATAAGCAGAAACCCTCCGAGGTGGCGTTTGATGATACGTCATTTTTAAAAATTCTAGGGCTGCTCTGGTCGTCGTCGCTTGACGCGTTCACATACCAAGTGTGCCCTTCCGATAGTGCAATGACCAAGCGGGGTCTTTTGTCGGACCTTGCGCGTCTGTATGACCCTTTAGGTTTCTTGGCTCCTGCTATACTCCCGATTAAATTGATGTTTCAAGAACTATGGGCCAGGGGCGTCGGATGGGACGACCCTATTCCTACCGACATAGAAAAATGTTGGCGGAATTTTAAGAAAGAATTTCCTCTTTTTGCAGAAATAAAAATCAGCCGTCCCTTGCGACTTATAGGAGAAAGTCCTAGCTTTATAATCAATGGGTTTGCTGATAGTTCGTCTAAAGCGTATGCGGCTTGTGTTTACGTCACCTCTATGGTTAACGGTCAGCCAATAAACACCTCGCTTTTGATTTCGAAATCGCGGGTTGCCCCTTCCAAAAAACAAGTGACCTTACCGCGATTGGAATTATGTGCGGCGGTATTGCTCGCGAAACTCCTGAATTCCGTATTAACCTTGCTAAAGGATAAGATAACAATTCGAGAGGTGTTATGCTGGTCCGACTCGTCAATAGTCCTGTATTGGATCCAGCAATCGCCCAGCAAATGGCAGGTCTTTGTGGCCAACAGGATCGATACAATACAAGAATTAACAAAAATTGCGTGGTGGCATCACGTGAAGTCGGAGGAGAATCCTGCCGACTGTGCAACGCGAGGGTTGGCTCCTGCGGAGCTTGCGTCATTCAGTTTATGGTTTAAAGGACCAAAATGGTTGTCTTTTACTCGTTCGTTATGGCCTCTTAGTCGACCTCTTGTGCGTCGCTCACAGCTAGAGGAAGCTGCACTTGAACAGAAATGCCAGGTGCTTGAGAATCTTTTGGTGTCTCCGGGAGAACCCAACGATTTCATAAGGACCATCGAATCCCATTCCCGCTGGACTAAATTATTACGCGTCGTCGCATATTGTTTGCGTTTTCTGACTCCAAAGGGTACTGCCAAATCATTTGGTCCCATCACAACCGCTGAATATCGAAAGGCCATGCTATGTTGTATCCGGGCTGTTCAATCGGTTTATTTCAAAGAGGAAATTCACCGTCTCACTCATAATAAGCCTTCTTCGGGGCGTGTTGCCCGCCTGTCCATTTTTCTAGATAGCGACGGATTAGTGAGAGTAGGTGGAAGAATAAAAGCTTCGACGCTTCCGTGGGAAGCTAAGCATCCGTTGCTCCTCCCAAAGTGTCATCTTTCGACCCTTATTATAAGTTTTTATCACGAAGAATTCGGTCATGCGAGTTTAGGGTCAGTCCAAGTCATGATCCAAAGAAAATTTTGGATAATGTCGGGGCGCCAAGCTATTCGTAGCGTTGTTTTTCAGTGCGCCACTTGTTATCGATCAAGACCAAGGTTCAAAACTCCTCAAATGGGTGACCTTCCATCATATAGGGTGACTCAAGTTCGTCCTTTTTCTCGTGTGGGAGTGGATTTCACCGGACATATTTATATTCGGTCGTCGACTTTGCGTCGATATTCTAAAGAAAAGGCCTATATTGCCGTATTCATCTGTATGGTGACTAAGGCCGTGCATCTGGAGGCCGTTTCTAATATGACTACTGAAGCGTTCCTCGCAGCTTTTGATAGATTCTCAGGACGCAGGGGTCTCCCCTCCGATGTCTATTCCGACAATGGGTCAAATTTTGTTGGAGCCGATCGTGAATTGAGACGTTTATTTCAACTTCGTCACAATCAAGATCTTGTCACTGAAAGGTTATCCTCCAAAGGCATTCAATGGCATTGGTCCCCCCCGTTCAGTCCGCATTTCGGAGGTCTTTGGGAGAGTGGAGTGAAGTCAGCCAAATCGCTTCTCGTAAAATTGAGCGGAATGGCGGTATTAACATTTGAAGAACTGTCAACCGCTTTGGTCAGGGTGGAGGCATGTCTCAACTCCAGACCGTTGAGTGCTCTAAGTGAAGACCCAAACGATATGAGTGCCCTAACACCAGGGCATTTTCTCACTATGGACGCCATATTGGCTCCGCCTTATCCCGATATTGAAGATCAACCGATTAATCGCCTAACCCGATGGAAAATTGTTCAGAAATTTCATATTTCCTTTTGGAAAACATGGCAGCAGCAATATATTACTTCACTGCAATCCCGCCCTAAATGGCAGAATAAGGTCCCTCCACTTCACAACGGTGACTTAGTCATAATTAAAGACGAAAATCTTCCGCCCTTAGCGTGGAAATTGGGACGGGTGGAACAAGTTTTCCCGGGGTCCGATGGACAAGTGAGGGTAGTTACCGTAAAGACAGCTACCTATTCCAAGGGTGAGATCAAATTTCAAGTATTGAAACGACCTGTTGCAAAGCTTGCTGCCTTACCCTTACCCACGGGTGAATGCTGAGATTCCTCAGGGTGGGGAGTATGTCTAAAATTAGTCATGTATTTTTTTATTATCTTTTTTAATTTTTTATTTCATTTTTTACTTTTACATTTTTTAGTTTTTTTGGCCGTATCGTTGTGGAAAACTTTAATTTTCCCCTCCCCTCCATCACGGAGTTTATGTTATTTTAGCCTTCCTTTGATCCTCGTTCCCCCCCCCCTCTTTATTCTTCTGAGTCGGGGTTGTCTTTCCCTTTCTTTGGGATGGGGAACTTAGTTTTTAAGCTGACACGTTTTTTCGTACTTCGAAAGCGTGGTCCAGCAAACACCCTCACCACTGGGGAGGAAGCGAAGTACCTCGCGAGTGGGGATGGAAGAGGGAACAGTAATATACGGGGCTTTTCGTGCATTATTATGGCGACTGGTGACTAGAGACGTGCATCGTGAATGTGCCTGTTTTTGTTTCAAACGGATTTTTGATACGTTCATTTTGTCCCCATACGTTATTTCGCCTTAGTTCAGACGAGAAGCATTTTCTTGATTCCCAGTCAATTGCGGAATTCCACACTGTTTTATGCCACTGTGTACAACGCCAATCCCAATTAAGGTGAGTGGTTATTGTTGCTGCCAGTCTGTAACTAAGTTGTTTCATCCCCCAGTTTGGGATTCTACTCCTCGACTCATCGGGAATTTCCTTTCTTTATTCTGTAAATATTTTGCCCCCATTTGCCAGTCCTCAAATACAGTCCCTTTTTTCTTTCTATCCCAGTGATCCCCTTTCCATAAGGTATTAGCTGTGGATATTGTACAATTAGAACTATACATATAACGGTTAGATGCAATCCCTCGGAGGGATACAAGTCCGTTGGACTTAGGCCTCCGTGGGCACAATTATAGTTGTATAGGTATAACTTTGTTTTGGTTTTTTATTTTTTTGTATCATGTGCCGAAAATATACTTTACTTTACAATAAAACACAATTTCGCGATGCTGGTTGATTGAACATGACACTGTCGTGGATTTTTGGCACTTTCAGAAACCACTCTCCTGGATTTGGCTCCGTGAAAAACAGTGGGTTAATGCCCAGGCGGCTATTCGCTGGCAGAGACTGGAGGGACATCAGCAGAGTAAGCGCATGGTCGAAGGACCGTGCAGGAGGCTTACGAGCAAACTGCTCCGACTTAGCCGGAGAGACCTTAGAACGGTGGTAGGCCTTATTACAGGATTCTGCCAGCTCCGTTATCATCTACACCGCATCGGGGTAACCACAGAGTCCCCGGTGTGCAGACTGTGTGGGGAAGAAGACGAGACCGCCCATCACATCGTGTTCGAATGTGAGGCGCTCGCGGGCCGCCGGCTTAGCATCTTCGGGGCCGACCAACTCGAGGGTGCTCCGACCGGCGAAACTCTAGCCGAGGACCTCCTAAACCTCGTCAGAGGGAAGGGGATCCTGGACTAGATCCACAGACCCAGGGGGGGCACAATAATCCACCTAGGATTCCGTGCCGGGGGGGCAACCCTCCTACCCGTGGGTGTTGTTTCAAAAAAAAAAAAATCCCGTACTTGAATAATTGTAAGTATTTAGGTGTATTTATTGATGAAAATCTGAAATTTAATATACATATTGTTCAACTTGTTAAAAGATTAAGAAAACTATTTTATATATTTAAAATTTTGAGGGGTTTGGTTAATCTAAGAGTGCTTAGAATGGTACATTTTGGTTTATTTGTTTCTTTGGTAAAGTATGGTATTTTGGCGTGGGGTGGGGCTAGTAAAAGGTATATTCGAATATTACAAAATGTACAAAATATAGTATTACGTATAATTTTACGAAAGCCATTCGGATCCCATACATCGGTTTTGTTTGAGGAGTTTAATGTCCTAAAGATCAAAGATATATTTCTGAGAGAGTCGTGTCTACATTTATATAAGACGGGTATAGAAAGCAACGAGATTTCCCGTGGGTTTACAACCCGAACGGCAGTTCAGTCAAATATAAGGTTACCTAAAGTGAATTTGGAGATGTTTAGAAAAAATGCTTATTATGTATCTCTTAAATTTTTGTACGACAATAAAATTAATCTCAAACAGTTCAGTAGAATTAAAGATTTTAAAAATTTCTTGGATGTCAAACTTAAGTGTGTAAGATAGACGACGCTTACATACAATTACATTGTATGTAGAATACTGGTAGAATTAGAACTATATAACGGTTAGATGCAATCCCTCGGAGGGATACCATGTGCCGAAAATATACTTTACTTTACAATAAAACACAATTTCGCGATGCTGGTTGATTGAACATGACACTGTCGTGGATTTTTGGCACTTTCAGAAACCACTCTCCTGGATTTGGCTCCGTGAAAAACAGAATTTGTCTTATTCTCAAGTTTTCTCAGAGTTCCGGACATCGGGGCTAACTTTTTTTGTGTAGGTATAGGTTACACAAAGGTTACCTTATCACGATTTGCATAGGATTGCATGGGATGGCTGGGTAGATAACAGTCCATCTAAATATAACCTCTTTAGCCCCGATGTCGGCTTCCCTCCCAGAGTAGATGACAGATTTCCCTGTCAAATCTATTGAAGAACTAACAACGGTAGAAAATAGGATCAAAGAGTGTCCTGCATTTTTTTAAAATATAGTGAGTGTCAATTATTAACAATATTTTCATGACAATATAGGTTCACAGTTTTTCTTTGTCCAGGTCCAACATGTTAAATTCTCGGCTTGTGGAAACAATGAAAACCAGTTCATCCAAAGCGTAATGCGGCTGTTGATCCACGACACGTTGGCCGTCCAGTTTTCGTGGGCTGGGCAAAAGAAAAAGAAAAAATTCGAGGAAAGAACGGAGATTTTTCAAATAATTCGAAGCAAGCTATCGCTGGTACTTAAATTTCGTTCTGGTATTCATTTGCTTTCCTGATGCGTGCATTTTATTGCACCTCCGGGACAATTGGGATGTTTTCTGTGGTCAGCTGCATCCACGCAAGTCATACGTTTCGTGAGGGTCACCCCCCGAGGGTGAATCCCGATTCACTGGAATTGTTCAGTTTCCAGTATTGTCTAAACAACCAAACAACCAGCCCTCGTATAACGGTTTTATTCCCTATTTTGCGCCAGTGCATCTTTGTTTTCAAATTGTCCAATCTCTCTCGATTTCTTGGAAGAATCCATTTAGATGCATGTGGAATTAATTTGTTTTGTTGTCGACTCATCATGGGTGATTCGTGTTGCAGCTGCGGCCCTTTCAAAATTTCCAAATTTGGGAAAACAGGAAATAATTAAAATAATAGCCCATTGAAGTAGTCGAACCGTGAACTCCGTGCTTTTCGGCACCGGAACTGGGTCTTCGGCCATTTTTAATAAATGTTGTTTCTTTTAACTCCAATAATAATTATATGTAACATCTGTAATATATGTTTTGTTCTGATTTAAGTTTCAGTGGTCCTTGGATTCTTTGGCAATTCCACTGTTTTTGTCTTAAATTCCTTCATTACTTGGCTATTGGGAAAGGACTCGGCAGGTTACGATCGAGTTGGCATTGCATTGTTATCTAACTGGTTGCCCCGTTCATGTAAGGCCGGCGACACACTGAAGCGACAAATCGCAAAGCGACGCGATTCACTTGAAACGCAACACGTCGACAGAAGTGGCTTAGTTAGTACTTCGGGAGTTCGGAATGCCGGAGACAAGGGCTTTGTGATGACAAGAGTGAGTTTTCCGTTGTTATTCAAGAAAAAAGGCCAGTTCACAATTTATTGTCGGTACGGGAACGTAAATGCGAATGGGTGACCGACAGTAGTCGGACCAGACCAATCGTTTCATTTCAAACCCTTTCACGTTGCCATTCCGTCAATTTTGAAGTGGCTTAACTTTTAACTAGCGCGTTATAGGCTCGTTTCACATATACGAGGTTTCTCGCGGCGCGGTTTTGGCTGCCGCGTATTGACCACGTACACCTTTACACACGTGCGGTACATATTACTTGGTTCGATGAGAAAGCGGCATTCACGCGGATTACACGCGGAGGCCTCGTGAAACCGCGTTTGTGTGAAAAGAGCGTTGGGAAATGCTTAACGTAGAATGTCCACGTGCTCCTTTTATAGTGCTGAAGAAGATTACCTCACCCTGATGCTTGGAAAAGAATCTGAAGAAGGATACACGGTCCTTTCCAGCCCTCGAGTAGCACCCAACAAACGCGTACTAATTCATCGGCATTTCGTTCTTTTTGGATCGGTCGAATAAACGCCATTTGTGTATTATAGAATAAAAAGACCACGTTTTGATGATTCTCTAGTCAAAATTCATTTTCCAAGTAACATAGAAACAAGACTTCTTGGCCGAGCGATGTGGGGAATACACATTCTGTTCTGCCTCAGTGACTGAAACCCGGAAAAAACTATCACCGTCTGTGGATCAATTGCTTACAATAGACCTAAATTTCAGCTCATAAAACAACTTTTGGAACGTTAAAATTAAGTAAATATTAATAAATCACTCAATACTGTAATAAATTTGGGGTAACCAAGAAAGGTAATATAACCCAACTCTTATCTCGTGTCCGTTCCCTATTTCGAGAAACTTATAACCGGGATGAGCACTCTATAAGTAATAATGGTGAGTGGGTGTTCTTTTCCCTCATCGTGTTTTATTTATTGTCTTTATACTTTATATACACACGATTTTATTCCAGCATTCGAAAAAGGTATGAAACTATTGACTATAAGCCGGACATACAAGTATATAGATGCAGTTTCAACTGACTGTGAAACTATTCTGGCTAAACTGATACTGGAATACCCATGTACGTAGGAGCTTAACTGCACAGTTCTAACTGTTAGTTTCTGTACGTATTTGTCTGGCTAGAGGTTCACTCCCAGAGCCCGGTTCTAACGCAAGTTCTTCAAATTCCTCTATTATGTTTTTGAAATATTAGTATAACTCTACCACTTTCTAATGACACTTGGAAACAAAATTTCCAGATGTACATGAACCATATCATATGTAAAACAAGTTGGTTTTATTGATTTGCTGATTTCATTAGAATGTGGTTCAACTATAGTACTGTTTCATGAAACATAACTGGCACATGTTTGAAATAAAACCTGAATCGTGTCAGAAATATTTCGTGAAACATTTCAGAACGGTCCCATAGAAACCTGACATAGATACAGCTCTGTTATGTTATTGAAATATTACAAAGAAATATTGCCGAAACATCATGAAAACGTAACTGACACGTATTTGAAATGGAGCCCGAATCGTGTCTGAAATATTTCGTGCAACATATCAGAACGGTCCCATGGAAACATGACAGAAATGTTACTCTGCCATGTTATCGAAATATTACAAAGAAATCTTTCCGAAACAGTCTTATGAAAACGTAACTGAAATAAAATCAGCAACTTATCAGAAATGTTTCGTGAAATATTTCTGAAATAATACCTTGCCAATTGGGATAAGTCAAAAATAAGCCATTTTCCGTTCTTGCACTCAGCTTTACGGCCTGCCTCTACTCTTCTGTTCTCAAGAGTATAAGTCACGAAAAAAACCGAATTCCTATTCCTAAGGGGACTTGTACCTAACAGTATTGTTTGGGTTTTATATTTAAATTGAAAAGTTTGGAACGCTCTCTTGAAAAATTACTCTTAGTAACTGACACGTTAGATTTTATCCATGAATTTCCCTCAAGAAGGCGCAAATTGCTGTATTTCAGCCACCAGAATAGCACTCTCGGGGGCTCAATTGAATAGTCAGCCCACACTCTTTGCTGTTATGACTTGTAACGTTATCTTCTCCAGGTCGGATATAGAGTGAAATTCGTAGAAAGGAGTCAAATCGCTGTCCAACCTTTTCACATGAATGAACCTAAAAATCCTCATTTTTCCTTAAGCTTTTCGGGGTACCTCGGTACGCTACTGAGTCGGCTGATCCCATCGCAGTGAAATTGTATTTCCCTCTTCAACAAGCCCATCAAACTCCCTTGCACTAGAACGAGCCGAAAAGGTTCCCTGATAAACGGCGTTGATATCAATCTGTCAGTGGTTATAAAATGTCAATAATTTCCAACATTAAATTTAATTTAAATTGTTCAATGACGCGGAGGTGTTGAATTTGTTTCGGTCGACTCGGTGGTTCCCGATTTTTCATTCACCGCAAGAAAGAGACTGGTTCACAATGACGTCGCTGCTTGAACAATACGAACAGCAATATGCTGTCTCGACGGCGGATTTCACGGCTAAAATTGCCAAATTAAATTCAGCGACGAAGTGTGAGTGTTTTTTTTTGTGTATGTGTGGTCCTAGTTTGACAAAGATGTTTGCGTTTCACAGTTGAGAGAAGGTCGCTTGTTGGGGACTTGGAAAAACAGATTGAAGAACTGAAAGAATTAGTGAGTTAACTTTTTAATACGCCTCTCATGTCCTGTTAATTTTGCTCGTTGTATAGCTCGAACAAATGGAACTCGAAGTGCGAGAAGTGGATAGTTCTTTAAGGCAAAAATTCCGAACGCGCCTCGACAGTTACAAAGCAGAACTGACCAGACTGGAACACGAGTTCAAAATTAAAAATTCGACTAATTTCAATGACGGTGTTTACTGGCCTCAAGTTTATAATAGTTTGTCTCTACTCACCAGCCCTGTTGTTTGAATCGCTCAATACTCTTAGGTTACAGTTCGAGTGAAGCTTTTGGTGAAGTGAGCCTGAAAGAAGAGCAGAAACAGCGACTATTGGACACTTCGGAGAAGATTGAGAGAAGCAATACAAAACTGGCTGCGTCGTATTCAGTTTTACTCGAAACGGAAGAGATTAGTCACGGTGTTCTCAGGGAGCTTCAATCACAGCGTGAAACCATCCAGAGGTCTAGAGCAAGGGTGTGTACGCTATTTTTTAAGCTATTAGATGGCTACTGGCTTCCCCAAAATTAATTTTGAAGCTTCAACTAACCTTTTTTTGGTGGCGAGTTAACCTCAAAATTGAGAGCCACTTCTCAAAGCAAATAACCGTTTTTAAATTTCGATGACAAATTGTACATTTTTTCTACAGCTTCGAGAGACTGACGCTGATTTGAGTAAAAGCTCCCGCTTGCTTCACTTCATGATGGCCCGCTCCCGGCAACATAAAATAATTATCGCCGCAGTCGGTTTGATATTTTTAACTCTAGTCATTTTAAGTTTATATTACGTCATTAGGAGGAGTTAGCCAACGATTAATCACCAAGTCTATATGAAGGCTGTAAGAGGAAAACATTTCCAGCTCCTACATAATTTTGTTTTCCCCTATATTGAAACACGAAATCTAAAGCTAGTTGTGGGCAATTTTGGGCACTATTTTTTTTTTTTTTTTTTCGTTTTATTTATGCGATGTACCTGAAAACATTTTTCCTTAGGCCCTCCCCATTTGAGAGGCAGAAGTCTAAGGGCTGGCAAAAACAGCCTTGGTGTGATAGCTCGCGTCGCTCTAGCTGTGATTTTGTTCTTATTTTTAAATGTTTCTTAAACGCCTGTTATTTTAGGTACATTATCCTTTTGCCCCAAATTTGATCATACAACTGTTAAACGCTATAATAATTTAGCTTATGTCTCAGAATCAGAGCCCCCCCCCCACCTTCCCACCGGCAGTTGACACACGCCTAGTTACAATTTAATTTTACATGGGTGATCTACATTTATTACGCTCGTGTAATTGTAAAATGGCAGCATTTTACTGTTATGCTTTGTCTTGAAAGCTCTGAAGTGGCTGAATAAACAATTTTGTTGTTGACTCCATACTCCATAGCATCAATTCTGAGCGTACAGCGTACACACTATTAAATTGTCGCCTACATATTTCACCTCCTGACCCAAATCATCATCAATCACCAATATAAAATCAACAGTTAGTTGAAATTTTGGGTTTGAGCGGCAACTATAATAACCTTTGTTTTGCTAAACCAGAGTTTAATCAAAACCTGATAGCTGGGGGAGGGGACAACCGTGTCGGAGTCCATTCAGTGACGTGTGATGTGAACGAGTGCTCCAAGTTATTTTTCTTTTCGGGGGAAAAACTGGTGAAAATTTTGTCGTTAAAGTCGAGTTTAACTCGTGTTTAATTATTTTGATTTGATTGAACCAGGACGTAAAATGTTTCCAAAGGGTTTCGGCCCCTTCGAACGCCCTCGTTGCCGTCTGTGGTTGGGGGGAAAATAAGAATGTTCCATCTGGAAAGTGATCGGATCGGTTTTTATAGTGAAAGTGTTCCAACTTTCTACTGTTTGAGTGCGTCTCGCCCCAAAGTATCGTTTCGTTTGAAGAGGGTGGTTCAGTTTTGACTTGGACAAAAACTGCAAGGAAAAAGAACGCCTTGGAGATTTCGAAACATCATGTGACTTAAAGGTGAGCTTTTCTTCCTTTTCCGCGTTTTATTTATTGTTCTAACGACCAGTTTTATGTATTCAAGCCATGGAGCAACTTTTGTAATTATAAGGAAGAAATGGCTGTAGTTATTGAGACCACGGTGGGCGACATAACCGTCGATCTGTTCACAGAAAGACGTCCCCAGAGTAAGTCATACTACCTCCCCCCCCCCCAAATCATAACAATGGCAATGATTTGCTCAACCAATTTTACTTTGATATTTTCAGCGTGCAAGAATTTCCTGAAGCTATGCAAATTGAAATACTACAACTTTTGCCTGTTCCATTCGATTCAGGCCAACTTCATCGCTCAGACAGGAGATCCGACTGGGATCGGTACTGGTGGGGAGTCGGTTTTCGGGTGAGTTGAAATCATCAAAATAATATCGTAACCAGTAGCGTACCGTAGTAGCGGCGGGGGGGGGGGGCGATTCGCGATTAATGTACGGTTGGCCAGCGATTTGGCTCCTTTCGGCGATTTTCAGTCGATCTGACCTGGAGAATAAAACGTGCAGCTGAATACTCGATTCAGCCCACAAAAGCGTTTATTCTGAAGGCTCGACTGAAAAAATTTGCTACTTCTGGAATTCGGAGGTAACTTTGCGGCTAAAATTGAGAAAACACGCTGACTCGCTGTGTATAAAGGCAATTTTAAGGCTAAAATGTGGAAAAACGCTAATGTGCTGTTCTTGGGCCAAGTCCGCAATTGAGAGAAATCATCAAGGCCATCAAAGTGAATTATTATTGTTATTATTATTATTATTCTACACTGCAAACACCAAAAAATGGTATACATGCGTCACCACTATTGAGAAACTCGTCAAAAGAGTAGAACGCTCGTTTTACCAACATTTGTTTCACTTTTTCCTTAAAAGGCCCCATATTTAGCTCCCTCACGTCAGGCGGAAGGCAATTGAAAAACTTGGGTGCGAAAAAATCAGTGATGTTTTGCGATCTTTTCAAACGGCAAAATCTCGAAATTAGGTTATTGCCATTTCTTGTGTCATAGTTATGAATCGTATTGCGCCTCTCATACCTATCCAAATTATTTTTTACGTATTGCACAGCATAATATATACAAACACAAGGTAGCGTCAAGAGACCTAAGTCAACAAACCCCTGCCTGCAATCTGCCGAGAATTCCAGGCCCAATAAAATTCTAATTGCTCTTCTTTGAAGCTTGAAAATCATAGAAGCCGCCGTAGAATGGCCCCACAAGAGAACACCTTAAGTCATATGAGGATAAATACACCCAAAATAAAACGACAACAACACGTTTAACGATACACTATTCTTTAAATACCTCAGTAAGTAAATACCAGTATTCAGTTTGGATGCTAAATTCAAACCGTGAGCCTCCCACGACATCCTAGGGTCAAAGGTAATCCCTAGTAGCTTGACCTTGTCCACGGTGTTGGTGAGCTCGACCTTTTTCATGGTTAATAACATTGTTGAACACTTGTCAGCATTAAGCATCAATCCGTTGGTAGATAACCAGCAGTTTAATCTGCTCTCCATAATCGCTTTCCTGGTAACAACTACCTGTAAATTACCCCCATTTAAAATCAGCGTCGTGTCGTCCGCAAATAAAACCACCTTGTCATCGCCAGTACCTGATGAGGTCATTTATGAAGATCAAGAACAATATCGGACCCAGTATTGAACCTTGCGGCACTCCCAACTCAATTTTCTCAAAGAACGAATGAGCACCGTTGTAACGGACAGATTGATACCGGTTCGACAAATACGAGCCCAACAGCCGGATAGCTTCTTCCCCAAAATTATACGCTAGTAGTTTTTTTAAACAAAATATCGTGATTAACGCAGTCATATAAATATATGCGAATAAAAACGCTCTTAAGCTTGAAAAAAAATACTATAATTTGGGGATAAAATTGAGAAATATTGCAAATTTGCAACTGCTGACGCGACAAAAACTTTTGGGAAAAGCGCTGATTCGTGGTCTTAAGACGCACAGTGGGACCAATGTGGACGAAACTGTATTTTTGAAACTTCGAATTTCGTTCTAGTGATGCACGAGACCGAGACGAGACTTGAGTGGTCTCGGTCTCGCTCATGAGGGATTGGTCTCGGTCTCGGTCTCGTCTCGAAAAGTTAGTTGGTGGTTCGTGCCACGAAGGGGAGATAAGTGATACACTACTGAGTACTGACCAAAGAACTTTGTAATTTGTCCCAACATGGAATCGTGCCTTTAAAACAATCGTCACACTGAGAACGTGAAAGGGGAACTCAACGAACTGAACGCGATCAAGTCAAAATCTCGCACATGTCAACTCATTTAGTTCAAGCAAGAGACTTCCCTTCCCAGACAGGACGAGGCAGAGGTGCGCAATCCCCCGTCATCCATCGTACCCTCCTTCTCATGCTTCAACTGGCAATGTTATTTTATTTATTTTTTTTAATTGAAAGCAGTGTCGTGTTTGATTATAGCGACCCAGAGAAGTTTCAAACGCAAAATTAGGGTTCCCTTGCACTAGGCAGCCTGGCCGCGGCAGCCAGTTGGCTGCTGTGCAGTTGGGCTTGTTCTAGTGGCTGCCCCATCCAGGAAATATTTGCTGCCTAGTGCGCGGGAACCCATAGGTTGCAATGTATTTCATCGGCCCCCCCCCCCTCGGGAACCCTAAGTGTATTACGATACGTAGGCATAAAGGTGCTTTTAACAAAAGAGGCACGATGTTTTTGACACGAGACGAAGTCGAGCGCCATAATCGGCAGAGTTTGTAGTGCGATTTTACGCCTCTGGATCGTACGCTTTTTTTTTTTACCTTCGATCGAACAAAGCCGTTTAAAGCCAATTATATTCATAATTATTCAATTTAACTGTTCCGTAAAGCCTCCAATTTGCCACACAACTTCATTTCAGAGAAATAATAAAGAAGAAACAAAAGAAGCGCGTAAGATGTAGCGGGCTTCCCTGCCTCAATTCTTCCACCAACTCACCAACATGATTAGCTGACTTTGAGCTTTTTGGGATATAATTTAAATTTCACCTCACGGTTCCACTCACCCATCTTCCTCTTTAGCGCACGGCGTGTGTAAAGTAGGTCTTTACGCACGATGTACATCTGCTTGAAACACTTCTTTACGAATGATTGTATGAATAATAGATTATACACCTTGGCAAGAAATCGATTTTTTGGAGGCCGAGAGAAAAATTGGACGGGCGAAGCGTAGCAGGGCCTGGCCTTTTCTCGAGACCCCCAAAATCACTTTTATGACGCGATGTGTACAGTATTTTTTTTTTTTTTTTAACATGGGCTGATTTTTTGGGCCTCGACGATAAAGTGAGTGTTTTATCCCCTAGTCTCTAAAATAATCAGCTGTTTAAAAAAAATATCTTGCAAAACGAGACACGTAAGTGTCACTTTACTTGCAATTGCGAGTACTTTGTTTGGCTGGCGAGGCAAAGCCGAGACTGTTAAATGAGTACGAGCAAGTGAATTGAATTATGTACGATATTTTTCGCGCGACAGGCGAAGTAAAATAAATATTTGACAATAATTATGTGGAAGAATGAAAGTCTGTATGTCAAATTCTATCACAGACAGGCCTACGAGAAGGTTATACGACCGGCTTTTGTTTGACTCTCTTGTACTTACTCATTCTTAGTCTAGGAGTCTGGTAAAGTAACCACCAGACTGAGTCCGGTAAAGTAACCACCAGACTGAGTCCGATAAACTTTACCAGACTCAGTACCAACATTGAGATAAAGTACAACTTTCTGTCCTAAACTGCACAGCAATGACCTACTCACAGGGCATGAATTGCGAAAAAAGGAGCGAATTGGCGAGCAGTATTTTTCTTTCCATGGTAGCGCTCGATAGAACGACAACGAGCATTCTCAATTAACACCCAAAGATGGGACACCTTTCAACTAATTCTTACCGCAACCCCTCTCCACTATGGGCACCCCTGGTCAAGACAGTACCCACTTTTAACTTTTCTTCACTGCTTTTTCAAAAAACGAAGGAACATACCGACGCAGGATAGTGATTCGTAGTTGATGCCCCCCCCCCCAATTACAGACTCACGAGGCTTTTTTAACGCAAGCATGTTCTTCCTTAAACTACTAAACATTTAAATACCAGCGATTTATCGAATTATCACCTAATTTTAAAGTACCCTTGAGATATGTCTTTTAGTTTTCAGTTCGTTGCGTATCTGTAGGGTAATCTAAAGATAGTCTACAGGACAACTTTCTCATTACAACCAAATCCACTGTGGTCTGTGGTTCCAAAACTCCAAATCAAAAATTCTGATGAGAGGGAAGAAGCCCGGAGGCAGTGGCGGATCCAGAAAGCATTTGGGGAGGGGGGGGGGCATTGAATTTTCAATCACCAAAAAAAAATCTGTGATGGTGCTGTAATCTGTATGGGTTAGGATGAGTCTCCTCGAGACAAAGACACAAACCATCATATAATTCGTGAAAGGAAGAAATTGGCGTGTTTTATATGATAATTTTGCAAAAGTAATTATTTTTCGATTATTTTACGTCATTTTGTTCGTTTGGGGGGGGATATGTCCCCCCCTTGGATCCACCACAGTCCCGGAGGTCCATAACACAATAGCCGTCTCGGCATGAAACAAGGTATGTGCATCAATATGATGGGTATGTGAAACCCGTGTCTTAAGGTCAAAAACTCTTAAGGTGGTTATGTCCTCCAGTAGGTCACATTCAAGAAAGCTCCGCCTTCCTCCAGCATGCAGGGCCGTTTCTAGCCCTCGCGGGGGCCTCTAGGCGAGAACTATAGGGGGGGGGGGGCAAGCAGCCGGTGGAGACGCGGATTCAGGTTTTACTCAAAAGGCAGGGGTTTCAGAAATTGCATGCTTTGCTCTACAAAAAACTGGCTTGATAGCCACTCGCATCCTTCAAATAGCTAAACTAGGTATTCCGAGAAAAAACGGATAAGCTGACTACAGTCGCACCAAAAAATGAAGATTTTCGCGCCTTAAAAATGACTAAACTTACTATTTACGACCTAAAAATAGCAAAACTGGCGATTGCCGCTCTAATTGTAGCCAAACTGACCTCTCGTGCCTTACAAATTGCTAGACGAACGATTAGGGAGCCATGAAAATACCTGAAAAGTACATGATTCGCGCCCTAAAAATGGCTAAATTGACCATTCGCGCACGAAAAGTGGCCTTGGCTTTCTGGATACTTGGCGTCCATAAAACAGTTGAATTGGCTCCACGCACTCTAAAAATGGCTAAAAACTGACGATTCGCACCCTAAAAATGCCTATACAGATGACTCCCACCATGAAAAGGGCAAAATCGCGCCAAGAATGGCCAAAACTGAGCACTCCCGCCTTTACTTCGCCACCGAAAAATTGCAAAAATTGACTCTCTACGCCCTAAAAATAGATTCGTGCCCTAAAAGTATCAACACCGGTTGTGTTTTATTCGTTGACTCGTCGATCCGAATTTATTGGACTTAGCTCTTTAAAATTGCAATTAAGGGGGGGGGGGCGTCTCAATGGAGAACTTGCATGCATTTTTTTCATTTTTTTTCCGTTCTCAGTCGAGAGTGGTGCTAAAACAAAAGAGAATGGTGAAACCCTCAACTCAATAGGTGCAGGCAGCGATTTTTAATTGAATTCTAACACATCCTTGTACGAGGGTTGGAAATGGGACGTCACAACCGCCAACCAACCCCTCTCACTGACTTCATATTCTTGATACTTTCACACCTTATCAACCTAAAACTCTACATTAATTCATCTGTAAGGTTTTCGGGGGCTCCATGTGAGATCCGAAGGGCGCTCTGGGGGCACTATCTGTACCACCTTCCCCTTTAGAGCAGTGGCGTAGGTAGGAATTTGTCATAGGGGGGGATCAGATTGAAATCTCGTTACGGATGGAAGGGGGTAATTTCGCCTTAAGTCTCTGTATAAACAACAAATATAATTTTACTTAGCCTTTTCCTTAGCCACGAATCACCGCTATTTCACTTTTTCCAACCGCCAATTAACGCCTACGACCAGTTTAAGCCGCGGATTTCTCAATTTTAGCCATGAATGAGTGCTTTTTGTCAACTTTACCTGCAGATTAGCGCTTTTCTCAATTTTGGCCGCGTGTATCGTTCTTCTTAAATTCAGCCGCGGATTAGCGGTTTTGACCCCTCCCCCCCCACAGCCTCTGAATTTGCGCATTTTCTCAACTTTAGCATCAAAGCAGCGTTTTTATCCCGTGAGCGATGTTTCTTAATTTTCCACGATTTTTGGCGTTTTCCTCAATTATAGCAGCAAATTAGCGATTTTTTTCAATTTTTAGTCAGGGGGGAGTAGGACTTTTTTCAGTTTTAGCTAAAAATTAGCGTTTTTCTTAAGTGTTTTCCTCATGAATTAGCCTCGAAATAGAGGGCTTTTCACAAATTAGGATTTTTTTGGTTCAACATGCGCAATTTTTCTCAGTTTTACCCGCGAATTAGCGGATTTTTCACCCATTGCCATAAATTGACGGTGCTAAAATCTAGACAGCAATGCGACTAAAATTGAAATAATCACTAATAATTAGGGCACCTAAAATTAAGAAGAATGCTTATTTTCAGCTCAAATAGAGAAAAAGTGCTAATTCGCTGCTAAAAACGGAGAAAATGGCTAATTTGCGGCTAAAATTGAGAATAAGTGCTTATTCGCGGCTAAGATTGAGGAAAAATAACTAATTCGCGGTTAAAAACGAACAGTATTTCAATTCGGGTCAAAAATTAATTAAATTTCAATTCGCGGCTTCTGAAGGCAACTATGAAGCTAAAATTGAGAAAAAGCGCCAATTTATGGCTGTAGGTGGAAACGCGGGTAAAACTGCGATTAGCGTATAATGTATATATATATATAATTTGAGCCGAAATTTTTAGAAAAACCGCTATTTTGCGGTTAATATTCAGGAAAACACGATAATTTTCAGTTTAAACTGAGAAAAGTGCTAATTCCCTGCTAATTTGCAGCTAAAATTGAGGAGAACTCGAACTTGTCGAAAATTAAGAAAAATCGCTAATTCACAGGACAGAAACGCTAATTTTCTGTTAAAGTTGAGAATAAGCGCAAATTGGTGGCTATTGTGGGGGGGGGGGGCAAAACCGTTAATCCGTGGCTGAAATTGGGAAAAAAACGTTACACGCGGTCAAAATTGAGAAAAACGCTAATGTGCGGGGAAAGTTGTCCAAAGGCACTCATTCGCGGCTAAAATGGAGAAATTCGCGACTTAAACTGCGCATTAGCGGATAAGGTGTGGAAATAGCGCATGATTCGTGGCTAAAATAGTGAAAAGGCCGTAGTTTGACGATACGTAAAAAGTATATTTCTTGTTTAAATAGAGAATTAGGAGTCTCTTGGAGTTTTTCGCCCCGGGCCCCGATAGGTGCAGACCCGCCAGTGATCAAAACATTCCGATCAGATTCCAATTATTTTGTTTTTCTCTTTTCAGTGTCGTTTATGGCAATAATTCGAAGTACTATGAAGCGGAGAAAGTACCTAAAATCAAACACGACAAGGCTGGTCTTTTGTCGATGGTTAACTGCGGAAACAATATGTAAGGATTGTTGTCGGCGCATTGGCCAAGACGTTCAATTTATATCACCCACCCACTAATATTTTCCCTTCAAAGGCTAGGATCGCAGTTTTTTGTCACTCTCAGCGATGACTTGCAGTCTCTCGAAGAACATTGTGTGTTCGCTGAAGTGACCGAAGGTCACGAGATTCTCGTCAAACTGAACGATGCCATTTGCGACAACCTGTACCGACCCTACCAGGACATTAGAATCACTCATACTGTCATTCTAGACGATCCATTTGAAGACATACCGGGCATGATAGTTCCTATCCGTTCGCCTGATGTTCCAAAGATACATGCATCGGTGTGTAACACCCCTCCCCCCCCATCTTATGTCATTGTTTTTTTAATCGATTCAATTATCGTTTAGAACGGTCGAATTGGAGCCGATGAGAAAATAAACGATTTGGAAGGACTCACGGAAACTCAGCTGAATGATTTGAAAGCCGAACGGGAGGCGAAAGCCAGAGCCACAATTTTGGAAATTGTTGGCGATTTGCCTCACGCCGACGTCGCTCCTCCTGAAAATGTCCTTTTCGTCTGTAAACTTAATCCAGTAACCACTGATGATGACCTTGAAATCATTTTCAGTAGATTTGGAAAAATTAAAAGGTACGGCAATTTAACCTTATTAACCTTGGTGGACTCGTTTTAATTATTGTAAACGCGTTGAAAACAGCTGTGAAGTAATCCGAGATCATCAATCGGGAGATTCACTTCAGTACGCCTTCATTGAATTCGAGGATCAAAAGGCTTGTGAACAGGCCTACCTTAAAATGGATAACGTCCTCATCGATGATCGTCGTATTCATGTTGACTTCAGTCAGAGTGTTTCAAAGATCAAATGGCGCGGCAAAGGCCGAGGGGTGCAGTATATAGACACGAAGGTAAGATTATCGCTTATTTCGTGCCCCTGTAATTGTGCGTTTAATTTCTATTTGTTTCAAGGATGATGACAAAGAATCCAGCCACTATAGCGATAGATATGTCTCGAAGAGAGATACTACGCGGGATAAAGACGGTAGGGATAACAGAGACAGGAATGATCGGAGGCGAGATGACGATCGGTCAAGACGTAGGACGGAGCGTGAGTCTGAGGACCGTCGTCGAAGGGATCGACGGAAAGAGGAACCAAGGCGTCGGGATGAAGACACCTGGAGGGAATCAGAAAGGTGGAATAAATATAAAAGAAGGCGAAATTTCTTCAAATAACGCAGTTATTCATATAGGTACGAAGAAGAGAGGAAGAGACGGGAACAATTACGTGAGGAACGCCGCCGCGATGAAGAAAGGCGGTACACCCGCCGTGAAGAGCGAAGAAGAGAGGAAGAAAGAAGGCGCGACTTGGAAAAGAAACGAAGCAACGGAAGTGATCGTAAACATAAGGAGACCAGTCGTCGCTCGGAAACTCAAGTTGACTCCAAGAAGGACCCAAAAGACGACCTCAGAGTCACTGAGAATAACAGGGTGAGGCCTGCTGATATCAAACGGGAAAACTCAGCAACGAGCGTTAAAGTGGCGAAGCCAGTGGAAGTTCCACTGAAAAATATCATAAGCCAGCCCGAGCCTGAACCGTCAAAACCGCTCAAAAAAGATCCACAGATCAAGGAAGAAGCTATCAACAATGTTTCCAGTTCAAGCAACGACACTCCCAAAATGAATCACGCCGCCGTCGCTGAAAATGACGCATCAGACTCAGTCTCGCTGGACAAGGTGGATTCAATGTCGGTTAAAGTACCGGACGAGAAAGACAGAAAGAAAAAGAAAAGGAAACGAACGAGCACGTCGTCTGCGTCATCCAGTTCCGACAGCTCCGCTTCTACGACCAGTTCATCATCTGTTGACAGAAAGAAAAAGTCCAAAAGATCGTTGACTGTCGCCAAAAAGTACTATCATCGAGGGAAATTAGTCAAGGTGGTCAAAAAGAAAAAAAGGAAATCCTCAGACAGTGAATCTCTAACAGAAAGTTCGGACTCTGATCGTAAAAAGAAAAAGTCCAAGTACAGCAGAAAAGTGGTGAAAGTAATCAAGAAAAAGCGTCGTCACTCGTCCGACGATACCGACAGTGACTCGTCCAGTTCGGATGACTCGGACTCGAGCCGGTACAGTCGACGGCGGAGAAAGAAACACGATAGAAACAATAAGAAGAAAAGGAAGGACTCTGGGAGAAAGGCGAAGAAAAAAAAGGGGCAAAATTCGAGCGATGAGTCTTCGGGTTCGGAAGATGGGAACGATACTAGGAAAAAGTGACCGGAATGCGGTACGTTTATTTTTACAAATCGGCTGCCATTCTTGTCCTCTACTGCTTAAAATTTGAAGACTTGAATGTTGATAGTTGTTTTAAAGAATTTACTGTGAAATGTGTCTGCTTTGTTTTTATCGTTTTCACTTTTTGTTTTAAATAACAACTGATACTGTATTTTTTAAATCTGCCTAATGTTTTTCACTCTCCATTATTTTACGTAGTCTACCGCTATCATTTTATAGATACAAGGGGGGTGGGGGAAGCATCCATTCGCGTATCCAGAGTCGGCTTAATGAGGGGGGCCCCTCCCCCCCGCCACTACCAATACCACACGTCACACAGTTGCAAGACAGACTCAGCATTCTTAATCTCTGATAATTGAAACATCGGAAAATTAAGAAAATCCAAAGGCCATTCAACAACTTCCTATGTAACGTGAACTATGTGCCAAATGTGCCTCCCGCCGAATGAAGTGGTGGAAGGAAAGATCTCATGTCCCACAGCTACCACCGATTTAAACCCTCAAAATTCGGTTTTTTAGTGAGCGAAATCTGAAACAATTACCTTTTTATCGAGAGAAACCCGCTAAAAACTGTTCTTAGTGCGTAAAATCGGCGCAATTGACAATTTCCTCATAAAACCGACATTTTCCTCATAAAATTGACCATTTCCCAATAAAACTACTATTTTTTTTCTCATAAAAGTGACATTTTCTCATAAAAAGGACAATTTCCCCATAAAATTGACAATTTCCTCAAAAAATTGACAAACTTGCCATAAAATTGACCATTTCCCCATAAAATCGACAATTTCCTCAAAAATTGACAACTTCTTGATAAAATTGACAATTTCCCCACAAAATAAACAGTGTCCTCATAAAATTGATAACTTGCTCACAAAATAGACAATTTCGTCTCAAAATTGACAATTCCTCATAAAGTAGACAATTTCATCTCAAAATCGACAATTTCCTCACAAAACTTACAATTTCCCCCTAAAAAATGACAATTATCTCACAAAACTGACAATTTCCTTATAAAACATACAATTTTCTCATAAATTCATGATTTCCTTATAAAATTGGCAATTTCCTCATAATATGGACAATTTCCCTATAAAACTGATTATTTCCTCATATAATTGTTAATTTCCTTGTAAAATTGGCTATTTCTCGATGAAATTAACAATTTCCTCAGAAAACCGACGTTTTCCTCATAAAATTGACAATTTCCTTATAAAAAACGAAATTTTCCTATAAAATTCACGATTTCCTTGAAAAATGGATGAATTTCTCGATAAAAATGGCAATTTCCTATAAAAAAAACCGACAATTTCCTCCTAAAATTGAATATTTACTCACAAAATTGGCAATATCCTCATAAAATATACATTGTCCTCATAAAATGAACAATTTCGTCTCAAAATTGACAATTTTATCATAAAGTAGACAATTTCATCTTGGTTACCGCTGATTACATCAGATACCTTTTTATCGAGAGAAACCCGCTAAAAACTGTTCTTACTGCTTAAAATTGGCGCAATTGACAATTTCCTCACAAACCAATTTCTTCACAAAACTGATAATTTCCTCGTAAAATTGACAATTTCCTTATAAAAACTGAAATTTTCTCATAAAATTCACGGTTTCCTTGTAAAATTGACAATTTCCTAATAAAATAGATAAATTTGTCGATAAAAATGATCATTTCCTCTTAAAATATATATTGTCCTCATAAAATGAACAATTTCGTCCCAAAATTGACAATTTTATCATGAAGTAGACAATTTCATCTTAAAATTGACAATTTCCTCACAAAACTTACAATTTTCACCTTATAAAAAAAAACATGCAATTTTTTCATAAAATTCACGATTTCCTTATAAAATTGACAATTTCCTCAAAACATGGACAATTTCCCGATAAAATTGGTTATTACAATTGACGCGGTGTGGCTTAATGGGGTTCGTTAGGACGACTTGAGCCAGGGGCGGTTTAATCCACAATAGGGTGTCCACTTCAACAAGCGTCCGGAGTATTCTCAACGGAGTAGAGCTAGTAAGGTTCCCGTGAGGTTATCCGCACCACTGGTCGGAAAAAATAATAACAATTCTTTTCTTTAATGGTTTCTGGTCGTTCCGGTGCGTGGAACTCGCGACTGTCGGTCTGGTAGCGTCCCTTCGCGCTGTTGCAGATCCTCTTGTCGAGCTAACGGTCCGTTAGCGTCCTTTGGTGCTGTCCGTAGTGTCGTCTTCGCCGGGTTCGGCAAGGACAGGGAAAGGTTCGGACAGGATCGGTCTTGCTCGATGAATTCTGGGGCAGACACAAGTGTCGCTAAGCCCCGTAGTATCTATTCGAGTTCCACCGGGGGTGAGGGAACGAGAAGAACTGTTGACCGGAGTCGTCTCAACGGTCTGGCACGAATACCTACCGGTGGTCAGGTCCACAATAGGGTTTCCCTTCAACAAGCGTCCGGAGTCTTCTCAATACGGACGTGTCGAACTTGGAAGGTTCCCGCAAGGTTATCCTGCCGGTCCGGTTTTATATATGCGTCAAGTGTATGACGACTTTAACAGTGACTGTCTAATCCACAATAGGGTTTCCCGTCAACAAGTGTCCGGAGTCTTCTCGACGGACATGTCGAACTTGGAAGGTTCCCAAGGTTATCCGTCCAATTTACTTGGAGCTATGCGTCCGGTTTAGGACGACTTGAGCCAGGGGCGGTTTAATCCACAATAGGGTGTCCACTTCAACAAGCGTCCGGAGTATTCTCAACGGAGTAGAGCTTGTAAGGTTCCCGTGAGGTTATCCGCACCACTGGTCAGAAAAAAGAAAAAAATACACTGGCTATGGGTAGCCTGTTGGGCTAACCGTCCGTTAGCGTCCCTTGGTGTTGTCCGCAGTGTCTTCTTCGCCGAGTTTGGCAAGGATAGGGAAAGGTTCGGACAGGATCGGTCTTACTCGATGAATTCTGGGGCAGACACAAGTGTCGCTAAGCCCCGTAGTATCTATCAAGCTCCACCGAGGTTAAGGGAATGAATAAAAAGAATAACCGGAGTCTTCTCTACGGTCTGGCACGGATGCCTATCGGCGGTCAGGTCCACAATAGGGTTCCTCTTCAACAAGTGTCCGGAGCCTTCTCATCGGAGTAGAGCTTGGAAGGTTCCCGTAAGGTTATCCGTCCAATTTACTTGGATCTATGCGTCCGGTTTGGGACGACTTGAACTAGGGGCGGTTTGATCCACAATAGGGGGTCCACTTCAACAAGCGTCCGGAGTCTTCTCAACGGAGTAGAGCTTGGAAGGTTCCCGTAAGGTTATCCGTCCCACTGGTCAGAAAAAAAAAACAAAACGGGGTAAGAGGCCTCGGTCAGGGTCAGCCTTATACCAACCGGTCAGGATCGAATCACTGAAGGGTCGGAAAGGTTCCCAATAGGCTTTGCCCGTGGATGCCTTGGTAGGGTGTGACGTCACGAACGGTCAAGAGTCGTCTCAATTGACCGCTGGACGTTTTCCCGTACGGCGTGATTTTTGGTGAGCGATCCTTCGCTTCGGGAAGACTGCGTCGTCGCTGTTGTACTTCCGGATCGTCGTGGGTTCTGGAGTTCCCAGTCGTTGAAGCCGCTGGAGGGTCGTACTGTTTCCCAGTCGAGTGGTCCAATTGCAGGCTGAAGATCTGGTCCAGGTTGCTGGGGTGTTTCCCGTTTGACTTCTCGACACGAAGTGATTTTTGGAGTGCCGGCCTGCCGGCGCTCGGGTTATATAGTCGGTGGGTGTGGGTGGTTCCCTTTCCGACTTTTCCCCCACCTAGAGGGCTCTTTTTTTTTTTTTTTTTTTTTTTTTTTTTTTTTTTTTTTTTTTTTTTTTTTTTTTGTAGGGATCTCTTGGAAATTTTTCCCCGGGGTGGGCGACTTGTATAAGTAATTGTTAGCGGAATTAATTACCCGACGTCACAATTTTCTCGTAAACTTCACGATTTCCTTATATAAAATTGACAACTTCCTCATAACATGGACAATTTCCCTATAAAATTGGTTATTTCCCCTCAAAAATTGACAATTATCTCATCAAGTAGACAATTCAATTTTAAAATTGACAATTCCTCACAAAACTTACAATTTTCACCTTATAAAAAAAACATGCAATTTTTTCATAAAATTCAAGATTTCCTTATAAAATTGACAATTTCCTCATAATAAGGACAATTTCCCTATAAAATTGGTTATTTCCTCGTAAAATTGATAGTTTTCCCATAAAATTAACAATTTCCTCACAAAACCGACATTTTCCTAATAAAATTGACCATTTCCTAGTAAAATTGACGATTTCCTCATGAAATATACAATTTCCTCATAAAATAGACAATTTCCCAGTGAAGGTACTATTGTTTTCCTCATAAAACTGGCAATTTCCCCATGAAATAAACAATTTCCCTATAAAATTGATTATTTTATTTTTCATGAAACTGACAATTTCCTCATAAAATAAATAATGTCCTCATAAAATTGACAATTTGCTCATAAAATAGACCATTTCTTCTCAAAACTTGAAAATTTCCCCACATGAAATCGACTATTTCCTCATAAAATGGCAATTCCTTATAAAACATATGCAATATTCGTATAAAATTCACGATTTCCTTAGAAAATAGATAATTTCCTCTCAAAAATGTACAATTTTCTCATAAAGTGGACAATTTAGTCTTAAAATTGACAATTCCTCACAAAACTTACAATTTTCCCATAAAATTGACCGTTTTCTTGTAAAATTGAAAATTTCTTCAAGAAATAACCAATTTCTCGATAAAATTGACAATTTCCCCATAAAACCAACAATTTCCTCATGTAATTGACCATTCTCACTTAAAATTGATCATTTCCGCTTATAATCGGCTATTCATTATAAAAATAACATGTATAAAGCTAGAATAAACGATCACCAATTACTTTGTTAACAATAATCACCGATCGTGTCGTTGGGGCAAAATTAATATGTTCCGAAGACCAAAAATGAAATTATTGTGGATAAGCAGGGGTGGGCAAATTACAGCTTTTTGAGTAATTAATTACAAATTACTTCCAAAAAAGCGGATTAATTACAAATTACCAATTACTTTTCACTTCCACGAATAATTAAAAATTACAATTACTGTAATTGAATTACTTTTTCAATTACCAATGATTACCCAAGAGCTGGATTTGTGGAACACGCAAGCGTCTTGCTCTTGTTCACTGTCATTTTTTTTGTGCGTCCAGCCAACAATCGAACGTCAGAACAGATCTTTGAGATAGGAAGCAGGAACAGCATAGCCTCATAAGATGCCAAACGCGTCGCATGAGTAGGGTTGCGAAATGTCCGGGGTCAAATTTGCTATCATCCCAGCCTGCGAACTGTCACGGGGAACCCCGGGCATGGTTTGCTAATTTGGCTAATTCGCTAATGGCTGATTCGTGGTCTCGCGATGCAACGTCCAGACTAAAATTAAGAAAAAAATCGCTGATTCCCGGTACATGGAGGCCATTCTACGCAATTGTGAAAATCAACGAAAAACGTTTTGTGTAAAGTTGAGAAAACACGCTATAATATTGACAAATAAAAGACGCTTTCAGGTTAAAATTAGCCAAAAATGGCAAATTTACAACTGAAATGGCGTAAAATCGCCCATTCGCGTATGAAAAAGGGAATAGGATGCTGAATGGACGCAAAATTAGCACAAAACGCTATTTCACACTGAAATTGGGAAAAATCGCTAATTTGCAATTTGCAGATATAGAGTTACGGAAAAACGTTAATTCGCGGATACAAAATGAACAAAACCACTAATTCGCGGCAAAAATTGAAAAAATCACCAATTAGCGCAGCTAAAATTAAGAAAAACGTTAATTTTCACTTCAAATTGGGGGAAAAGTGCTAATGCTCAGTTAAAAATGGGAAAAATTGTTAATTTGCAGCTTAAATTGAGTCAAACGCCGATTCTTGCCAAAAATTGACAAAATTTAGTAGATAATGCACGGGTTGCATGGAGATGTTAACACGCTGCTAAATTAGAAAAAGCGAAATTCGCTCAATTGAGAAACATCAATAATTCACGAATTAAGTGTCGTGAAATTCATAATTTAAAAATGATGATTTTTTGACAGAAAATGATGGTAAGATGTACATTTTTTGGTTTGAAAAAAAAAATTTACATTTATAATTTCAATTCGTACCTTCTGAAGGAATTTTTGTGGCTAAAATCAGAAAAATGGCAAATTCAAGCATGGCTATAGTACAATGTTAAAAATTACGCTAATTCACGGCTAGAACTGAAAAGAAGCAATAATCTATATCTATAAAAGTTTTATAAAATTGCTAATGCGGTGGTATAATGTGAAAACCCGCTAATTTGCGGGTAATATTTAGAAAATAAAATATTCAGCCTGGTCAAAATTAAGAGAAAGGTTAATTTTAAGCATAAAAATTGAGAAAATTGCTAATTCGCGGCTAAGAATGGAAAAAATCGCCAATTTACAGCTGAAATTGCGCCAGACGCCAATTCACAGGTTTGAAACGCCACGACACGTCACCGCTACAATTTAAAAAAAGCACCAATTCGCGGTTGAAATTGAGAAAAATTCTTATTTGCACCAAAAACTGAATATACGCCAATTTGCGGATTGTGAAGGCAGCTTTTCAGGCTGGAATTGAAAAAAAAAAAGCCAATTTGTGGCAATAGGTGAAGAAACCGCTAATTCCCGAGTAAACTGAGGAAAATCGCTCATGCATTGCGTACATATGGTGAAACAAAAACATCGTAATTCGTGAAAAGTCCCCCTATTTTGCGGCTAATATTGAGGAAAACACTAAAGAAAAACGTTAATTTCCAGCTGAAACTGAGAAAAGTGCTAATCCCCTGGTAAAAAGATTAAAAAATCGGTAATATGCTGCTGAAATTGAGGAAAACGTGGATAACTAAGAAACATCGCTCTCAGGATAAAGACGATACTTTGCTGCTAAAGTTGAGAAAATGCGCAAATTTATGGCTATGGAAGGGGGTGCGGGGCAAAACCGCTAATCTGCGGCTGAAATTTAGAAGAACGATACACTCGGCCAAAATTGAGAAAAGCGCTAATTTGCGGGTAGAGTCCAAAAATCGCCCTTAACTGAGAGATTGAGGCTATGATGAGACCAGCAAGATGTCCAGATTCAAGAGTGTGCTGGCTGGGTGGAATGATGACTAAAATGTGAAATTACCCGCCTCCTTTCAACCTTACGAGATTTCAATCTGATCCTTCCCCCCCCCCCCCAAGACAAATTCCTACTTATGCCACTGGTTTGGGGTTTCGATCTTTAAAAATTTTGTACCGTTTTTCTCAAATTTCAAATTGGCAACCCTAAGCTCGAGGATATCGCTCGTGTCATAATTGCTTTGAAACTCTTTTTTTTTCAGAGAATTTCATGCAAAAACTCCTCCAAAAGCTCCAAGTAAGGCGCGAAATAGTACCCGCTGAGTTTTCGAAGTAATATTGGCTCTGAAGATGGAAATGTAATTGGTAATTGTTAATTACAAATTACTTCGAAAAAGTGCTTTTAATTACAAATTATCAATTAAAATGGCGTGTTGTTATCAATTACAAATTACCAATTACTAATTGTAATTGAATTACGTAATTCAATTACATGTAATTCAATTACTGCCCAGCCCTGTGGATAAGTTACAATTTCCTCGTGAAATTTACAATTTTCCACGTCAAATTGACAATTTCTGTTTCAAATTGACAAATTTTTAATTAAACTGACAATACGCATATAAAAATGACAATATCCTCGTGAAAGTGACAATTTCTTTCTAAAATTAACGATTCCTAGAAAATTTACGATTTCCTTTTGAAAAATAAGTAACAATTTCCAATTCGAACTAACAATTGCCTTGCAAAATTGAAAATTCATTCAGAAAGGGCAACTTTCTCACTACATTGACAATTCCTCATACAAATGTCATTTTCTTCATAAAATTTACTATTTCCATATCAAACTGACGATGTACTCATTAAATTGACAACTTTGAGACTGAAAGTTTCCCCATAAAATCAACGATTATGCTCATAAGCTTAAGGATGTCTTATAAATCGGCATTTTTTTTTAAGGACAATATGTCACCTTAAAATTGCTCTTGTTGAAGCATTTCGCATATTTTTATTCCTTGATGCAGCATTTCACGTAAAATTTTTTTGCTTTGAATGTGGCGATTCAATATAATAGTGAGTGTTTTCCCAATTGCAGTGTTCAGCCCGCCGTGGGGCTGTGCACCGCGGCGGCCTTTCGAAAGAGTTTTTTTCCTCACAATGTGACGTTTTTGCTTAAAGTTTGCCCTTGGCTTGGATCTTTCGCAAAAAATTTTGCCCTTTTGACGTGGTGGCGTTCGCAACGTCAATTTCCCCCTCAGTGAGGCCATTCGCGAGAGTTTTTCCCTTGAATAACTTGGCATTTCGTGTCTCTCAAGAAACTCGTCCGACCCTTGGGCTACTGCGAGAAAATGACCCTAAAATGTGACCTTCTCCTCGGATGGGATTTTGGAGGAGGTTTTGATTTTTTTTTTTTGCGCTAGTGACCTCGACTTCCAGGTAGGAACCATGGCCCCTGTGGTCCATCCCTTAGATTCGCCACTGGAAGCATCCTAACTGTTTACATTGTAATGTGTGTCTTAGCCCTCTTACGACTGGCTGATAGGTTCTTAGGCTTGAATAGGCCTAAAACGCCTATCTTGCCCATTTACCACTCTGCGTGGCCCACTGTTCCAACGTGTAGCTCAAACCGTGACATGGGGCATTGCTGTCGACCCCTAATATTTGGTGTATGGAGGCACCTGTTCCAAAGTATTGTCTCCACCGTTGGCAGAGTCGATGTGCAATCCATAGCACTAGGCACGCCAGGCTTGTACCTGCGATAGCCCCGGTTCAATCCACTTCCTCAGGCTGTCTGCTACATTATGATTAATTGACGCCCCCAGAAGTGTAACGCCCGTACATTTCTGTGACTCTAGGAATCCCCGAATCAGCCAATTATAACCGCCGTACAGTGGCGCTTTGAAAGTGACGGTTACGTACAAAGTGTGAGGCGGTTTTCACACCGGTGGAGGGCAACACTGTCGAAAAAGAGGAGTGTCTTGTTAAAACCCGCCATTGCCACCGCGAAAAGAGCAACAGTCGGGTTTGTGATTCCGTGTTGGTTAGACCGGGAATTTTGTCTTTTTTATTTCGTTTATTTCATTCCTTTTTTTTTTTGGTTTTAATTATTTCGTTTCCCATTCGAAAATTGTTTTAATTTCGAACATCCTGACAGTGTTTTGAAGTGGGCAAGAGGTTCAATTATTTTCCATCCTCCCAGAGCCTTTCGACGTGTTTTCATCTGCATCATGATGTCCGAGGACATTCAGCCGAACTCCCACAACGGCACGGAGAACGGTGACAACAACGACAACGGCACCGTCCCAGAGATAGAACTAATTATCAAGGTGAGCCTTCTAGTGAGCGTTTTTAATTTATTTTTTATTGTTTTTCGCGTTTGACGTTGCTATCTCGACTTCAGACCTTGTCACGAAGAAGTTTGAGTTATTTGCTTTTTTTAAAAAAGGAGTAAACAATGCTGAGTGTCCCAAGATTATACTGCAAATAATCAACACAGTTGTCGCTCCCAATCAATAATTTATTGAATGTGAATGTGCTTTTCGACTCCTTATATTACAGTGCCAGTGGGGCGTATTTACTATCGAAGGAAGTGAAAGCCAGTGAAAGGGTATGGGCCTACCCGGTGACTGTTTCGATCATACTAATGGTTTTTTCATCAAAGCCAGCTCGATTTTTGGGCTCCTTTCTAAAAGGATCCGTGAAAAATTTTATCGTTTAACAAGAACTTATACCGGCATCAACCTTTCTTGAAAGCCCCTCTTAGCAAGGCGAGAGAGGCGTCGAACATTGAAAATGGTGGCGAGTAGGGGAGTTTTTTAGCCGGGGAAAACGTACGATATTCTAACAATTTTAGTAAAACTAGCCCTTTCCCTACTGTTGAACGACGTAATATTAGCAAAAAATAAAACATTACAATGTCAAGTAAGGCTCAATCAACTGGCCGCCTTAAAAGGTTGAGTTTTCTGTTGGACTTACTGAGAATATGCGGCGTTTAGTTCCCAAGGCAGTTCCGTTCAAGAAACACCGACGCTATGTACCGGATAAGATCCCACTAGCGGTTTTTAAGGACGGTATAGTTGGCGTGGAAATCGCTTCTTGGATAAAATTCCTTCGTGGAGGGCAAATGTAAACAAATTAGGTACTGTCAAACTCAAAATGACCCGGGAGAAAAACAGGAGCGCGAAAAGTAGGTTTCAACTGTTACCTTCTGCGAAGAGAAGGTTATAGTACCACGCCAGTTCGCCGTACTCTAACCTTCACCACCCTAAAGATAACAGTTGAAAGCTACCTTTCGCGGTTTCGTATTAACTAACGACTTGTTCCTGAAAACATTTTCTATTCGAATTTATGAGAGCAGAATTTCAGATTTATCTTTGGGGTTGCAAGCTCTACAGTTTTTAATGTGGATTTACAGTTCTTACTGCGGATCTACAGTTTTTACTGTGGATCTACAGTTTTTACTGTGAATCTACAGTTTTTACTGTGAATCTACAGTTTTTACTGTGGATCTACAGTTTTTACTGTGGATCTACAGTTTTTACTGTGGATCTACAGTTTTTACTGTGGATCTACAGTTTTTACTGTGGATCTACAGTATTTTGTGTGGGTCTATAGGTCTACAGTTTTTTCGTGAGCTTCTACAGATTTTTTTTTGTTTTTCCTACCCCCCGCCGAGAATATCTTTGGGCCAAACCGTGGCGGATCTACGGGGTGGGTTTTGAGGGTTTAAACCCCCCTCCCCTAAGAAGATGACGTCCGCCAAAAATTTGTTCATAGTCATTCCAGAGATTTCTTCTAATACCTTGCACATACCAAAGGGCGACTGTTGAAGGGGGATCTGCACAGAATGATGATTCATCGACGAATGGGCGATCTCTTGATGGTGAGGCCACCATTCATTGAGGGGGGGAGGCACCAAAAAGCATAAATAGTTGAAAAAAAAAAGTGGATTTTTAAGTTTCAAAGCGATGATTAGCGGCAAATATTGAGAACAAGCGATCATTTGTCACTTAAATTAGGAAAAATACACCAATTAGAGATATCTGAAGGCAACTTCGCGAACAAACCAGAGAAAAAACGCCAACTCCAAATTCCTATAGGCCTTTAAGGCAGAAGAAATTGAGGAAGCGTTCTAATGTGCTACTCTTTGGGCAAGTACGCGGAAGAACGCTAATATCAAATAGCGGCTTTTAGCGGTAACAGAAAAGCGTTGACTGAAAATGAAAAAAATCACTAATATGTGGCGAAAATTGAGAAAAAGCTGAAGTCCATCGCTCACCTGGCTCAACAATTAATTTTTGAAAACGCAAAATTCGTGGTTTTCTCGAGGCAACAAAAGAAAAAATCGCTAATTCACGGCTAAAATTGAGAAAGCCACGTAATTCGCGGCTTAAACTGAGAAAATCTACTAATTCCGGCCTAAAATTGAAGTAAAACGCTCATTCACAACTAAAATGGAGAAATAAGCCAATTCGCGGAACAATTTGAAAAAATTGGCTAAAATTGAGGAAACGCGGTGATTCGTGGCTAAAATTGAGAAATAATTTGCGACTAAAAAATGAGAAAAAGCGCTCAGATCGCGGTAAAAATTGAGAAAAAAAAGCTAATTCACGGATGCAAGTGATAGAAAAGCCGCTGATTCACGGCTAAAACTGAGACAAACCGCTAATTCCCGTCTAAAATTGATGTATAATGCTTATTTGCAACTAAAATAATGATAACTAAATATTTAATTCGTGGCTAATTTTGGCAGAAAGCGCTTATCAGCAGCTAAAATGGAGAAATAAGCTACTTCTCGGCACAAGCAAGCGCTAATGTGAAGCTAAATTTCAAAGATACATTTGATAATTCCGCTTGTTCACGGCTAAAACTGATACAAACGCTAATTACCGGTTAAAATTGGGAAATTGCGTTGATTCACGGCCACTATAACAAAAGGCGCTCATTCGCGGAGCTCAAATGGAGATGAACGCAAATTCATGGATTTTGTGAAAATCCTCGAGTTCGAGTTCGAAATTGAGTAAAAGCGGTGATTCAGGTGTGAAATTAAGGAATAATTCACGGTTAAAATTAGGCAATAATGCTCAGCTAAAACGAAAAAAACGAAACGCTAATTCTCTGAGGAAACGAGATAACTTGCGGCTAAAATGGTGATAAGCACTAATTCGCATGACTAAGAAGTGAAGAAAAATGCTAAAATTAGAGGAATAAAATGTTAACTCGTGGCTAAAACTGAGACAAACCTCTAATTGCCGTCTAAAATGTAAAGGAAGAGCTCATTCGTTGTTAAAGATTCAGTTAATTCGCGGCTAAAGTGGGCAAGAAGCGCTTATTCGCCGCTGACACGGAGAAAAACGATAAATCGCGGATCAATTTGAGAAAATCCACTAATTCATGGCTAAAATCGAGGAAATGCGGTGATTCGCGTCTGAAATGAAGAAAAAAATTCGTGGCTCAAATTGAGAAAAAAACACTTGGATCGTGGGAAAAATTGGGAAAACCCGCTAATGAGGAAGTAACATAAAAAATAAAAACCGCTGGAAACATTTTTTTTCGAAAGAAAATGACTAAATATGACCAGAAACTTAATATTAGTGCGTTAATGATTGATTTCGATTTAAAGCGAAATAATAAAACTTGCCAATTTTTTTTCTTACCTTAAACGTCCGGTCTGTGACTCGTGACGTAGTTAAGGGGTTGTGACCCCTCCCAACCCTCAGCATCAATGCTGTTATCATGTCTTGTCCTTCCCATTCTCTTACGTCCTACTGTGTTTGATTTGTGGGAAGCAATTGTGAAGGTCACACAAATGCCGTTGTGAATGCCGTTATTACGTCATCAGTCTATCTAGCCTATTTCAAATGGGTCCCGTAACCCAGTAGTTTTAAAAATTAATAAAAAAATATAGGGCCTGATTTCATTTGATCGGATCGTGTTTTCATGAGTTTTGGTACCAAAGCTATCACGACAGCATGATTTTGGAAAATGTGTTACTTCCTCATTCATGGTTAAATTTGATAAAAAGACAATTATTGGTTCGTATAGAGGCATGTTTGCGGCTGAAACTCAGGGAAAAAGAGAAAGATTCATGGTAGAACCCCTCTCAAGTTATAATCCTAGATCCGCCACTGGGGCCAAAAAATGTTTTGCTCTAGTTCAAGAAGTAACAGAAAATTCCTTCCTGAAAAAAAGAAGAATCATTTTACTTAAGCACTATATTTATTCCGGCTATCTCTTCAAAAGGTTCAAAATACACATCATTGATTTTTCTTCTACCTATAAACAAGATATTTTGTCCAAAAAATTGCCAATTTTGCCTCCCAATAACCCACCATGGGATGAAAACTGTTAAATAACCACTGAAATTGCTTATTTGGCCACGAAATCGCCCCAATTATTTGATGACAGGCCCGTGTAGTGTAACCACCGGTGGAACTACACATATGATGACCAGGGACAGTAATCTCAATTAGGCCTCTCAGCCTCTAAACAATCAAGGAATATAAAGCGTAGCGTTAAATTTTTAGTTCGAGAGCTGGCGACAGTACCAACCGGAAGAACATAGTCACGAAAGCTGTGCAGAATGACGGCATATGACCCTCAATTTACGAGTCCCGGAGTTGACTGGTCGTGGTGGGCAAATGCCCCTGGCAGACGATCATTTTCGTATTCAGCAACATAAAACCTGTTGCATAAGACCATTTTCTGGACTTCGTTATTCCGGTTAATTAATATCCCTGATTTTAGGGAGTTTGACTGGCCTTCCAGGGCGAATGCTCCAGGCAGACGCCAGTGGACGATCATATTTGTAATCATCTCCATAAAACATGTTGCATAAGACCATTTTCAGGGACTTGTTTTTCCGGTTAATTAAAATCCCCTAAATGTTGTGAGTTTGACAAGCCACAGAGGGCAAATGCCCCAGAAAGTCGGTGGCAGGCGATGATACTCGTAATCAGCTCCATAAAACCTTTCGAATGAGACCATTTTCAGGACTATGTTCTTCCGGTTAAAGTCATGTCCAAAATTAAGGTTTTTAATTAGCTATATGTATAAAATCCCTAGGCCCCAGATACCGCATGGCAGACTCCCGGTTGAATTGGGGCCAGCTCTCGGTCTACAATGGTGGATTTTACCATCTCGGCTTAAAATTAAGTCAGACTTAGGGGGAAAAATCCATTGAATTTTAAGCCGAGGTGGTGAAATCCACTGTAAGTTGCCTCCAGAAATCGTTAATTGGTGTTCTCTCAATTTTTATCTACGAATGAGACATTTTTCTCTCCAATTTAGCTGTGCGAATCAACGACGTATTTTCATATATAGCAACGAATTAGCGTTTTTTATCAATATTATCCGCGAATGAACGCTAATTCGCGGCGATGAAATTGAGAATATGCACATAGAAGCGCTGGAGTGTGGATAAACGGGTGAATCGCGGTTACGGATCTCAATGCCTAACTTCAATATTTGCAAATTTGGCGACCATTTCACTCTGCGATGTTTGGGAGGGGGGGGGGCTTCGTAAAACTTGCACATCCGACAAAATGTCAAGTTGCTCTTTCGCACGATGCGTGTTCACTTGGCATGGAGGGGGGCGAGGGTGAACAGCTGCCTGCAGCCTTCTTCAATCGGAAACTGTCAATGTGCACCTTCAAACTTGGACAAAAGGCGCAAATTCACGGCTTAAATGGTAATTCCCCCCCCCCCCCAGAATGTTAAAGCCCAGGGCTGGCAGGGGGCGACAGTGCCCAAACTCTCCCAAACAGAAATTACAGTACTCTTGTGCTAAAAACCTGCGGAATTGCCAGTTTCGGGACTTAAAATCGATTAAATTGCTAGTTTCCGGTCGTTATTTCCGCAGAAATTTTGAGTTTCGGGGATCTTTCAATTGTAACCGCGGAACCCAGGCACGCCGGCCATGACAGTGCCCCTAGTTACTTGACGAATGATGGGTGCTTAATTGCAACGTATTGAAGGTAAACATCCGTGAAATTGGAAATCCCCCGTTTGAATATTCATGATTTTGCAAGTTTCACGCCCTAATTTCAGTGAAATTACAAGTTTCGGGGCCTTTTGGGCGTGAACCCTGGGCAAAACGGTCCGACTGCGCCATTAAACTTTGAATTAGAGCTTGGATTTATGTGAAATTTAAATTGAACGAGTTTAAATGTTCGGGTCTCCATTTGAGCGTGTGTGGGTCTTAATTGCAGTGAAATAACAAAGTTTATTAGCCGAATGTACGCGAAATTGACAGTTTAGAGTTTTAATTTGAGCGAATTTTGAGTTTCGGTGATCTTTCATGGTGACCGCGTTACCCGGGGACTAGTCGGTCATGACCGTGCCCAAAGTTATCTGGCGAAATTCAAACAAATTGAAGGTAAATATCCGTGAAAATTGGAATTTTCTGGCTGATTATTGGCGATTTCTCAAGTTTTACGTCGTAATTTCAATGAAACTACATGTTTTGAGCTCTTTTGGGCGTGAATCCTAGGTCCCGACTGTGCCCTTATGAATTTGAACTTGAATTTATTTGCTATTTAAATTGAATGAGTTCGCAAGTTCGGGTTCTAATTGAAGTGAAATTACAAGTTTTCTGGCTGAATATACGCGAAATTTTAAGTTTCGGGACCTGTTTTCAAGTGGATGCTTCTCCCGTGGTCCAACCGGCTCCCAAGATCGCTCAAATATTGATAAACAACCGCAAAATTACATCATTCGGAGCTAAATCAGTGAATTCCTGGCTGAATATACGTAAAATCGACATTTTCTGGTCTTAATTTCAGTGAAATTGCCAGTTTAGGGTTTTAATTCAAGCAACACTGCCAGTTTTTGGGCCTGTTTTGTGACGGCGGAAACTGATGCTAGCCGGTACAAAAAGGCTAGACAATAACCAATGAAGCTAGCTGCTAAGGGCAAGTTTCCTAGCCCAATATCCGGGTGATTGCAAGTTTCTGGTCCAATTTCGGCTACATTGTAATTTTTGGGTCTTAATTTCAGAGAAATAGCAAGTTTTGGGGCCTTTTTTCAAGTGGCCTATCAGCGCTGTAAGCTTGATGAACCCCCCCCCCCCTATCAACAACTGTCATTACCCGACGCGCTAATTGTTGAGAGCTCAGGTGAATGCCAAATGCTGCCCTCCCTTCTGTTTAGAGCTAGCTACGCCCATATACGTGCGTTTTTTATGGTTTTTGTTTTTCGAAAATGGCAAAAATTCAAAAATGGAAGAAAATACGCATTTTTTAGGGTTTTTCGTTAAGGTAGTCCGAAAATCGAAGCGGATTTTCAATCAAACGAGGCGTTGAAGGGGATCTCCCTGTGATTCCGGCGAGTTCGGCCGCGAACAGTGGCCACGTACTAAGCTGATAACCAGCTCCTGATATCCAAGGTAAAGCCTCGACGCCAGGTTGACCACGTCGGCCCACTGTGGAATGGGGAGATTTGGCAAAAACCTATGACAACGGCATTTTTGGCCACTTCGAGGGGCCCTGTCGGCCATTGAGGTGCCTATTGGCCAAAACCGACTGAGTTTCTCAAATAATCAGCGTCGCCTGAGGGACTCATAAACCGTGTTTGGCCTATAAGATCGGAGCACCTTGAGAAAATTGGCGAAAATATACGCTCACGGTTTTTTACGGCCGTTTTTTGACGTGAATGGCAAAATTCTAAAATTTCTGGTGATGTTACCCGCTTTGGCCCGTTTCCTAGACCCCCGCGACAGCGGTCACGTGATCATGGGAGTCGACGCTGGCGGACTTCGCTGGCTCGCTGTGGAGTGGGGAAATTCGGTCAAAACCAATAGACAACGCAAAACGCTCATTTTTGACGAACTCGCGGGGGGCTCTGACGGCCCCTGAAGGGCGTTTTGGCCAAAACCACATGCACTGTTCAATATTCAGCATGATCTGAGGGACTCATAAAACCGCTTATCGAAACATTTCGAGAAAAATGATTGAAAAACTCACCTTTTTGACCACTTTGAAGGGTGTTCTAACCTGAAAACGCTTGAATTTGTCGGTTGAGAGTGGTCTGATGGACCTGGAACACATTGAGAAAATTACCACCCCCCTCCCCCACCACTAAGAGCTCAGATGTTGTCTGACGGAAGAATACGTCGGAAATATCTCCCCAAAAACATTAAATTTGACGAAACCGCTCATCGTGGGGTTTTCCGAGTAACCACCTTTTATTTATTTATTTTTTTAGTGCATTTAGGATTGGTTCATAGGTTTTAAGACGTTTAATTATTCTGGCTGGTGAATCAGACATGTTAGAAAGAATGGTTATGAGATGAGGGGGCTGTATATTATACCCTGTTTGGAGTTTAAGGCATTATGTTGTTTCAATACGAGTCGATTGACCTTTTCGCACGCGTTCATTCATTAATGGCTCCCGGTTTGTCACTTTCACTCGTCTATTTAGTAACAAAATGAAGGACTGATATGTGAAATTTCTGTACTTCTCGTCTCAATTCCGTTTTAATGAATTATTATTGTTATGAACGATTGAAACGAAACAACTCAATTTCGAATTCATGCCCCCGTGTCGGATTATTTTGTTTTTTTCACCGTGATAAATAGTTCGGAAGCACGTGCGGATACCCCTGTTTGGGGATGCTGGTCAGTTATACAACTTCCGGCGTTTATCGGAGTGATGTTGAAGGGATGGGGGAGGGGGACTTGAATGAAATTGAAAACCCAAGGTTATTTTTAGTAATTACACCGGTATAATTCCAACTAAAGGTTTCATTCAGCATGAGTGTATTTTCGGGCAAATTCAAGCGCATTTAGGCGTTAGAACAGGCGGAAGATGAAAAAAAGAATGGAGAACTTTTGCGCGAAAAACAAAAATTAAATGTTCAACATTGATGGTTTATTTATAGAAGAAAAAATGTTTATTTATAGAGAAACAGTTACTGTTTAGAATGAAGACGTGCTTCACGTCTGGACTACATGACGTCAATACCCAAACCCTCAAAATACGCGTTGCTTTAACAACCCATTTCCAGGCTTCTGTGGGCTACCAGTCTTTGAAACCAGAAAAAAAAAACTCTGGTTTTCTATATTGTTTCTCTGTTTCGCTTATAGAATTTCGTTTGTCCTAATACAACGGAAACAACAAAAAGTAAAATAAATAAACTGCGTCTTTTGCTTAATTTACATGGAAGATCCGGCCTGTGTGCCAATTTTATCCGCTCCCCCCCCCCTCGTAACGTAAACAGTGCACCTAAAATGATTCATGAATTTATTCAGGCACGACGCTGTACATACAGACTTTCCTTGATATTAACGGTGTCAGTTTTAACTGAAATGAACAGGGGAATGAGAAAATTAAATTAAATGGGAAATTGAAGACAAAAAGTTTGAGGTAAGGGAAAATACAAGCTGAGTGGACGTTTCCTGAAATTGTTTATTTCTAATAGCTCTGCAATTTTACAGGTGTGTGTTCAAAACGTCGATAAATTATTGAATCGCAAATTAGTCGCTCCTTTGTTTAATTTACCTTAGTTGTCTATCCGCATTTAAGGTTAATCGTTTTGTTACTTTTTTCTAATACAATATTCGATGACGTAAAAGTGTTGTGACATGTTTGAATTTTAATTTCCTCCCCCCCCCCACTCTCACCACGCACACATTATTCAAAGAAATGTCTGATTGTGAAACACCCTGGGAGTCCCTCTTTTACCCTATCAACGTCCCATAGAATTTCAGAGGGCTTTTGTTTCACTTATTCATTCCTTAGACGAAACCCATCCCTTATAGTTGCTTTTTCGTCAACTTCTCGGTTAAACTTGCTTTAAATTTGTTTATGGGGTGTAACGAATTTACAATAAGTTATAACGTTTGTTCCGTTAGAGAACAATGAGGATATTCACGGCCTTTCAAGCGTGTCTTGCACCTCGTATTACCCGCACGTGATAGCGAAAAAAGTAAATAAAATAGAAGAAGTTTATTTTCCCCGGGCACTTTAAATGTGTATTTAAATAATTATTTCTTTTATCGATTCATTAATCCTTTTTAAAAAGTTATAATGTCACCTTCAAGGAGACAGAGTATGAGTGATTGATACCGAGAATGCCTTCAGATGTGTGGTAAAGTCATCCATAGGAATTTTCCTTATGAATGGCTACAGATACGATGTATTATACGACCTAATTAGATTAAGCCCCTCTCCCTAAATTACCAACAAAAAGAGTTTCTAGTCCTCAAAAATCCTATTTATCTTTATACTTATTATCTCATTAAATAAACTTGTTGACGATCCCCCTCCCTACTCATCCAAAGTGGCGGAAAAACGCTATGCTTTCGTAAAGCCTAACAAGATGATCGCCCAAAATTTTTGAGGTTATCAGAATTCCTCGGTCGAGTTTCACGATATGAGGGGAAGACATTTTAATGAGGAATACCTCTGCTTTTTCACGCATTTATTGCTGTATAACAAACGTAGTAAAATATGAAGTGTAAATGTTTCTTGAATAACTCGACTCGAGAATGTACAAAAATAATATTTTTTTTGAAAGTGAAAGCAATCCTGTTTATTTTTTAAAATTAATATTACCATCCTGGCACTAATAAGGGGCATTGACTTCATGAGGGATTGCCGTTTTCTATTGCCCCGCGACCTTAACTGATTTCACGTGGCTCACCGATATTACCCTGTCACTCGTTGGTGGATCCCCGGAAAGAAAGACGAGCATTCACATCGTGCTCTATAGCATTATTTGCTACGGTGTAGGGTGACCAGACGTCCTACTTTCCCCGGACATGTCCTACTTTTTTTTAGAGTGTCCGGGGACGTCCAGGCCCATTTTTAGGGGTTCCCGGATTGTGGTTAATTGCCCTATTTTTTAGTCCTTCTTTTCTATATCAACTCTCTCCCCAAAATCCAGAACATTCGACCGAAAAACCAGATAATTTGGCACATAGTCGGATTCAAACAATCATGCGGATTTGGCACTTTCAAAAACCAAATTTCGTTTTTTTGACTCCTACGAACGCGCCAGTTTTGCGGATTTTCCCTCTTTCAAAAATGAATTTTGCGCTTTCGCCTCGTCCAACTTTCGCCATTTTTAAAACTCAATTTCACGGATGTTTGGTATTCAAAAGCGTAATTTCACGAATTTTCAAGCCTGTACAAACGAGTTTCACAGTTTCGGTAGATGCGAAATTTCAAATTTCGTAATTTTGACTCATCAACCTCCTAATATCGCCGGGGATTTCAGGTCTTCCATGATGAAATGACTCAGATTTGGCACCTTAAAACCTCAATTTCACGGATTTTTGCTATTTCAAAGCTAAATTTCGCATATTTTAACGCTTACAAAAACCTAATTTTGTGGGTTTTGTTATACTGAAATCAGTTTCGCCGGTTTGAAGGATTCAGAAAATTCATTTGAGCTATGTCGAAAACCGAATTTCCGGTTTCGCTTACGCAAAATCAAAATTTTTCCATTCCTACAAATTCCAAGTTTTGCGGATTTTCATTCGTTCAAAACCTAATTTCGCGGATTTGTCTCTTTCAACCCCCCCCCCCCCCAGTTGCTCAGATGTTGGCTAATTTACAAACCAAATTTTGTGGATTTAGCTCTTTCCAGAAACAGTTTTGCGAATTTCGCTGGTTGGAAAAACAAATGTCGTTCTTTCAAAAACAAAATTTCGTAATTTTCGCTCTCACAAACCCCAGTTTCACGGATTTTCACTCTTTCCTAACTAAGTTCGCTGATTTGGTTCGTTAAAAAAAAAAAAAAACAACAAATTCAGTCATTTTGGCACTTTCAACCCTAATTTAGCGGGTTTTACTCCTTCAAATCCCTGCAATTTCACCAGTATCCTGGAGGCCTCTACCAGAAACGTTTTATTTCACTATTCAAACTGAGGAAAAGTGCTAATTCCTAATTCCCGTGAAAAGTTCTTAATTCACGGGATAAAAGGCGCTTAATCACGGCTAAAAAAAAATCGCTAACTCGCGGATGAAATGGCGAAAATGTGATAATTCAAAGCTCAAATTTAGAAAAACACTGATTCACGCCTGAATTTGAAGAAATTCAAAGCCAATTCACAGCTTCTGAAGCCAAGTTTGCGACTAAAATAGAGGAGAGAAAAGTCGCTATTCTCGGCTAGAATTTTAAAACTAGCTAGTGAAGCTAAAATTGAGAAAAAACGCTAATTCCCGGATAATATAAAGAAAAAGCGCTAATTCACTGGAAACGGCACTTTGCGGCTTCGGAGGAAAAGCGTTATTTCACAAATAAAAATGATTAAATTCTTAATTCAAGGCTATAATTAGGAAAAGTCTCCAATTCACGGGATAAAAACACACTGATGCACTTATGTAATTGAGAACAATCGCCGATGAAAAGCTAAAATGGAAAAAAATTAGTAGTATTCCACCAATGAAATTGAGAAAAACAGCTAATTTACGTGTTAAGTGTGAGGAAAGCACTTATTCGCCACTATTAAACTGAGTAAAATGCCAATTCGCGGCTTTTTTGCTAATATTGCGTCTAAAATAGAGGAAAAGCGCAAAATTGCGGCTTAAAAAAAGACAAAAATCGCTAAATCGCTAATCGAACACATTGGCTGGCGGCTAAAATTGAAAACATGCCAATTTATCGGCTTCTAGTGCCAATTTTGCGACAGTAAAATGGAGAAAAATTTGAGAGAAGTCGTCACCAATTCGCTAATTCGTGGATGAATTTGAGAAAAAGTGCTAATTCTTCGTGTTGGCAGCTTTTACTGCGGTTTGGAGCTTTGAAGTGGTTAGACCTTTGTAGTGGTTGGACCTTTGCTGTGGTTGAGACCTTTACTGTGGTTGGTCTTTTTAGTGGTTGGACTTTTGAAGAGGTTGTACCTTAGCTGTGGTTGGACTTTGTAGTGTTGGACCTTTGTAGTGGTTGGACCTTTGTAGTGGTTGGACCTCAGCTGTGGTTGTTAGCTGTGGTTGGACCTTTGTAGTGGTTGGACCTTTGTATTGGTTGGACCTTTGCAGTGGTTGGACCTTAGCTGTGGTTGGAGCTTGGCAGTAGTTAGACCTTTGCTGTAGTTGGAGCTTTGCTGTGGTTGGACCTTTGCAGTAGTTGGACCTTAGCTGTGGTTGGAGCTTGGCAGTGGTTTGAGCTTGGCTGTGGTTGGACCTTTGCAGTAGTTGGACCTTGGCAGTGGTTTGAGCTTGGCTGTGGTTGGACCTCTGCAGTGGTTGGACCTTAGCTGTGGTTGGAGCTTGGCAGTGGTTTGAGCTTTGTAGTGGTTGGACCTTTGTATTGGTTGGACCTTTGCAGTGGTTGGACCTTAGCTGTGGTTGGAGCTTGGCAGTAGTTAGACCTTTGCTGTAGTTGGAGCTTTGCTGTGGTTGGACCTTTGCAGTAGTTAGACCTTAGCTGTGGTTGGAGCTTGGCAGTGGTTTGGGCTTGGCTGTGGTTGGACCTTTGCACTAGTTGGACCTTGGCAGTGGTTTGAGCTTGGCTGTGGTTGGACCTCTGCAGTGGTTGGACCTCTGCAGTGGTTGGACCTTAGCTGTGGTTGGAGCTTGGCAGTGGTTTGAGCTTTGCTGTGGTTGGACCTTTGCTGTGGTTGGACTTTTGAAGTGGTTGGACTTTTGAAGTGGTTGGACCTTAGCTGTGGTTGGACCTTTGTAGTGGTTGGACCTTTGTATTGGTTGGACGTTTGCTGTGGTTGGATCATAGCTGTGGTTGGAGCTTGGCAGTGCTGTAGTTAGGACCTTTGTGTAGTTGGAGCCTTTGCAGTGGTTGGACCTTAGCAGTAGTTGGACCTTAGCAGTGGTTGAGCTTGGCAGTAGGTTTGAGCTTGGCTGTGGTTGGACCTTTGCAGTAGTTGGACCTTGGCAGTGGTTTGAGCTTGGCTGTGGTTGACCTCTGCAGTGGTTGGACCTTAGCTGTGGTTGGAGCTTGGCAGTGGTTTGAGCTTTGTAGTGTTGGACCTTTGTATTGGTTGGACCTTTGCAGTGGTTGGATCTTAGCTGTGGTTGGAGCTTGGCAGTAGTTAGACCTTTGCTGTAGTTGGAGCTTTGCTGTGGTTGGACCTTAGCTGTGGTTGGAGCTTGGCAGTGGTTTGGGCTTGGCTGTGGTTGGACCTTTGCACTAGTTGGACCTTGGCAGTGGTTTGAGCTTGGCTGTGGTTGGACCTCTGCAGTGGTTGGACCTTAGCTGTGGTTGGAGCTTGGCAGTGGTTAGGGCTTTGCTGTGGTTGGACCTTTGCTGTGGTTGGACTTTTGAAGTGGTTGGACTTTTGAAGTGGTTGGACCTTAGCTGTGGTTGGACCTTTGTAGTGGTTGGACCTTGGTATTGGTTGGACCTTTGCAGTGGTTGTACCTTAGCTGTGGTTGGAGCTTGGCTTTAGTTGGAGCTTGGCAGTGGTTGGAGCTTTGCTGTGGTTGGGCCTTTGCTGTGGTTGGTCCTTGGACGCGGCTGGGCCTTCCTTGTGCTTGAGAGTTGCTGTCGTTTTAGGTCCTACTGTAATTACAGCTTCGCTGATGTTGATCCATGGCTTTGGTTGGAGGTTGGTTAGTTGGGGGAGGGGGCGTTGGTCTGTTACTCACCCAGGTGAAAGGGCCTCATTGAGTTTCGTCCTGGGTCCTGGTAGTTAGGTCCCGATCGAATTGCCCCAAAGGGGCCTGTCATTGCCCTTTTAAAAGTGGTCATAAATGACCACTTTTAAAGACCTGCCGTCTGGCCTTGCCGTTTCGGTCAATTTTCTCGAGTCCAGTGCCCACAGCCGTGGTCCGCAGGTTTGGAGGCTCTTCGTTGCACTTACGAGTTTTCAATTACGTCACCACTGTGCACGACGGTGCAAGTGACCAAAAACGGGTGCGTCCCTTTGTGGTTTTGACCAAAATCGAAGCTTTTCCTGGTTTCGGGTCTTTAACATGTCTGTTTAAAAAAACAGCAATACAATGCAATCCAGGGGGGGGTACCTTTGCCCACCGCACTTTTGCGAAAGTAGTACCTTTTAGGGCCCTGTTGATGATTCCAAGGGACTAAAGGACGACAAACTAGTGTCACTGTAATTATATTTGTCCCCCCCCCCCAATCTGTAGCAGCGTTCCCAAATGGCCGCTATCAGTCACTACAAGGCGGTTATTCGTATGCTTTCCCCGCGAAATTCCTTCCTCGTGAAACAAACCGGTAAGGTACTGTCCATTGTCTTATGGAATAGGCGATCTCCTACTTAGTAATGCCTCAACTGACACTCCCACGGTAAAGAACAGAATGTTTTTTCGTCAATGTCAACTTGTCTCCTTATAATGGACGCTCGTTTTTTTTGTTGTTGTTTTTTTTTATGCGTTTTCTATGTTAGTAATATAGGGGATAACGCTCGCTTATAGGAACAAACAGAAGTTCACAGGAAACAGGATAACGCGCAATCTACATTTTTTACATTCTCCTTTTGTTTCTGAAAATCCTGTATCCGGAGAAACCGCAAAGCACTCTGTCGGTCACGGTCGTCCGACCAACGCATACACACGTCTTTCAAGAATGTCCTGGGATAATTAAAGACGGGTTTTCCTTTCTTCATCCCTCCATCTTTATTTGCTATGCACTTTCACTGCGTTTTCAAACTTATTAAGCTGCAGTGGAATCTAAAGAAAAGGGGTGTGTTCTGAGGTGCATTATGCTCTAGAAGAGAGAAAATTATCCAAAATATAATTATCAAGGGAGGGCTTCCCCATTTGTACTCAATAAAACAATACCATGATCAGTTACAACACCTAGACTCTTTATGATCGTCGTTCGATGTTTATTTGACCTCCTCTCTTGAAAGAATTAGGTCATTTTAGTTTTAAAAATACGACTTCGACATAAAGTTCCTAATTAACGAACTTTTAATGACACACAAAGAGTGTGTGGGCTTAACCTCCGCGCGAGCGCCTTTTTACCGTTAATTATTGCGAAAGGATGGATGAGTTTTACTCAGTAGAATTTTTAAATATCTCATACTTAGACCGTCAAACACTCCTCCGAAGCCAAACAAACACGATCCCACTTCAGGGCTCGTTTGAACAAGTCCTCTCCCTGTTTACCCTAATTCTTATCGATTGTTTGGAAAGTGAACGTTTTAACATCTCACCTTTGGGTTAAGGCCGGGCTTTAACTTTTTATTATTTGAGTTTTCTCGATTCCGAACGAAGCTGCCCTGTCTGGTTGTGGGGGGAGGGGGGTTAGGCCCGTATAATCAAGTACTTTAAAATGAAAAAAATACTTCCGTTTTTGAGTGCGTCGAAGCCCTGGGGAATTTAAATCGTTTGAGGCCGATAAATTTATTCGTTACAAGGACTAATGGGTGCAGGGGTCGACTAAGAAATCTTATAAACTCCACCTTCACCCCATCGCTTTCAACACCTAAGCGCTTTTTTGTCATTATTAGATAGTTCGCGCAAGCCTTTAATGAGAATTGAAGCGTAATATTCATGACATTGTTGTAAAGAGGCCTCTTTTTACAGTTCTTTCATTCATCCATGACCTGACTCAACATTTAAAAGCGATCATTTTCTGTCTAAGGTTGAAGACCAAGCAGGAAGCACCCTTTGTTACGCTTATTTTGTTAGCCGGGGTCTTTGTGAAGTTAGTGACTTTGCCTATAACAGTACATTATCTATATTATACGTATTACGAGCAAAACTAAAACCGTGGTAGTTGAACCCAGTGGCTTTGAAAAAAGGAGTTAGGACTTTAGGCCCTGATGGCTTCCGTGGAACTGTTCGATGTTCGCGTTTGATATCGTTGATTCTTGGGAAATCAACGATGTAAACGATCAATATGTATTTACCCACAAAATGATGTTCTTCTTTTACATCAAGAACATGTTCGAAGCCTTACTTGAGCATAAAAAGCCGCCTCTTCCCCCCTCTATGTCCCTTGTAAAGCCAATTGCGGGCATCAATAAAATAAAATGAAAAAAAAAAAGCTGCAGCGTGAAATCAAACAGTGGATTTATACAGATTCGTCACACAAACAACCTAAATCCTTTGATAGTTAACCGATTTGACAAAACGAGAAACAATGGTAACACATCCCCCACCCCACCCCCACTCGTTCACTGTTCCATAAAGATGTGTGTTTGAAAACTATCGTGGAAAACAACCAGAATCTGTTCGCACCTTCTTTTTCCAATCTCGTAATTACCGCTCTTATTATTAAAAAAAACGACTTCGAAAGACATCGTCTCATTAATGACCGGCACGTGCCTCATTCGGAGATGCCGATTCCTTTAAAGCTTTTCAAAATGTTCTTTTAACTTTCACAATGATGCATCGAAACATATTTTAAACATTACAGTCGACTGATGACGAATATTTGCTCTTCCTACGCGCCTTATCGTTTCATAGTGATTTTTTTTATCGAATCCCCTTCCGCCACTTGGTGGGAAAAATTCGTCAAACGCACCGGGTGAGACTTTCGGTATTTGTTCCAGGAAAAGTCGGTTTTACGAGGTTAAGCCCGTTATAAAGAAGGATATGAAAGGCACTTCTTTCCTCCTTTTAAAGGGAAAGTTATTCTGGTGTTCAATGTCGTCTCTTAAAAGATTTAAAATAATTCTTAGGCACCTACAACTACAAAAATGGATGAAATAATAAAAAATTTCCCCCACGCAGCCACGACTATATGACGGTCAGGTCGCCTGTGGCGGTGGCTTGAATCGCGATGTGAAGAGTGTGACCTATTCAAAATCGTAAGTTGACGTATAGGATTGACTCGGGGGGAGAATTATTAGTCACTGTCGAGCTTTAAAAAAAAAATATCGCGCAGACAGTTAATTTTGAAGAAGATGAGAGTTCACAAGGGCTTCCATCGAACAAAAAGGTTCACAAAACGAACTAAATTGACGGTTTTTTGCCGATTTATTTGGCTTCTTCTTAAAGCTTGATAGAAAATCACGAACTGACTGTAGTGTTCACTGTTCTCTTCAATTCGGTCGTTCACCTCCTCGTAATCGACTGACAGAATGGGAAGGAAATTGAGAAATTCAATCCTTCCACTCTGATTTCAGACTTTGTTTTTTTTTTGCTCGAAAGTAACCTTTACCCCTCCCCCTCGGAACCCTAATTTCACATTCTTCTTGAATCACACCCCAAAACTCTCTTTCAGCTCATGCTGAATGGAGCGGCGAAGGGGAGTGGCGTGCCCATGGGGGAGGGTTTCGAGGATTGGAGGAGCCCCTACCAGAGTGCTTAAGCCCAGCATAGTTAGAAAATAATAAAAATCAAAACAAAAAGTTGAAAAATATAAATAACAATAAAAATAGTAACAGGACAAAAACAATGATACAAAAACAAAAACAGATGTGATATTGTTAGTGTGATCGCTTAGCCTACGAGGGTTAGTAGGTAATGCATGCATGAAACTGTAGCCGTAGGAGCCTACGTTGTCTGTCTTCCCTCGTTGAGGTGCGTTAGAAACGAACCGGTTTCGGCTGCTCGCCATCTTCAGCGTCTGTAAGTACAACTGAAACTGTAGTTGTACTTGTACTTACTGTAGTCAGTTGTACTTACAGACGCTGAAGAGGGCGAGCAGCCGAAACCGGTTCGTTTTTAAACGCACCTCAACGAGGGAAGACAGACAACGTAGGCTCCTACGGCTACAGTTTCATGCATGCATTAAAAACAGATGTGTTTTCCCCTAAAAGTTCGCTATTTAGCCCCACTGAGTATCCAACTATCCACGGCATCAATGGTATTTATACAACTGACCAGGCGCGGGATTTTGCTCAAGAGAGGGGGCTTGAGAAATTGTGTGCTTCGCTTCATTGAAAGTGCCTAAAATAGCTAGATTAGCGATTCTCACCATAAAAACGGCTAGGCTGACAATACTCGCGCCCCAAAAAGGTAAAAAAAATATGTGATTCGCGTCTTGAAAATAGCTAAACTGACTATTCGTGCCCCCGAACCTTGGTGTACCACCGAAAAAAGCTGAGGATTCATGTCCTGTGAATTGCAAAATCGACCGTTTGCTCCTTAAAATGGCAAAACTGATAAGCGCTTTGAAAATAGCTACACCGATTATTTGTGCGCTAGAAATAGCCAAAATGGCGATTCACGCTCTCTCCAAACTAACTTTAAGAGCCTCAAAAATGGATTAACTGAAAATGTGTACCCTGAAAATGGCCGAACAGGTGATTCCTGCTCCCAAAATGGCCAAATTGACTCGCTATGCGCCCTACAAATTGCCAAACTGGGTATTCAAGCTATAAAATAGGCAAAACTGACTCTATGTTCCCTAAAAAAAATACATAAAAATCAAAACTGACAAGGTGCAAAATGGAAAAGGCCAAAACTGGCCATTCGCATCTATAAAATGGATAAATTGGCAATTCCCGCTCTAAAAACGCTCAAACTGGCAATTCCTGGTCTAAAAACGGCATAACTGACCGTGCGGACCCTAAAATGGCAAAATTGACGATTCGTGCTCACTAAAAATGACTTCGTGGTCTGTAAATAATAAAACTGACGATTCACGCTTTGAAAAGGCCTAAACAGATGATTCCTATTTTGAAAATGGCAAAACCGACAATTCGCGCGTCAAAAATGGTAAAACTGAGCCTTCACGCCTGGAATATGTTCAAACTGTAGATTCTTGCCCTAAAAATAGTATAACTGGCAGCTGTCTCTTAACTAGCCTATAAATTAGGCTATAAATAGCCAACCTTGAATACACGCCCTAAAAATGGGAAACCGACCATTAGCGGCTAAACTAACGATTCGCGTTCAATAAATTACTAAATATTGAACATTCGCGTTCCTAAAATCGACTAAACTGTTCACTCGTGCCCTGAAAAACTCACACTGACTATTTACAACCTAAAAAATTGGACAATCTGACCCGAAAATTGACTGAACTGACGGTTCGCACCATGAAAATTTTCTAAACAGATGATATTCGAGGTAAAAAAAAAATGTCAAAACAGACCATTAGCGCTTTAAAGATGGCCAAACTGCGACCATTCACTCCTAATGGCTAAAACTGGGGATTCGTGGCCTAAAATTGAAAAATTCGACTCACTTATTGACCCTAAACATGGGGAAACGGATTATTCGTGCCTTGAAAATGGCCAAACTGACGGTTCAATTGTGACCTAAAAATAGCTAAAACAGGCTATTCACGCCCTAAACTTGGGAAATACGGCTCGAATTCACCCGAAAAATGGTTAAATTGAAGATTCGAGTCATGCTGTGTCTAAAGTGATGATATTCGTGCCCGGAAAATGGAAACGAACCGAATTTGGTGCTCCAATACTGGCCAAACTGATCATTGGGACTCCTTGAAAGTGGCTTAGCGGGCGATTCATGCCCTTAAAATATCCAAACTGGCTATCCACGCCCTAAAATAAGCTGTCTTAATTGACCAAAAAAAAATGACTAAACTGATGGTGCGCATTGAAATTGCCTGAACAGACGGTTCAATTGTGTCATAAACATAGGCAAACCTGGCTATTCACGCCCTGAAATTTGCAAATCCGGCTCAAACTCACCCGAAAAATGGTTAAACTGACGATTCGAGTCGTGCAGTGTCTAAACTGAATGGAAACAAACCCAATTTGGTGCTCCAAAACTGGCCAACCAAAGGATCATTCACTCCTTGAAAGTGGCTAAGCTGACGATTCATTTCCTTAAAATATCCAAACTGGCTATCCACGCTCTAGAATTGGCAAAGCTGACTTAATTGACCCTAAAAAATGGCTAAACTGATGATTCGCGCATTGGAAATGCCTAAACTGGCGGTTTAATTGTGTCCAAAACATAGGCAAACTGGCTATTTCCCGCCCTGAAATTTATTTATAAACTGAATATTCGAGTCATGCAGTGCTAAACTGATGATGTTCGTGCCCCGAGAATGGAAACCAACCGAATTTGGCGCTCCAAAAATTCCTAAACTGACCAGTCACTCCTTTAAAAATGTCTATGAGTTGACGATTCATGCCCTTAAAATCTCCGAACTGGCTATCCACGCCCTAAAAATTGAAAAATCTTACACAAACAGCTTTCAAAATAGCCAAAATTCGTGCCCTGACAATGGCCAAAGGGATCTATTCGCTCCTTTAAAATGTCTAAACTGACGGGTCGCGCCCTAAAAATAGCCGAACCGGCTGTTCACGCCCTAATATTGGTAAATCTGACTTCATTGGCGCCTTCAAAATAACTTAGTTGACGATTCGTTGAAAAATAATAGCCTAAACACTCGTAATTTGTGGAGAGACCAAAATTTGCGTAAGCGTTTAAAATGGCAGACTGTCAATTGACGTTCTCAAAAATGTTCATTCGCGCCCCACAGATGGAGTAATGGCCAAGGAGTAGTGGAAAATGGCTAAACGGACTATCAGCACCAATAATTCGCGACCTCGATTGATTAATTTACTATTCCGCGCCCTTCGTTTCAGGCCATTCGTTTCCGCACTGAACGGGGTGGCGTCTCTACATTAGCAGCGATTTCCCTCCATCCGATTGGTTTCCGCAATACTTCTTTGTGCTGATGCACTGACTGCTCTCGTCCTATAATAAAATGGCTTGACTGGCTATTCGCGTTCTAAAATTGGCTGGCCTGAATTCGTGCCCTTGAAATGACAAAACCGACGAGTCATTAAACTGAGGTCATTTGAGTTAAATTGTGTATCTAAAAGCGGGAGGATCCATTTTAAAGAATTGGAGGGACGAGTGCCCCATTCACCAATGATTCTGATTTGAGAACCAAAGATGGCTTATTGCAGTACTCGTGCTGTATAGTTCCTTACCAACGTGAGAGACTCGAACCAATCGAGCACTGCCGTGAAGAAACCGGGTGCATCCCTGGATCCGCGCCTGCCGCTGACGTTGGCTTTTGAAACATGACATGCTGTCATTTCTCGCCTTCAGAGTCAGACGTGTTTTACTGGAAGTCCGAGCGTGGAAGACGCAGAGGGAATAACCCGAGGTGTTGTAACGATACTGTCCAGAAGTCAAAGGAAGAGCCTCGACGAACGCGCATGATGTCGCTGAGGCGCTCACGACTCGATACAGTCGACTGGGAAACAATGATAACGACATTGTAAAACTCTCATTTTGACCTTAATAAGGATACTGACGCCCTTTTGGGCGAGTTTCGGACCGGCCCGGCTGCATTCCGCATTTGACCATTCTCCGAGGGACTCATACCGATTACGACAAACTGTGAAAAAAAAAAAAAAAAATGCCCTGAAAATCGTCTACTGTATTATTTCCCTGTTAACGGGCAAGTTCAAAAAAGGCTCTTCACGCACCCAACTAGGTATGTACCTAAGCGGTTTCACGACGTGGGAAATCCGAAAATCGAAACGATTTTTTTTTTTTTATCAAACGAGTCATTCAAACGGTGCTCATCGTGATGGCTCCATTTTTGGCTACTTGCGCACGTTTTCAGGGTCCGCACGAATTTTCTCGTGGATGGCGGCCCCTCAAAATTGACAGCCCTGAAGTCCGAATGTGTCGAATTTTTCATCGGCCCATTGAACAACCCAACATAGGGACATTGGGTGGAGGGTATTTTATTGCGTGGGTCCCCGCATGTGCCTCAGGGACACTTGAATCCATTGAATACTTGCGTATCATTAAAGAAAAGACCCCTCCTTTATTTATTTTTAAAACTTATTGAGTGTATTATATTTTGTGCCTAATCCCCGAAATAATCCGTTAAAATAATATAACCGTTGCTCTTAGGCGTTTTTGGTTAATCTTGAAATAACGAATCACTAGATTTCATTTAGCTCTTAGTCGAGAGACAAAAAGTAAAAAATCCCCCAAAGTACCAATATTGTCCAAGGTAATTTTTGGGCATTGTGCAAATATTTCGGGCAATTGGAGAATTCGGCAATTGAGTAAATAGGTACTACATATATAATTTGAACCCTTCCCCTCCCCCCAAGAAAAAGCCCCTGGGCACGCCACTGTCATATCATACACTACTATACAGTTGGAAGGTCTCTTCAGGTAGCTCACACACGGGGTGCGAGAGGTAGAGGACAGCTAAAATTTCGCCGAGTTGGCTCGATAATAACAGCGCCAGGGTTTAAGCTTTTTAAAGCTTGAAACAAGAGAAAGGTCAAGAAGTTCGCATGTTTGGTACTACAGAGTCGCTAAATGATTCACGCCCGAGTGAGTCATTTAGAAATTCCTTACGTCTTCAGACTGCGTACTTGAAAGATTAGACGACAGGATAAGACTTCTTCATTTTTTATTATATTGCTTCCACTTCAGATGTTTACGATGTCATCAGAAACCCCTTGACTCTTGGTAAATTCACAAGACAACCTGAAAAATAAAATGGATACATTTTTTTAGTATTATTATTCACCACACTATTTGTAATCCTCAACGAAAGTAGTATTCTTTAAATAAGTCTGGCACTAAAACGCGAAAATAGAAGAAAAGAAAAAAAAAAATGAATTGTGTTGGTTCGGGCGGAATCATCAAGGCATACCGTCAAGGACAGTTTATTGTTATGGAAATTAAGTTTTTTTCCTTGTCAAACAGTAAGAACGTTTTAAATTTAAAGCCACTTGCAAGCCCACTCTATCCCCTTGTCGTGCTCCGAGAATGATAAAAAAAAAAAAAAAATACTAGTCGAATTGAAAAGAAAGTTTCAATAAAATGGATATGAAATTACGTAAAAGTTGACCCGTGTGACCTTCCCCTCCTCACATTTGGTGGTGGGGCTGTTACTCTCGTGAAGAAGTTGAGAATGATTCAGAGGATCTGATGAAGAGCGGTGGTGTGTTGATAGTGGTGGGGGGGGGGGAGCGAAGAGATGAATGCTGTCATCATCTAAGAATTCATTTTTCTCAAATTGGTAAAAATTAAGTACGTTCTTTTCAAACGTAGGCAACCCCCACCCCTACTGTCATTTTTTTTTTTTTTTTTCAAGTTGACCTGAGATGCCATTTTCACTTACTGGGAGATGTCCGAGTTAATTGGATTGGGGGAGTTCAAAATGTGCAACTTTTTTTTTTTCAAACAGAAATTAGTTCAGAACGGGTTGCCTCAGTTTAAGGAAGTACCGAAAAAAAAAAAAAAAAAAAAAAAAACCGAGGAAAGAGTTTAAAACTGGAATATTCGACGATTGAAGTCAAGAGAATTTCCTTCATCATTCCTTAGATTAATTAGAGCTGAAACATAAGGAAGTGATGGGAGTGTGAAAAAAAAAAAAGAATAATAAGGCAGGGTAGGGTCATATTCATGAGAGTGCGATTTTGTAATCGTTCTTATATTTTAACTCTCCCTTTCTTTACAGTGTAAGAACCTTTGTTTTTTCCTCCTCTTTTTATTGGTACCTATCAACCGATGTAATTAAAACGACGTAACAATCAAGTAAGATAGGACTTGGAAATTTTTAGGTTCTCCATTCATGGATTTAGGTACGTGAAAAGGAGTTTTCGTGTACGAATGACAGCGATTTGGCTCCTTTCGAAGATTTTCAGTCCATCCGATCTGGAGCTAATAGAACGTTGATGGTGATAAGTAAATAGTGTGGCTACACATTCGATTGACCCCACGAAAGCGCTATTCTAATGGCTCAAATTGACTAAAGTTCAGGCCTTCTGGAGGTAAATTCGCGGCTAAAATAGAGAAAATACGCTTATTCCCAAGTTTCCTTAGGTCCGCAAGCAGATAAAATTGAGAAGGCGCTCTAATGTGCCGATGTAGGAGGCGGCAAAAAATTTGGAACAAGCGCTAATATTCGTGGCTAAAACTGTGAAAAAGCGCTCATTTGTGGTTTCTCAATGCAACGTTCAGACCATAAATTTAGAGAAAAAAATCGCTAGTTCGCTGTGTATAGAGACGATTTTACGGCTTGAATGTAAAAAAAAAAAAAAACGCTGAAGTGCAGTATTTAGGCCAAGCCCGCGGCTAAAATTAAGAAAATGCGCTATAACAAGGCTATAAAAGTGAAAAAAAATCACTTATTCCTGGATCAAATTGAGAAAATGCCAATCCGTAGCATCTGAAGGATATTTTGAGGCTAAAACTGAGAAAAAAATTGCTAATCCATAACAAAAATTGAAAAAAAAACGCTAATAATTCTCGGCTAATATTGAGAAAAATCCTAATTATAGCGGCTAAAATAAAGAAAACCCCTAAATTTCAGCTGGGATCGAAAAAAAGTGCCAATTCGCCGCTAAAAATTGTGGACATGAATGGCAACGAATACGATTGTTAACAGTTTCAAATTGAGAAAAGTGCTAATCTCCTGCTAAAATGGAGAAAAGCGCTAATTCGCGGCTGAAATGAGGACAATTTTCAGTAATTATTTAAAATTGAAAATACCTTCACCAATTCTCGGCTTCTGAAGGCAATTATTTATTTGTGAAAATTAAAAAAAAACGCCAATACATTTCTTTAGGAGAAAAAACCCGCTAATTCAGAGCAAAAACTGAGCTAAAGCACTAATCCATAGCTTAAAGTGAAAAGAAATCGTTAATGCAGGGCTAAAACGTAAAAAAAAAAACTACAAATATGTGGCTAATTTTGGAAAATCACTAATTAACGGACCGAAAATTAAGAAAAACGCTTATTTGTTAGCTCAAATTAAAAAAACGTACTAATTCGGTGCTAAAAATTGAGAAAACCTGCTAATTAAAAAACTCTCCTCTCGCTAATTCATGGCTATAAAAAAAATGCAATTTAGGCTTAAATTGTAGGACCTACCTACACCAATTCTCGGCTTCAGAAGCCAATTCATGCCTCAAAACTGAGGAAAAGTGCCAATTCATGGCTATACATATAGGTGAAAACCCCTGCTAATTCACGGCTAAAACTGTGGATAAGCGCTAATTTTCAATTTTCAGCTCGAATTGCGAAAAAATGCTGAATTCACTGCTAGAACTCCGTAATGAACGCTCTCACTCTCTCAAATTTGACGGGTTAACCTCAAAATTGAATATTCAATCCGAAATTGGTAATTTCGACACAAAACTAACGATACACTCTTAAACTGAAGTGTTCTTTCGAATATTTCACTACAAAAAGCTGGCAATTTTATCACAAAACTGACGAGTTTTAGCCCAAAAATTGAAGTTTTTACCCTTAAACTTTCATCTGACAACTGATGTTTTCACTGCAATACTGGCAATTTCACCTTAAAAATAAATTTAGTGGGATTAGTGGGTATCTAGGCCCCGGGTCTACCACGTGGGTTCAATGTTCCGTTTATCCGCGAGCATAAGAGCTTTATATCAGTTATACCGCAATCATAATTTAACATTTTGCGTACACAAACGTTCAAACTCCTAACAACGTCTTAAACGGACATTGTCGGACCGGTCCTAAGCGCAATAATAGCGATTTTAGCGCAGAAATCGCAGAAATGGAGTGCCACTAGCTTGTCTTAGCTATTTTTAGGCAGCGAATGGCTGTCGAGCGATTTTTAGTTGAGCGAAGTTCACCATTTCTTTAGCCTCTCCCTTGAGCAAATCCTGAACCTAGCGTCTGTCTGCGAAAATTGTATTTTATAGAGCCTGCAGTCTCGTGCAGTCCTTTTTAGGCGGTAGACTCCAATGTGTCGCGATTGACAGTGAATGTTCACCTCTCAGGGTGGTGGCTTATGGGCGTGCCTCAAGGATCTTCTCTAGGCCCAGTGCTATTTATTAAATACATCAACGGTCTACCTGCGTTCCTCACAAGTGCATTGAAAGGTTTGAGCGTATACATGTATGCTGATTCGTTGAATTATATGTCACCCTTGCGAAATTCGTTTTGTGAGCAACAAAAATTCTTGAAATTGATTTTTTTATTAGCGAAATTATTTTTTTGTCAGCGCCGACTAAACACAATGTGGTTATCCTGAAGATTTATGCCCCTCTAATGGCGTTTTCCATTCAATGCAATACACTAGTGTGGTGTAAGTTTACCCACCCGTCCTCTCTGAATTGAAACATATGTTTATAGAGAGGACGCTGCACTACACTTGTGTAGTGTGTTGAATGGAAATCGCTATAAATCTGCACTTTCGAGTCTAGGGAAGGGCAGTTGCCTACCTCTGCTCCCACTGGCTACGCCCATGCCAAAACGAACATTGGCAAAAACGAACGAGCCGAGTTGATGTTTGAACTGGGCAGCGGTGCCGGCGTGGCTGGGGCGTCCAGCCGCAACACCCTTAAGACTCAGCTCTCGTTTTGCCCTCACGGTTCTCTTTCAAAACTAGGTAAGCCGGGTCCTCTCTGACTCGTTTTTGGGGCAAGCCAACGTGCCCCTATGGGCTCTGAAACGAAAGGGCGGGCCCCCGAAAAGCTTAAAGATATGGGAAAATGAGGATTTTTTGGTTTCATTCTCATGCATGTAGGATCGTGAAAAGGAGATTTGATAACCGCTTAGACGCAAAATTCTATAATGTTTCTGTCTTTTATTTTCGCGAAATAGCAATTTCCAGGGCCTCTCTTTTGCTAGGCGAGTTTTGGGGCTGAGTATTCGCGAATTTGCTTGTTTTTGGTATTTGATTTTCTCGAAATCGCCAGTTTCTGGGTTTGTTTTTAGTTATTACGGAACCCGGTCTAGGCGCACCCACGGACAGCGCCCAAAGTTTGACGTTAGCCGCAAAATTGCAACATTTGGTATTTAAATTTCCGGGATTGAAAGCTCCCTGGCTGAATATTTAATTTGAAGTGTTGCCTATTTTTACCTAACCCACCATCCACCAAGTGCCAAGTGTGCGATTTTCAGGTCAATTTTCACCATCCTCAGACAAAAACGTCTCCAAAATGGCACGTTGCGGCTTGTCGTTCGTTTTGGGCGATTTTTCTTGACTCAGAGTAGCCTATCAAGGCGTCCATGTGCACAGTTCTTTTCTGTGAGCAAGCTTACAGGCAAGTTTATGCCTGAAATTGAGAAATGGATAATTCCCAGCTGCTAAAAGTGAGAATGCACGCTAACAGAGCTGTTTTGGGGCAACCATGCAGCTAAAAGTTGTAAAAAAAAAAAAAAAAGTCTAATATTCTTGGCTAAAATTACGAAAAAGCGCTTACTCGTGACTAAAATTGAGATGATTCGTCAATTCGTGGTTTCTGTTACAACGTTCACGCCAAAATTGAGAAAAAACGCTCATTGCGTAGTTCTTCGGGCAAAGTCCCGACTAAAATTAAGATAAGCGCTAATTCCTACGGTAGTCCACCGCCAAGATCCGGCCCTGTTAGGACGTCGTAGTATTTTTCAAAGGGTGAAGGGTGATTGAATATTTCGACTTGAAAATTATAGAAAACAAAAGTTGGCTGTGTTTATGAAATACTCCGGCTACCCCCTTCCCCTCCCAATAATGGCCATGAAATTAATTTCTGCCATCAAATTGTTTTTTTTTTTTGTCCGTAAAATGAACATTCTTTCGCGATCACTTTCTAGGAATGTTTATTCCCTTCCATGTGACAGAAATGTCCTTTGGCGTGCCAAATAGGCCAGAGCAGTCTTGTCTAGAAGGTGAACAGGCTAAGGTCACTCTATTTACACGGTTAACACTAGCAATGACAAGATTTGTCACTTTTTTTCTCTCTCTCTCTCTCTCTCTCTTCTTCTCCTCGGGTGTTTTCTTTTAAGATATACGGGTGAGTTCTGGCAACCTTGAAATTGTTGTAAAGGGAGTCAAAGGTTTAGGGTGGAGTGGTGGGGTAGGGGGGCGGTTTGTTTGAAAGAAAACAGTATGGTTGTGCATCAAAAAGAATGAAAAACCCTCAACAAGGAAGAGACGCTGGAGAGGAGCGCCTGGAACGAAACTCGGAAGTGATAAAAAGTTGTCTAGCGGGGGGGGGGGACGCTGCAACAACACACACAAACGTGTTCCAGTGAATGATTCCGAAAACTGCTCGATTTATCTTATCGAGATGTTTATATTAACTCACGAGGGTCTTTATGGAAAACAATAATCGAAAGTGGACCTGAAAATAAAAGTGACTTTTCGTAGGAAACGTTCGGTAAACAAGCCATTAAAATTAACGGTTGAATTACGAACAGAAAATATGCTTCTCAAGTGTTTTTTTGATGCCAGAAATGTGAAGAGTAAAACTAAAATTGTCCATTTTTTTAACTGTTTGGAATCCTTCAAGCGTCATTTGATTGATAAATCGGCAGAACGTCCTAACATCCGCAATTTTCACTTTTCCGTGGATGTTTCGACTGTCACCTCTCCATATGTACGATTTTATTAGTCGTGAAAATTCATTTTGCACACTTTCTCCGACGAAACTGTTGCACGTTGCATTCCAAAGATGAAACTTTTATGCACGCGAAGTTGTACTAAAAGCCTTCCTTTCGTCTTTTGTATTGTTAATGTCGTTACTGCCGCAGAAAGTGATAGTGTTCTGTTCAAGCCTATAAAAAACCACCTGTTTGGTAGTGCTTTTAAGTAATGGGTTGTTTCACTGTCTATTTGAGGATTTCAACTCTTTCTCATTCCTCACTGTATTTTTTTATTTCTTTCTTTCTTGTTTCAGGCTAGCACAATAGATGGGCGAAGAAAAGGAGCTTGCCTATTTTGCCAAGAGTACTTCATGGACCTCTACCTTTTGGCTGAACTCAAAACGATTTCCGTCAAAGTGACGACAGTCGATATGCAAAAACCACCGCCGGACTTTCGGTAAGACAAAAAAAAGCCCCCCTCCCATCCACGATAATGGTAATTGAATTTTCTCTCCCCCCCCCCCCGTAGAACGAATTTCGAGGCGACTCCTCCGCCCATCCTCATAGACCACGGTCTGGCCGTTTTAGAAAATGACAAAATCGAACGGTACATAATGAAAAATGTTCCGGGCGGCCATAATCTCTTTGTACAGGACAAGGAAGTTGCGACGTTGATTGAGAATTTGTACAGCGTAAGTTAAACCCCCCTCACTTCGACCTCTCGTCCAAAATGTCGTTATGTTTTCTAAAATGTATTTTATTTTGTTTTTTTTTTTGCAGAAACTCAAACTTATGCTTTTAAACAAAAACGACGCGGCCATCAACAGCCTTCACAGTCATCTTAAAAAAATTAACGACCATCTGGGGAGGAAAGGGACCAGATTTCTAACGGGAGACACCATGTGTTGTTTTGACTGTGAGCTCATGCCAAGACTGCAGCATATCAGGGTAGCAGGTAAATTTACTCTTTTTATTTTTCTTATTTATTTTGTCACTAGGTAACTTTAAAGGCAACTAGGTTTAAAGACAGGCTTCCCAGGAAAAAAAAAAATACAATCCTGGAACAATAGTCAAGTCGTATTTCAGGTTCTCCCCCCCCCCCTCTGCCAGCAAGAAAGCGTTATCTTTGAAGTACACTAGTGTGCAAGAAGGGTGAAGGGGCTTGCGTAACCGTGTGTCTTTCCCACGCGGTACCGATTCACGTTGTAGGGCATTTAAAGTAGCAAATTATTTTGATATGTTGGAAAAAAGAAAAAAAAGAAAGAAAACAGAGCCGCCAATACTGAAACGGTGATTTTGTGTGTGGTGGGGTGATTGACAAGTAGTCGCTGTCTCTAAACTGAAAAGTAGAGGTTTCGTACCGCGGTTCTATCTCAATTTTAGATCTTTGCTTTTTTAAATGCTTCAAGCCGTGCTTAAAACCTAGTTCAAAGGTAAACGAGAGACCGAGATAGACACACTTGAGTCATCAAGGAGGGGGGGGGGGGAAGACAAACAAAAACTTACTGCCGAAGAAGAGGTTACGTCGTGTGAACGCTAAAAGTGAGGTGTCACAAGACAACGTCATTCGTTACTCAATGGGTTTATTTTTAGAATATTGCGTCAAAATAGGAACGTCCTGGAAGAGAGGAATCAATTTTTCGAGTTTTTCCAGACGCTCAATACTGTGGCGGGGGGGGGGAAGACTCCCTAAATGTTGTCCTGTTTATCCTGCGTTGGTTTGCTTTCGAAATAGAAAATAAAAAGAGGTAGAGAGCTAAATATGGAGTAATTATTCATCCACGTAAGGTCTTAAATTCCTTTTTTAGAGATCCGCCCCCCCTCCTCACAATTGTCTTTTTTGTTAGTTCTATCTGCTAGACCTAAATCTTTGTTTAACCTCATTTTCTCTTATCTAACCCCCCTACCATTCCTTTCCCATCAGCAAGTAGGAACTGCATTAGACAATGAATGCGGTCTCTCATTCATAATTTTTTCAGTTCGCACTGTGAAATATTCGAGAGGTTGCGTTAAAAGTTGCCTGACTGGTGAAAGAGATAACAAACGTGGATTCTAACGCGTAAATGTCAATATTCAATGGTTTTTTTTATCGTCTTCAAATAAATAAAACATTAAACGGATCACTTCGTTTGATTAAATCTCTATTATTTTATTGTTATCTTTTTCGCATTCCCGTTTTTTGTGTCACTCCTCGCTTATTTTTATATATTTTTTCTTCGTCGTGCGTCACTGCAGACGTGCTAATGATGGGAGTCAAGACAATTTCCAGGGTTGTAATTGTAGGAGAATTCCTAGGTGGCCAAGAGAACCCCCCCCCCACTTCCCGTAGTGTGGGCTTGGCTGCGTTTTTACAAATAGAGAAAAAATAGATGCGGAGCTTTATAAATATCTGCGACATTGTAAGTTACGATCTAAATATCTTGTAAAATTGCAAGTTGGGGGGGGGGGGGTATAGTGGTCATGGAGCCAGGGGGAAGCCGCAACAGGACCCAAAGCCTGACGAATACAGCCAGAAAATTACAGCACTCTCTGAGCTTAAATTGTATGGAATGGTCAGTTTCGGGTCTAATTATCGGTGAAATTGCAGCGAAACTTCTTGGTTTCGAAGAAAAATAAGAGTCGTTTCTAGCCCTCGCGTGGGCCCTTGGGGAAAACTATCGCAGAGCCCCCTAACGGTTGAATAGTACATGACATATTTATAGGTTATATACACTTTTAGACAGAACATGCCGCAGGCACGAGACAATTTCATTGTCCTACGCCTACGCCTATCGGGGCTTGAGGTAGAAAGCTCCATGAGGCCCCATAGTCCCTAAATTAACAAGAAATATAATTTTTACATCTCAATTTTATCGGGACTTTGAACTATTTCTCTGTTTTTAGCCGTAAATTAGCGGTTTTCCCCAATTTCATCCTCGAATTAGCGGTCTTTCTCAATTTAGGCACGAAATTTTCTCCATGGACCACGACTTGCAATTTTATCTTTAATTTTCAAGGCACTTTTTCACAATTTTAACCCCAAATAATTATCGTGTGTGTGTGTGTTTTTTTTTTTATTGTATCCGTGAATTAGCACTTTCCTCCATTCCAGACGCGAATTAGCGATTTTTTCATTTTCAGTTGTGAATTTTGGATTTTTCTTCATATTTGCCACGAATTTAATTCCAGGGACCGCGAACGGCTGCGAATAATTGTTTTTACTCCATTTTTCTGCAAACTAGCGGGTTTTTCTCAATTCTATTCGTGAATTAGCGCTCTTTCCTCAATTTTAGCCTTGAATTAGCGCGCTTCCCTCAATTTTAGCATTGAATTAGCGAATTTCCTCAATTTTAGGTGTGGATGATCGCTTTTTTCCCATTTATAGTCTCGTACCCTTCCTCAATTTTAACCGCACATTGGCGCTTTTTCCTGAATTTCAGCCGTATAACGGCCACCATAAACCGTTAATTATCGATTTTTTCTCAATTTTAGGTCGGATATTAATGGAGAAACCACCAATTGGCTCGTTTTCTTAATTTTAGCTGCAAATTAGTTCCTTTTCTCGATTTTATCCGCGAATTAGCGCTTTTATTTTACTAGGGACCGGGCGTGATTTCAAAACTTGGATGCCAAACAAAAGGCGCCCGTCCCCGATTCCACGTGTAAATCTTTTGATTTAATTTCATTATTTTTTTCTCAATTTTAGTCCAAATGTCATGTCATGAAAAAGCGTTCAAAACCAACGACAAGGCAAAACGTCCCATTTTCGTCATCGATGACCCATTATAGAGGCCTTCTGGCGAGGACCGAATTAAACGGACCTAAAACTCCTGTTCCTATATCCACGAACCCCGTATTTAACGTTTTCGGGGCTACTACCTCGATATGCTACTGATCTGGGTCAAAATATACAATTTTCGTACTGAGAGATCCTTTAGGAACCGATTTTCCTTGATTTGGTTCTTTAAAAAAGCAATTTCTGGTGACCGGACAGGTGCTGATCCAGATTCGGTGGCTTAAAGAGGAGGACTCCATCCGCCCCGCCACTACAAATATCACACAGACAGACACAGTTCAATTGAAAAATCGGAAAATTAAGGAAACCCAAAGGCCAGAAAACTGGGGAAAAAAACAACAACATTCAACAACTATCTACGTCACGTAAACTGTCAGTTTGGAAAAAATATGCCTCCCGCCGAATGAAGTGAACTCAGCGTAGTGGTGGAGGGGAAGCTCTTAAGTCCCACGGCTAGCAACACGGCAAAATTTGGTTTTTTTAGTGAGCGAAATCCGGGAAATTACTTTTTATTGCGTGAAACCAGCTACAAACGGTTCTTAAGTGCGCAAAATCAGCGCAATCAGCCACTGAAATAGGCCACCCAGCGAAATTTGTTTACTGGCAAATAAATTTCCCGAAATTAGCTATTCATAAAATTGACAGTCTCGTCTTGAAATTTACAATTTCATCATAAAATTGAAAATTTCCTCATAAAATTTACAGTTTCCTCGTAAAATTTACAATTTCCTCATAAATGTGACAATTCCCTCTTAAAATTGTCAATTTCCTCGTATAATTGGCAATTTTCCAATAAAATTGACCATTTCCTCATAAATTTACAATTTCCTTTAAAAAAAAACATACAATTTTCTCATAAAATTCGCGATTTCCTCACGAAATTGACTATTTCCTCATAAAATGGACAATTTCCTCTAAAAATTGACAATTTCCCCGTGAAATTGATTATTTCCTCGTGAAATTGACAATTTACTAATAATACAAACAATTTCCTCGTGAAATTAGCAATTTCTATACAAAATTGACAATGCCATCGAGGAGGAGTGATGACCCTCAGAGGCCCGAGGGTCGGAGGATCTCGAGAGACGCGTAATTCCAAATTATTTAAGGGAAAAACTCTCGCAAATGCCCTCACTGAGGGGAAATTTGGGAAATGTATGCGAAAAGTTCTCGCCAAGGGAAAACTTCAAGCGAAGCGTCGCATTGTGAGGAAAAATACTATTTCGTAAAGACCGCGGCACGACGAGTAAACGACGCAAATTGCCCCCACGGCGGGCAGTACGCAATATTCGGGGAAAAACATTCACGTGAATCGCCACACTCGAGGCAAAATGTACGTGAAATGCTGCGTCGAGGGCAACAAATATGCGAAATGCTTCACCAAGAGCAATGTTAAGGTGGCATAAATTGTCCATTCTACGAAATTACTCGTTGGTTTCACGAAAAAATTGTCAATTTCATAACGAAATTGTCTATTTTATGAGAAAACTTTAAATGAGCATAGTGATTGATTTTATGGGAAATTTTTCATTCTAAAAGGTGTCAATTTGATGAGTGCATCACCAGTTTGATAAGGAAATAGTCAATTTTATGAAGAAAATGACATATTGTAATGAGGAAATCGCATTGTCAATTTGACGTGGAAATTGTAATTCTTCCACAATAATTTAATTTTGGTCCGTAATTTTGGTGGATTATTATTAATACAGTAATTGGTGATCGTTTATTTTGGCTTTAAACATCTCATTTTTAAGATGAATAGCCCATTATACGCGGAAATGATCAATTTTAAGAGGGAAGGTTCAATTTTATGAGGAAATTGACAATTTTAATACGAAATTGTCAATTCTATGAGAATATTGTAATTTCATTAGTAAATTGTCCATTTTATGAGGAAATAGTCAATTTCCTAAGAAAATCGTGAATTTTATTAGGAAATTTTATGTGTTATAAGGAAATTGGGCGGCTAATCTCCCCCTTAATCCAGTTCAAAATGGAAAATAACGCTAATTTGGGGCTGAAATTTAGATAAATGGCTAATTCACGGCTGAAATTATTGAAAAAATAACTGATTCACGGCCACAAATAAGAAAAAGCGCTAATTCACGGATAAAGTTGAGAAAACTTCACGACAAAAATTGATGAAAAGCTCTAAAATCGCTGATAAAGTGTAAAATACGTAATTTGCGTTTAAAATTACAAATCACGCTGATTAACGGATAAACTAGTGAAAAATATATAATTCACGAAAACAAAAGTATCGTAGAAAGTTCGTGGCTCAATCTGAAAAAAACGCTAATTCATTGCTAAAAGTGAAAAAATGCTAATTCGTGGGGAAAATTAAGAAAAGTGTTAATTCACGGATAAAATTGGGGAAATTGCTCTTTAGCAGCTGAAATCACGTATTCACGGCTAACTGCGAAAAACGCTAATCTATAGCTAAAAGCGAAAGAAATTGCTAATTCGCAGCTAAAATTAAGAAAAGTTGCTAATTCATGGATGCAATTGAGAAAAATCACTAATTAGTGGCTGAAATGAAGGAGAACACGAATTCATTGCAAAATTCAGATAAATCGCTAATTCACGGCTAAAATGGTGACATATCGCAAAAAATTACTAATTCGTGATATAACATGCTAATTTGCGGATTAAATAGTGAAAACTTCTATTCGCGGCTTCCAGAAAGTGAACGAAAATCACTGATCCGCGGCCAAATTTCAGAAAAAGCTTTAGCTAGTTAACGGAGAAAATTAGGGGAACTCTAATTTGTTGATAAAACGTAGAAAAATCTATAACTAGCGGCTAAAATGGGGACAAATCGCTAATTCGCGACTCCTATGAAGGCAACTTCACGGAGGCGTTGATGAAAGATTCGCCCGGGGCGCCGCCTGAGGATGGCACTGCAATGAGCTGCCCCAGGGCATATTTTTGTGCAAATGGAAAACGCTATTACACTGCGGTGAACAGGCCCCTGGTGCGTTTTATTCAGAGCATCACGGCTTTTTGCTAAGATAAGTGTTGTGGTCGATGGGTGAGTGGGGAGGCGAGGAATAGGTGGCCCGCCTGAGTTCTTCTGAGTGCATCCATTAGGCTAGCCGGCCTAACATAGCCTAAAGCCTAAACGAATCCCAAGGAGAATAGAAGTTCCATGACCGAATATCCGTTTACTATGTGACTTCCGGGTCTTAATTCCTGCGTTTAATTTCAGTGAAAGTGCAAATTTCGGGGCTCAGTTTTCCGCGAAATTACAAGATTTTACTTTATTTTCTGTAAAATTGCAAGTTTCGGGACCTGTTTTTTTAAGTGGCCGCTTCTCGCGCGGTCCAGTAGTCGGCCGCTTGAGATTGCCCAAAGTTTGATGAGCAACCGGAAAAATTACATTATTCGGAGCTAAATATCAGTGAGTTCCTGGCTGAATATCCGTGGACTGGATGTTTTCTGGTCTTAATTTTAGTGAAATTAGCTTGTTAACGGGTCTTAATTCAAGCAAAATTGCCAGTTTCTGGGCAAAATTTTGTGGCGGCGGAACCTGACTTTATACACCTACTCCCGAAACTTGAAGTTTCGTGACTGAATATCCGCGCAATTTCAAGTTTTGGAACCTTTCTTTCAGTGGCCAATGCAACGCCTCAAGCTTGAAGAAACCAGTGATAAACCCCCCCCCCCACGCCACCACCACTTGACTGTCTTTATTCAGTATTCAGAGCAGTCTCTGAACTCGTAAGTAGATGTACCCAGGCCTGGCTGGGGGACTTTGGGCTTGCCACATCTACAGTTAAATCGGACGTAGTACCTTAATACTGATGGTGGTTGGGGGGGGGGGAACTTTGAGTCTTCCTCCTCTCCTCTGCTCATTCCACCAACATTTTTTTAAAAAAAAACAATTATTATTATTTAGGAAAATACTTCATGGACTTCGAAATTCCCCACGAGCTGAATCATTTGTGGCGCTACATGTGGAACATGTACCAGTTGGACGCTTTCACTCAAAGCTGCCCCGCCGACCAGGACATTATTAATCATTACAAACATCAACAGGTAATCGTCATACCCCCCCCCCCTGGCCTCCGCCTCCATTTGCTCCATAAATATATTTTTATACGTTTTACAGGGGATGAAACTTAAAAAACACGAAGAGCTGGAAACGCCCACTTTTACGACTTCGATTCCAATCGGAGTATCACTGAAAGATTGAAGGAAATATAATATTTAAAAAAAAAACAAACAAACAAACGAAACATTGTGAAGGAAAAAAGCTTAGCAGTTCCTCTTCTTAAAAAAAAAGCAGTGCTTATTATTGAAGTCTTCGCATTAAAACCAGTCTATTTATTACTCTAGATCCTTTTTATAAATCCATACGTTGACCTTTCGGATCGCTTATAACAGTCTTGTACAAAAAACACTAGGCCAAGTGTTTTATCCCGCGTGACAGTCCATATTAATGCTTCCCTCGTTTGTAACGTTTAGAATATTTGTAAATATTAAGAATATTATCCTCGTTCATTAAGTGCACCGAATATTTTTCCACCAATTTGACGTTATGGAGAGTTTGTACATTTACTGGTTTCTTTTTGATTTTTTTTTTTTTTTTTCTTCCTTTAATTAGCTTGTAATCGATTAAATACTTAACCAGCTTCGTTGAGCAGACTTGATGCGTGGAGGTAGACTTTCACGACCGTCGTTAGAGTTTGTCTTTTTTTTATTACTTTTTAAAGTTTTATTTGAATGTCTTCAGAGAATGATTTTCCTTTAAAGAAAATTGAACCATGTGCCTTAACTTAATCAGTCTAATTAATCAAACGTAGAAGATTATGTTTGTTATGTTCAACTGTATATTTGATACGATTTATTTTTCTTTTTTTAGGAAATCCAGTTTTATTTTTATTTTTTTCTCTGGGTTTCTTGAAGAAATTTTAGTATTTTTAGTTGTGTAATAATTTAATAAAAACGAGATGAAAGAGGAAGAATTCCCGAAACTTTCAAATTCGAGACATTAGCACGTAAAACGAGCACAATCGGGAATCTCAGACAGAATCTCTCTGTTGTTTTGCCCAAAAAATGTTGCAATTTTGCGGTATTTCGTCAGGGCCCTTGCCGAGCTGAAAAATCACTAATTCATGGCCAGAATTCAATAAATCGCTGGTAAAATCGAGGAAAAGTGATCATTCTCGGCTAAACCTGAGAAAAAACTCTATAATTCAAGGCACAAATCGAAAAAAAAAAAAACGTCAAGTCGTGGTTTCTGGAGGACAATTGTGTCTATACGGATGAGAAAAGCGCTAATCCTTGAATTGAAAAAAATAAAATCGCTAACTCACTGCTAATCAATTCTGATAAAAGCCCTAATTCGCGGTTAAAATTAAGAAAAAGCTCTAATTTGCTGCCAAAATTGAGATAAAGTGCTAATTCACGACTGAAGCGATAAAGATAAAGCGCTAATTTTCTGCTAAAATTGCGAAAAATCGCCTGAAATAAAAAAACTTGCTTTTCTGGTTTCTCGATGCAATTTTAAGAACAAAATTTTTTTAAAACATTCCTAATTCGAAGTGTACAGGAGGCTCTTTTACAATTAAAATTGAGAAAAAATGCAAAATGTGCTGCTGTTCTTGGAGCATGTCTACTGCGACTAAAATTAAGAAAAATCGCTAATTCACAGATTATAGCTTTTATTGTCTTAAAATTAGCAGCTTAGCTTTAAAAAACGCTAATTCATGAAAAAAAATCGAGAAAATGCCGAAACACGGTTTCACGGGACCAACTGATGTAGATATAGTCTAGTAAAAGAAAGAGTAGATTGAACCAGCTGGTAACTCTAAAGTTGTGCTTGGGATTTGTTCGGAGGGGTCTGGAGATGGTGTACTCAAAAGTCCCCGCCTCTAGCCCACGAGCTAGCTGCTGGACGTAGCAAAACGTGCATAATTTTTCATTTTATTACCTGTAGTTCGTAAACTGTAGGTCCCACCCAAACACTCATGAGATAACAAATCAAAGTTGACACAATTCCTCAAAAATTAGTCAAGTTTTTTGTAGCTTCAACCGCTTAAGAGATAATAGCGTTAAAAGTGACACTATTCTCGAACCCCTTCACTGCTTTTTGTGAACAATGCGTTGTAGCGTCCTCGCCGTTGACGTTACAACATTGATGCATAGCAAAGAAGTTAATCATCATGAAATTCTCTTTACAAAAAACAAAAATGATACTCGCTTATTAGTCCAGTAAACGAGTGTTCAAAAAGGTGGTCTAGAGGGAATGAGCGAAAGCAGAAAGTTTGACTCCGGAACCATGTTTGGACTAGTTAGGAGTTAGGAGGGTCCTCCTAATTTGCGGACCAGCCCATAACTCTCCGTAAAGCGTTCCGACTGGGCTGATTTTCTGTAATTATACTTTACTCCGGTGGCAGTACAAGCCATCAAAATTTGATGACGATCCGGTAATTTGCTGACCCCCCTCTCCCCACAGCACAACGAGTTGAATTCTGTCGACCAGCCCTCCATATGCGGATCAAATAGACTTGATATCTCTCATTCGTTGCTTCGGTCCTGTAGGTTACGTTTACCAACCAATCACAAACCCTTCCCACTCTAATGGACCACACATGGTGGTTATTGTCAGTGCCTGTATGTAACTATAGGTTCTCTACTCCTTGCCTACCATTCGATTTTGTCTCCGATAGTAGAAGGCAATCGCTTCACAACATTTTGGACCAAAATCCGAATACACTGGAATTCGGCAACTTCTTTCAAATGTCATACCTTACTATCCCCCTTCAAGTTTTTCGAGTTTATAGCGCAATTGGCAGTATGTGTTAAACTATTAATTTGTATTACCAACCCCCCCCCCTCCTACCTACACTGATGTGTACTGTTGAGTTTGAGCCCAACTTCATCCCCTACCCCATCGCCACCTCACCCCGCCCCACAACAATGACTAGCTACCTTCACGTCTCACGTGAAATATTTGCACCGAATATGATGCTTCTAAAATAAACTGGTGAATTGTGGTGATTTTCTTTACATTTTGCTCTTTTCACGGCATGAAGTCCACGCTGGTGGCTCAAACTTCTGACGTGTAAGTCCCACTTCATCCGATGATCCATGGTCACACCAAGGTACACTAGATGTCTTACTTGGGAGATCTTCGGACATTCACACGCATTCTGTGTATGTGCATGTGTGCAGAGTCAAAGTAGGTATCTTCCACCGAAGAAGCTCCGCTGAGGAGGTATTGAGCTCAATTCTTATTCCTAAATTTTAATATTTGATCTATTTATAAATTCCACAATGGCCTTGATTATGTTCCCGTGACTTTCTGGGTCGTTCAGTAACTGTGGAAGATGGAACGGTAGCAGGATTTTTTCCTTAAAAATTTCTCTCATCAGCTCCTGGCGGTTTGCTTCGTGCATCGGACATTCAATTAATGAGTGACAAGGCTCTATTATATCCAACCGATCACATTCGCAGGGGGTGCTGTTTGTCGACTGACTCAGAGCGATGAGCGATAACCTAGTGTGACCAAATCGTAGCCGGCATATCGAAATAGTGTCTTTGCGGAACCGAAAGGAGCGAAATCACGGAAAACTTCTTATATTTGGTTGGGATAGTGCGTACCTCTTTCCCTTACTGTGTTGTGAGACTCGCCATTCAGATTCCCATCGATTTTGCACCTTTGTCGCAAGCCATCGCTTCAAGTCCGATGAGGTAAGTCGGCAATCGGGTGTTCCTTCTTGTATGGCCCTTTTGGCTAATTTATCTGCTATTTCATTGCCTTTTAAATTAATGTGGGCTTTTATCCATTGGATTCTAACGATGCGGCCAGTACTTCTGAGGGATTCTAGTTCACGGATAACATCGAATTCGAGCCAGCTGATTTTTATTCCACCGTGCTTCGGCTTTTCAGCCGAGCTTAGGTTATCCGTAAGTATCAAATAACATTTGCCTACTTCGTTCTCTAAACCTTGAATGTATTTCAGTGCCGTCCAGATCGCCATCATTTCGGCTGTGTAGATTGAACATCTTGGATCCAGCTTGACCAAGAGTTCATTCCCCGTCTGTCTGTCATGCAACGCACATCCCACTCCATCAGATGATTTAGAGCCATCTGTATATACTTCGTACCTATTTGGGTAGGTGACATTAAGTTTTTCCAGCGTATGCGTTCTTGTCATTTCTGTCGAATTTTTATCATCACGGGAATTTAAGGAGGTATTTATATCATCCCTGATTTTTAATGTACTTCCGTATGGAAGAAGGGTTAGAGGGTCTATGTTTTTTCTCTTCCGTGTTGCTGTCAGAGGGCCTAATATTCTCAGACTCTCCACAAGAATTGGGATTTTCTTGTATCTCCAATAGGATTCCGTAGCTTCTAGCGATTTTAACCGTTCAGCAACAAGATGGTTTTCGACAGATAGCCTGTCCGTTAGGTACCTCTGGGAGATAGCCTATCTTCGTAGATGGGGTGGCGGTTCTGCAGCTTCGACCATTAAGGCGTTGTTAGGGGTCGAACGCAGAGCACCTAGACAACTCCTAAGTGCCTTGCACTGAATTCTGGTGACTTTATCCAACTGAGTTTTTGAGGCATCTCCATACACTATGCTTCCGTAGTCCAATCGGCTTCGTATCAAGTGTCGGAAAATTGTGAGAGACATTTCGGGATTGGTGCCGTATGACCTACATAAGACATATCTCAGGACATTCAGAGCCGATTCGCATGTTTTCGTTACATAATTCAGATGGTCTTTCCACGTCAATTTATTATCAAGCTCAACTCCTAAGAATCTCACGCTCCCTGATACCGTTAAGCTGAATTTTCCTATCGGAAGAAGATTTGGGACAGTATACCTTCTTTTCCTTGTGAAAACTACTACTTTACTTTTTTCTGGAGACATCGTAAACCCCAGAGAGTCACACCAGCTGTAGAATTTTATCATGGAGTCAGTAAGTTCACGGATCGCATCCTCCAAGGTACTCGCCGAAGCGTATATTACAATGTCGTCTGCGTACTGTAGACATTTTGAGTGATTACCAAGCGACTTAATCAAATCTGCCGTGTAGATATTACAACAATCCGGACTCGTCACACCACCCTGAGCTAGCCCGAGGAAACAATGTCTAGGACCATGTGACACGCCCCCTACGTCCACAGCAGCCTCTCCTTTGTATGATTTACTATGCACTGGACTATCTCCTTCGGAATTTTTAAGGTAGCCATCTTTTCCGTGAGCAATTTCATCGAGACACAATTATAGGCATCACTTAAATCTACAAAAGCTGCGACTAGTGTATAGTTCTGGGACAGAGCAATCTTTACCTCCGCTACAAACTCCACAATACAATCCTGTGGGCTCCGTTTCCTCCTAAATCCATATTGGCTTGCCCCTAAACAGGAGTATTTCTCCAAGTGCCAATTCAGTCTTAACTTCAGAATCCTCTCCAAGGTTTTCCCGACACACGAACTCAGAGAAACTGGGCGATAAGAATTTTTCAACTTGGGATCTCTACCCGGCTTGAGGATCGGTAGTATCTTCTGTATTTTCCACGCTTCTATAGTTCCGTTTCGTAGGAATACATTATTGAATATTTCTATTAGCACCCTCTTCCCTTCTGCACCTAGATTGTTCAGCATAGAGTAGTGGATTAAATCAATCCCAGGGGCTGTATTATTGTTTGTCTTAAGAGCCCATTCAAGCTCCCATTTTTAGATTTTGTTACCGATATCTTTATTTGTGGAAGAGATGTCCGGTACGATAATTTCTTCAGGGACAGAGTCCGGAGCCAGAGTTGATAGAAAACTCTCTAAACAAGAGGGATCCATGTACCGTGGTTTGGCTGCTTTGCCACCCTTAATAGCTTTAATATTACTCCAAACCTGTCTTATAGGAGTGTTATGATTTATTCAACTACAGAACTGTCGCCAACTCTCTTTCTTTTTCTCCGAGTACGTTTTTTTAGTCTTCGCAGTCAGTCGTCTCAGCTGAATATACCGTTCGGTGGAGGGTTGTGCTTTGTAGAGAGAGTACGCCCGCTTCAACTTTGTTTTTACTTGATGGCATTCATTATCCCACCAAGGTCGTGGTCGGTTATTGCTTCGTTTGCCTAAGTAGGGGTTTTTCCTAGGAATCGATGCATCGGCAGATTTATTTATAATGTCGATCATTTGAGAGTAGGATTTGTTAATGTCCTCCTGATCTACAACAAAATTCTTTGAGACGGTGCTATACTTTGTCCAGCCAGCATTTTTTAAATTCCACCCTTGGTAATTTGTCGTAGTCTTCTCTCGGATGGTTGGAGCGTTTTCCCACAGCTCGATAAGTATGGCCAAATGGTCAGACCCCATTGGCTCATCTATTACTTCCCATGAAGAGTTTGCAACTAGCTGTTGAGTTACCAGCGATCGTCAACTGCAGTTTTGGAATTTCCCGGCTTAGGTATTACTGTTTGATGTCCATCGTTTAGGATAGTTAACCCTTCTTCTTCTATGAACTCCAGCAGGGAACGCCCAGGTTGATCGACGTAAGAATTACCCCACGCGGTGTGATGGGCATTGAAGTCCCCTCTTATACAAGGGTTGGGCCACTCAGGGATTTTAAGATTTCCTTCCACAGACCTTGGTCAAACCGTTCATTTGGGGCATTGTACACCGACAGAAGGTTGATATGGGTATTACTATGGTAGACTTTAACGCCAATAATTTGGGTTCGTCCTTGAGAGAGATTATCTCCTCCAAAAATATGCAATTTTTCACCTTGTAAGCTATTTTTAAACAGAATGCCAACACCTCCGTATCCGTCACACCGTGTACAACTTTCTAGCCTATATCCTGTTATACTAAAGGAGGAGTTGGGCAGAAGCCATAGTTCTGACAGAAGAGCTATGTCAACTTGTTTTTCCTGCAGGATCACTTCCAGGTAGTTCTTATTTGCTTTTATGGATCGAATATTCCATTGAAGTATGTTCATAGAGTTTAATAGAAGTAGAGGGTTATGGGGTTTTACCTAATCGGCCTGAGCTGTCCACCGAACGATAGGAAACTCCTATTAGAGGCTTTGAACCCAGTGTAAGAGGTTGCTGCTTGTTCTTGTTTGTATCGGGGATATTAGTTTTGTCCAAACAACTGTCTCGCTGAGAATAGCTTACGTTATTTTCCGCTGTCTGGAAAATCATTCTTTTCCGTTTAAGCCTCGGGGGGTCATACCGGCGAGCTGGCATTTCATCAGCGGGTACATCGTCACTCAGGTTTCCCAACACAGAGTATCGGTTTTTAGTTATGTCAGCATAGCTTATATTTTCGAATTTACTTTTTATTCTTTGAGAGGCTTCGATGAAGAATTGGCATTTTTTATCATTGGATCTATGGGGATTTTTACAGTTGACACATAATACTACAACGGCTTTGGTTAAATTACTACAATTACTGTTTTCGTGCTCTTCTCCACAGTGGTTGCATCGGTGTCTGCTTCTACACTGCGTAGTGCTGTGGCCGAAGCGCTGGCATTTTTGGCATTGGCGAACCGGAGGTACATAGGGTTCTACGCGACATCTTGCCCCGTAGATTGACACGAAAGCAGGAATATGCTGACTGTTAAAAGTTATCACGCATGTATTCAATGGTACACGCTGTTTCGTGCCGTTTTCCATTTCTTTTAATTTAGTCATTCTTTTAACATCTTTTACAGGTACGTCTGATTTTATTTCTTCGCATATTTCGTCTGTCTCCAAAGAGGCATCCACGTGGCGGATCACTCCCGTAGAACTGACTCTATGGTCTGGAATATAACAGCGCACTTTGCGCTGCTCAAGGAAGTTACTCTCAACGAGTTTATTAGCACTGGATGGATTAGTGCATTCTATTTTAATTCTATTTATTCCCGAGATAACTATATTGGTAATTTTGGTAACAAACTCTTCTTTTGTAGAGTAAATCCATTTACCGAAAGTCATGGGATGTATTTTTCCGAGGGATCCTTCTATACCTTCTACAAAAACTATGTAGGGACCTTCGTCTTCTTCTTTATATCTGTTTCTCGATAAACGTTTGAAATATTCTTCAGTGCTTTGTTTACCGTCGGTCTTTGATTGAAGAACGGAATTATTCACGCCAGAGTTGCTGTCTTCTTGTGATAGACTTTTACTCCCATTTTCTTGTGGCGTCTCATCAATGGACATCGGTAAAGGCCCGTTCACAAGCTCTATGTTTTCGTTGTGTGGTGTCTATGCAACCTATCAAAATGCTTCATTTTTCGAGGGAATACATTTGTTTGGTTGAATAGACTCCACAGACGCATAGCATAGAGCTTGTGAACGGGGCTTAAAGGGTATTGCCCCCCTTCACACTCATCATTGTTCATTACTCCCTAATTACAAGTTACTTTTGTTAAACAGATGAGCGAGAGGCTCAGCTATAATTTCAATTACTTCTTTTATGCACTGAGGTGGCAGTCCGTCGTGGCCGGGTGCTGATCCTCCTCTTAGTGATCTAGCAGTTTTTATGACTTCTTCGGGCGTTATTTTGAAGAGAACCATTGAATTTACGGGTGGACTTGAATTTGTCTGCTCTGAGTCACCTGCGAAGCAGATTTGATTTTGTTGGCTAATTTTGCTCCGATCGTTGCGAAGTAGTTATTGAGCGTGTTTGCGACGTCTTCTTCATTTTTTACTCCGCTACCTTCTCGAATCCAGTCTTGAGTGGGAAAACTGTGTTTTTCCTTTTTGTTGCGGCTAGCTGCTTCGTCAATTATTTCCCATCTCCTTCTCATGTCATGTCCATTTGCGTCTAATTTGAGCATGAAGTAACGTTCTCTTTCGTCCTTGATTAAATTGTTGAGAGTATTTCTGTACAATTTGTATTTTCTCTGAAGCTCAATGTTGTCGGGCTGTCTCCTCAATTTTGAAGACATTCTATCCCTCTTCCTAATCGATTTCAGTATGCTGATGGTGATCCAAGGCTTTAGTATTTTTTTCCTTCCTTTCACTTGAGTCGGAACTAACGATTTTAATTTTGCTTTTTCCAAAAGATTAGTTCGTTTTTTTGCTCTTCGTAAAAATCGTCCCAATTCAGACCAGCAACTTCTTTTTTGAATTGTTTTATGTCGATTTTTGTTTGTGTGGCGTTGACTGAGCCGCCCTCTGTCTTCTCAGAATTATTAATTTTGAAATTTCATATTACTGGAAAATGATCCGTGATGGCCGTAATCAGCACTTCCACCGTGGCAGGGTTGGAGCCTCTGTAGAAACAATGATCCAAACAAGACTTCAGTCGCGTTGGAAGGTCGTTTAAGCACTTATAGCCAATAGAGCTTAAAATATCAAGATATTTTTCTGTGGTTTGGCTTGGATTTTCAGTTGTAATATTAATATTTATGTCACCCATCAAGAGGGAATGAGTACACTGATCTTTCTCTAACAATTCCTGAATTTCCTCAATAAATATATTTAATGTGTCCTTATTATTTACTGGGCTCCTGTAACAGGCTGTAACTTTAAGCTTTTCCTGATTTTAAGTTAATGATAAATTGAATCACACTTGCTCTAGTTAAATTTAGATCAGTGTTTACTACTATGTTTATATTTTCCTTGACGTAGGCCACGATGCCGTCATTTTTGTTCGTCTTCCCTGTCACTTTATGGATAGAATAATTTTTGAGTGGTTGTATATGCGTGTATTCTTGTACAAATGCTTCTACTAGGATTATAATGTCTACTTCCATGCTTAAACTAGAAAGAAAACAGAAAAATTGGTCAAGATTCTTAGAGCAACTTCTAATATTGAAACACGAAGATTTTTATTTAACGATTTTGGCATCTCGATCAGGTTCATGGGATTCGTGATAAAAACAGCCTCCGATTCGATGTACGGTGTGACGATGTTTGAAAGGTCCTGAAGAAGTGCAGAGGTCGTGGTTTACGATGAGGGGATTACTTCGTTTTTTACACGTCTGAAATTTCATGTTAGTTTTAATAAATCTGACTGCCTTTTAATTGGGAAGATACCTTCACTCATACTTTTGTTAAACAGATGAGCGAGTGGCTCCGATTTTTCAGATTTTTTCAAGTGAATATTTTGAGTTTCTTATCCATTGAAAGGCGTAATTATGGTCTCTGGCAAATTTCCTCGTCTTATACCATAGCTCCGCTTGGTAGCGTGTTAGCCTTTCATTAAATTCACATAGCCTTTCAGTTAAATCGAGGCGGAACAGGGGGGGGGGGGAGAATAAGTTGTACTCATGGCTTCCAAGAACGAACTGACTCATTTACTACTCTTCTTTCTACAATTTAAAATAAAATAAAACTTTATCTGTTTTTATACAAAAGAAGGAGAAGGTAAAGACTATCGAACAGTCCATAGTCCATTGTACCATTTTATAACTCCCCCCTTCCAGTATTTACCATCTCCGATTATTGCAGCCGCAGAGCTGTTGAACAAGAACAAAAAAAAAATTCTCTATTACAAAGTAATTCAACAGAATAAACGAAAAGAAAAAATAATAAAATAAAATAAACACAAATCACTTGGCAAGGCGTTTCACTTGGTCCATGTGCACAGTCAAAGTTACACCACGCCGACTTTGGGGGTTCACGACCATTATCCTGTTGCGACTTAAGATCGCTGTTACCGTGTATGGTCCCAGAAATCGTAAATCGGGTTTTCTGCGCTTGTAATGATTTTTGATGAACACTAGGCACTGGATTCTGCGCGCCAGGTTTTCGCTTTTCCGTACGTTGTACCTCTCTGTCCGGGTTGTTTTCTCACGGTGCGTGTCCTCTGCAGTCTTTTCCTGAAGATCTAGATCCATTGTTAGCTCCAGAGGAGTTGCTCCTGTTGCAGGGTGAACTGAATTGTTGTAAGCTAGCACTGCACGGGCAACAACCTCTGAGCCCCGAATTCCTCTACTGGACGTCCAGCAAATGTAGTTGTTCTGTGATGGTATTGTGAAATCGCTCAATCATTCCATGTGACTGTGGATGCCCCGGGGTAGTAAATCGATACGATATCCCGAGTTCATCAAAGAGGCCCTGAATAATTCTATTGTGAAATTCTCTTCCTTTGTCCATCACGACTTCCTCAGGACCCCCTATTACGCTGAACAATGATAATAGTTTTTTCTTCATCTCCACAGCTGTCTTGTTCTCGAGTGGTTCTGCCGTGGCGCGCCGCGACAGTCTGTCTACGGTTGTGAGGTATCGAGCGCCGTCGTATGTGAATATGTCGATTTCGATTGTCTTGTTGTTCGCAGAGGGCGTTGGAGTAATCATTTGAGGTGGTCTAAGAGGGTTTCGGTCGTATTTTACCTTGCCGCATACGCAGCATTCCTTCAGAATTTTAGTGATGGTCCGGTCCATGCCAGACCAATAGTATTTCTTTCGCAATTGGTGGACAGTTTCTGTGATCCCTCGATGGTTCGTCAGTCCAGTATGATAGTCTCTGACAATCTGTTCCTGACGATCTGTTTCCTCTATCGTTTCCACTCTCTGTGTGCAAGTGATTATCCGCGTACCCTCGGTTAACCTTCCAGACCGGTAAATGGTTGATACTTTTTCAAATAATGTCGGATCTCCGCAGTACATGAAGAAAGTCTTTCCCCTGTGATTGTTTCATTCAGTTTCGTGATCAAATCGTCATCACTTACCTGATCTCCCACTGTAATCGTAGTCACCCTGGTGGATCCGTACCTGTGCACCCTCAAGTCAAGTTGACTGCCTTCACTACTTTCAAAGATCAATTGGTATCGCTTGTTATTGATGACATCGTCCACGATCTCCATTTCGGCGTCGTGAGCCTCAATTTCTGAGGTATCCTCCTGTTCGTTTCCAAACAGCCGTGAGTCAAAAACTTCACTCGAATCTTGGGAATCCGCTTGTTCCAAGGCGTTCACATTCCGCGAGAGGCAATCGGCTACAGTGTTGTCCTCTCCTCGTATGTGTTTGATCTTGAACGCGTATGCTGCCAATTTCTCTTTCCACTTGGTTATTCGCGCGGACGTTTCTTTCAATTTACTAACCCAGATAAGAGGCATGTGGTCCGTCCGCAATTCAAACTCAGTCCCGAAAAGGTACGGTCGGAAATACTCGACGCTCCACACTATGCCCAATAGTTCCCTTTCAATCGTACTGTAGCGTCTCTCTGCGGGCGTGAGCTTCTGACTAGCAAATGCGATCGGTTTTTCACCTTCAGGGGAGTTCTGAGCCAATACTGCCCCCACGGCAACGAGGCTCGCGTCAGTAGTTAGAATGAACGGCTCGTTCAAATCCGGAAACTTGAGAATTGGAGCAGAGCACAACTCGTCCTTGCAAGTATTCACGGCCTTTCTCACTTCCGTGGTTATCTAGAATTTCCTCCCCTTTTTCAGCAGAGCGGTCAAGGGTTCCACGATTCGAGCGAAGTTCTTTACAAATTTCCTATAATACCCCACCATTCCCAAGAACGTTCGGACTTCCTTAACATTTCGGGGCACGGGAATATCCCGGATTGCTTCGGTCTTGTGGAGATCTGGTCTTACGCCCTCAGCCGAGACTATGTGGCCCATGAATTTCACTTCGGATTGTAATAAGTTCGTCTTTTCCCTCGATACCTTCAGACCGAATTCTCTTAGTCGCTCGAAGACTCTTCGTAGATGTCTCTCGTGTTCCCGTTGACTGTTACTGAAGACAATAATATCGTCCATGTAGACTTGGATGTTCTGGTCCTCTAGACCCTCAAGGAACTCGTCCATCAACCTCTGGAAGGTAATCGGGGCGTTCTTCAGTCCAAAGGGCATTCTAACGAACTCGTAATGCCCTCTTTCGAAGCTGAAGGCTGTTTTCTTGGTGTCCCTGGGGTGCATTCCTATTTGGTGGTACCCAGCCTTCAGGTCCAGCGTGCTAAAGTATTTAGCGCCGTGCATACGATCGAGCATATCTTCTAACCGATGTAGAGGATATTTTTCGGTCAGGGTCTTTTCATTGAGACCCCTGTAGTCGACCACTACGCGGTAATTTATGTCCTTTCCTTCAGTGGTTTTCTTCGGCACTGCCCACAGTGGGCTGCAGTACTCAGACGTGGACTTCCTGACTATACCTTGTTTCAGCATTTCAGTTATTTCTTGTCTAATAACTGCTCTCATGGCGTGTGGATATCGCCTCGGTTTTACATACACCGGTGTCTCAGTGACAAGGTCAATGTGGTGTCTGACCCTCCCCGTTATTGACAGAGGTTCTCCTTCTCGGTAAATAGTGTCATCAAACCTGTCAAGAATTTGTTCTCCCAGTTTCTTACATTGACTGACAACTGTGCTACCCGCGAAGAGATAGTTCCCCTTCTGTGTACGATCTGTGGATTCATACCTCTCCGTCCCGAGTCTAATCTTCCACTTGTTTCTACCGAATTTCTGCTGAAATCCGGCTTTATTCAAAATGTCGCATCCGATAATCATGTCATACTGTTTACTTTTAATTTTTGCTACGTGTATTCTGTGTAAATCGTCCGACCCAGTTAACGTTTTCAATTTAATAACAGATTCCCCTACTACAGGTTTTTTCCCGCTCAAAGTAAGTAGCATCGACATCTCCGCACGTTCCCGATCGTTTCTATTTTATGAGTCACTTTATCACTTACTATCGAACCATCGGCACCACTGTCAATGAGCGCGTTTATTCCCCAACGTCTTATAAAAAATATAGGCAATTCCCCCTTTTCTTCTTTTATCGCTTCAAATTTCTCATTTTCACCACTATCGCCTATATTCTTCGTTCTTAATTCCTACGTTCGCTTACCTCTTTCATCTTTTTTCTCACCTCCAGGAGACGGCAACCTGGGCCATTCTTCCTGTGTAGTCATGTCCCCTCGTTGTGCCCTTTCTGTGAGACTGGGTCTGAGCTTTCTTCGGCGGGCTCATTCCGTCGTCGGAATCTGTCGTTGTCCCCGTCTCCTCGGACGACGTCGGGCTATCCCGGCTCTTATACCTGTTCCTTCGCGAGCTTCGTCTCTTTATCGCATTTATCTCCATAGGCTCGTCGTACCTACGGGATTGTGCTTGTGCACGGCGGTACAAGTAGGGGCATTCACGCGCGAAGTGCCCTTCTTCGTTGCATTGCCAGCAAAGCCTTGGCTCGGGGCCTCCTCGCCCTCGCCATTCAGGTTTATTTCCACCCGAAGAACCACTAACTCGGCGTGAGTCCTTTCTCTGGTTCCACGAGCCTTGATTAGGCCGACGAAAGTCTCGTGGAGGTCTATATTCTGCTCTTCGGGGTCGCGCAGGCTGCCAATCTTGTTCGTCCTCCGGCCGATGTTTGATTTGGGAGTCCTCCTCCTCTTCGTCCTGCACCAGATCGATGAGTTCCGCAACTGTATCCGGCTTTATTATCTTGATAGACGTCTTCGTTTTTTCGTCCAAGTATTTTATCAAGAGTTCTTGAAGAACAGCCTCGTAAGCGCTAATAGTGTGGGTCTTTTCTTCTGCGCTCTTACCTGACTCCATAACGCGATCTTTTAAACGCCGAAAAGCCACCGCTATTCTCTTCGCAAAATCGCTTGCCGACTCTCTATTTGTACGCTTCATCTCGAATAACTTGAGCGCACTCTTCCCCACAGAATTCCTCGCTCCGCCATGCCTCTCTTTTAACGCCAACTTAACTTTTTCCCACGGCGTAGCAAATGACAGTCCCAGGTCCGTGATTAGTGCGATGTCAATTCGGGCTAAAAAAAAAAACCGTAGAGACTAGTCATCGTTTTCAAATCGAGAGGTCTCTCTTCAATTTGCGCGTGTACCGCGTCCATCTTCTCGATGAACAAATCGAGCTCCGATGTTCTTCCATCAAACGTTTTGATGGACCCGATCATAGTTTTCAAGTGTTGTGTGTGACCAATACGAGCTTTCTCCAGCTTCAGAGCTCTTTCAAACTCAGCCGGATCGAGTTGTTGTTCCATAGCTGTTCTCTTCAAAGAGGTGGACGGGAGGGGAACACTGGGCAAAAGCAACTGAACAACTGAACCTATTCCACTTGTCTGGCTCACCCGAAAAAACGCAATTTGGCGGGTTTCGCTGCATTGAAAACGAAATTTCGCAATAACTTCCTCCATCGTCCCGAACTATGTGGTCGCTCTAGATGTGCGAAGGAAGCCTGCCAGAAAAACAGGAAGTTGTATTCGCTCTTATAATTAATTTGTTGTGGATAGATCATTTTTAGTGAACCCATTCTTTTTTGCGAATCAGGGAGAGCACCGCTCCCCCAACCAGACCATTGGGGGGAGCATTCGCTCTCCCTGAACCCCACTTCCGCCGCCACTGCCTCCCCCGTAGTCCTCCCATGAATGGAGCGGCAACTTAATCTTTATTTGATTCGTTTTTGTTTTTGTTTTTCCTCAATAAAATATAGTCGCTCTCGGTGGTTTCTGTATGGGAACCTCACTCGGATGGACGGCTCCAATTCAGGAAGAGGTGATCCTACGAGGAGCTTTCGGATTTAAAGTGGACACCACCGACTACTCCATCATTTCAGGGCTTGTGTCACTCGGTGCCATGGTTGGCTCGCTGTCAGCGGGACCTTTGTGCGAGAAAATCGGTCGAAAGGGTTTTGTTCTGGCGAACGCGGCGCCTTGCCTAATCGGTTGGGTGCTCGTTATTTTTAGTGAAAATGTCAGCTTTCTATTGAATCGTTAAAAATGAATATTGAATTAATCCTTTTTTGTTGTTGTTTTTTTTACAGTTAGCGCAACTTTTTATTGGACGTTTCATATTAGGTGTTTCAACCGGCGGGTTTTCGTGTGCTTGCCCACTTTACACCGTTGAAATCGCCGAAAAAGACATTAGAGGCATGCTTGGAACGTTTTTCCAGCTTCAAGTCGTCACAGGAATTTTATTTTCCTACATCGTGGGAGCGATCGTAAGCTAAAAGTATTAACGTCTGGCAATTGGATAGAACAAAACGAGTAATTTTTGTCTTCCCTTTATTGTCCAGTTCCCTTTAATGTGGTTCTCATCCATTTGTGGCCTCGTGCCAATCATTCTGGCGTGCGCTATGTCATTTCAACCGGAATCACCTTTTTTCTATTTAAAAACGGACAAGCCGAACAAAGCTTGTAGAGCGATGCAAAGATTACGGGGGCATCACTATAATATAGAAGCGGAAATTAATGGCATGCAAGCGACAATATACGAAGTACGTATAAGGTAACACGTAATATATGTATATCGTTACATTGGCCAACTTGGGACAATATGATAAACACGAGTCCTTCTACGACAGTTGGAACAACAGAAAATTACCTTCAAAGAGTCTTTCTCCACTAAAGCAGCAAAAAACGGATTGTTCATAGGGCTAACGCTAATGGCTCTGCAACAATTTTCAGGGGCTAATGCTATCATATTTTTCGCGAGTTCTATTTTCAAGGTGTGCTATATTGAGTACTTTAATGATAACTTTTTACTAAATTGATAAATTGCAGGATGCTGGTTCTACGTTGGATCCAAACATCTGTACTATAATAACTGGATTGTTCAGCGTTTTGGGTTCATCAGTGTCCTCACTAGTTGTTGAACGAGCTGGGCGAAAATCCTTGCTGTTTATGTCAAGTTTTTCCATGTTTATCCTAACCGGAATACTAGGATTTTATTTTTTCCTTAAAATCAATTTCCCCGAAGTTTCGGATAACGATCTCATGCGCACAATACCTCTAATAGCCGTCTGCTCATTTCAAGTGGTCTTCTCCCTCGGCTACGGCCCCATACCGTGGCTGTACGTCGGTGAAATTTTTCCACCCTCCATCAAAGGGCCGGCGTCGGCTCTCGCCTGTTTCACCAATTGGCTGTCGTCGTTGGTCGTCTCTTCAGCCTACCCGGTTGTCAATGACGCGCTTCAACCCGATTTTATTTACGTTCCTTTTTGGATTTTCGGACTCGTCTCATTTTTCGGTTCTATTTTTGTGTGCCTTTACGTGGTTGAAACAAAGGGTAGGACTTTGAATGATATTCAAATCGAACTAGGGGGATGGTCAAAAGTCTCGCTGAGGCACTAAAATTAGCGGATAGTCCTTTATTGGTCGTTTGTACGCTCCTTTCTGACAGCAAGGAGCCCTAAAAATCTTCGTCAAAGTGTGAAATACAGATAATATTGCGATAAAAATGACCTCTGTGTAGTTTCTATACGAGATTTCAACCGTATTTGTGTCCTCTCCTTGAAGATTATTGGAATACTCTGCAGAGTGATACATCCTAATGACTACGGTTGTCCTCTTCCAAAGAATCAAAAATATCGTCGTCGTTATCTAATGCCTCGAGTTGGTTGTCAGTTTTGTCATCTGGAACGTTGTCTTGCCGGATATTTTCTTTTATAAAACAAAAAAAAAAACCTCAAGAGGTTAAAGCGGGGAGGAAGAGAGAGAGAGAGAGAAAAAAAAACACCTCTACCTTTCATCATGCAATTCTCCACTGATTTCATTTCGTCGCGGTGAGTCGCAGCGTAGATCTTGCCCATGTAGCGACACATTTTAAAATTGACTCTGGCTTCGACTGCCTTCAGCTTGGAATAAATTTTGAACCTGACGATTAAGAAAAATTATTGAAATTTACCTCCACAGAGTCAAACTGTTAAATTAGGCACCCTCAACCTGGCAAGGATGGCCGTCAATGAGTCCTTGCGCTGAACGACCTGATCCATAGCTTGCGACAGGCACTCGTCCGGTGAGTCGAGTATTTCACACGGACCCGTTAAAGATACGGCGGCTGCGCTAAACTTGTTGGCCGTGATTAGAAGTCGCTTGATTTTCTCCTTTAAACCGCCGACAATTCCTTCGACTCTTGACAAACAGCGAGCCATCGTGTCGTTACCCCGTGAACGAATCATTTCAAGATTTCTTTGAGACGATAGACATTGCCTGTTGAAAACACCAATAAAAAAAAAGGAAATTTAAGGGATAAAAACAGCCCTATACCCCTCCCCACGTCCCGTATATAAAAATTAAAAACCTGGGCGATTTCCCATGGCTCTGTGAGTACCACTGGTAGATCTCCCTACCTGGCACCGCTCAATTGCTCACGGACCAGCTTTTTGAACTCTTCAAGATCCTTTCGATACTTTTGGACCAAACCGTCAATATCTTTGGCGATGGCCATCGTGTCGGACGAGACAACGTCAATTTCTGTCTTTATCGAATCGGTCACATCCTGATACTGATTGGATTTGACTCCCTGCAATGAAAAACCACTGAAGTCACACCACTGTCCTGAATGTACGGGTACTGTACCTCGAACAGGGCAATCATAGCGACGAAATAAAGAACAAACTTCATGTTAATTAAAGAGAAAAATCCCCTGCAAACACTTTATGGACTAAATAAAGTGTTTGAGAGTTTCCCCTTGTTTTTATTGAATGATAATGATGAAATTAATGCCTAAACACGCTATAGTAAATGAAATCAGGTCATCTTTTTAAGTTCTTCTGCACGCGTCAAGCGTAGAAAGAGCAAAGTTGAATATTCAGTTGTTTCCTCCGTGTTATAATTATAATAATAGATTCTCCTTGCCGTAATAAATCTCCAAAGTAACAAGAAACTTTATAAAATAAAGATATAAATTTAGCACGCTGAAAACAATTTTATTGCATTTTTGTTCTATACTAAAATGTCTAAAACCAGCGTTGCCAACTGACATTTCTTTTTTTTTTTTTCTGCCAAGACACAAGCTCAAAAGCGTTTTTCGATGCACCATCAAGACTCAAATTGATTTTTTTAAATTGCCGATTCGCAGCGGACGGCGATGAAATTTAGAAAAAAAAAACTATCGTGCCGCTCCGCGGCTAAAATTGAGAGAGGGCCGTAAATCATGGCTAAAAGTGATGAAAATTACTATTTCTCCGAGGGGGGGGGGGGAGTCAGCGTTTAAAAAACAACACGACAAAATGTGATGAAATGTGATGAAAATAGAATAAATCGCATATTCCGGGTTTTACAGGCGGCCAATTTGCGGTAAAATGGAGGAAATATCTATAATGTGTTCATTTGGTTTTAAGCCAAATGAAGCCTAAAAGAGAGAAATTCATGCCTAAAAACAAAACACATGCGTCTAAAATAGAGAAAAACGCTAATTCAAGGTGAAAATGGAGAAAAATGGCTGATTTTACGCCCACAATTGAAAAAATCTCCAATTCGCGAAATGAAGCGAGAAAATATGTTAAACCGTGGTGAGAGAAAACGTCAAATATTATCAGCTAAAATAAAAGAAAACATTTAATTTCTCCAGCTCTAAAGCCCTGTACACACGGAGACTTTCTGTCCTGTCACGAAATTTTTAAGATTTTTAGGAATGTTCGTTTGTCGTGATGTCAAAAAGTATAAAACCATATGTTTCTATGAAAAAAACAAGAAAAAACGGAGAAATTCTGGAAAAATCTCTCCTTTCTCCCTACCACGCGGAAACACAGATTAGAAATACCGCGTCTACATTAGCCCTGTGAACAAAGGACAGGACATAAAAATAATAATAATAATAATAATAATAATAATAATAAAAACAAAAAATCGGAGTTTAGCGTGAATACGTTTTTTGGTTGGCACGTGGCAGCTGAGCTTGAGTTTTGAAACCCCAATACCCTCCACCCAGCAGCGGCGCACGCGCTGTGAGACCCATTTTACGAGTTCCGGACATCGGGGCTAACTTTTTTTATGTAGGTATAGGTTACACAAAGGTTACCTTATCACGATTTGCATAGGATTGCATGGGAGGGCTGGGTAGATAACAGTCCACCTAAATATAACCTATTTAGCCCCGATGTCGGCTTCCCCATTTTACCACTTCTGCCGAATTGGACCCTACACTCCTGTAAACTTATTCACGTTAATATTCATGTTAAAATGGGAGTAACTTTTCGGGCTTGAAAATAAACAATTTCTGTCGGAATAATGTAGGTACATACGGTAACAGGGACGGATTTACAGATTTCCGTCTGGGGGGGAAGGGGATCTTAAGCACTTTTACATCGGAGTTAGGATAATATCGAGCACAAATCCTGATCATGGAGGAGTATAGAGTGTCATCTATCGTCGCAGCAAGCGTTCTTTATTTGTAGCCATTTCCCTTAGGCCGGTACGTCGTCCACTGGAAGCGTTTTCGAGAGGCGCTAAAATAACGCGCTTCAACGAGCGTACATTCCAAAGCCTTGAATTGAATGTGACAAACAGGGAAAAGAGCCGGGGAAGCATTATTTTTCATAAATCGTCAAATGAAACTCAAATCGAGAGTTTAAAACAATGTTTGAAGAAACTGTAGGTATTGTTGAACTCACAATCTATTGAAACCAAGGAGCCTCGCTCCCAGGGGTGGGCAAATTACAGCTTTTTGGGTAATTAATTACAAATGACAAATTACTTCCAAAAAAGAGGATTAATTACAAATTACCAATTACTTTTCACTTCCACTAATAATTACAAATTACAATTACTGTAATTGAATTACTTCTTCAATTACCAATTACCCAAGAGCTGGATTTGTGGAACACGCAAGCGTCTTGCTCTTGTCCACTGTCATTTTTTTAGTGCGTCCAACAACGACAACAATCGAACGTCAGAACAGATCTTTGAGATAGGAAGCAGGAACAGCATAGCCCCAAGATGCCAAGCGCGTCGCATGAGTAGGGTTGCGAAATGTCCGGGGTCAAATTTGCAAATTTTGCCCCACATCCCGGCCTGCGAACTGTCACGGGGAATCCCGGATATAGGGGATAGATCCCCCCCCCCCCCGCCAGAGCCACAAGTATACGAACGAAGGAGCACTAGTACCATAACGAAGAGCCCCATAAAATCTCCATGAGCGTTTCACGAAGTAAGATTTAGCAGATTTTCTGTACTTGAAGCAGACCGAAAAGGTCCGAGTACGTCCAGCTTTATCCTTAGACTTCGGACCCAACGCAGTAGTGTACCCAGGTACGGGGAAACCCTCTATCAGACAAAAATCGGTAATATTTGTGGCTATAGCTGCTAAAAAGCTCTTCCCTTCTGCACCTAGATTGTTCAGCATAGAGTAGTGGATTAAATCAATCCCAGGGGCTGTATTATTGTTTGTCTTAAGAGCCCATTCAAGCTCCCATTTTTAGATTTTGTTACCGATATCTTTATTTGTGGAAGAGATGTCCGGTACGATAATTTCTTCAGGGACAGAGTCCGGAGCCAGAGTTGATAGAAAACTCTCTAAACAAGAGGGATCCATGTACCGTGGTTTGGCTGCTTTGCCACCCTTAATAGCTTTAATCTTACTCCAAACCTGTCTTATAGGAGTGTTATGATTTATTCCACTACAGAACTGTCGCCAACTCTCTTTCTTTTTCTCCGAGTACGTTTTTTTAGTCTTCGCAGTCAGTCGTCTCAGCTGAATATACCGTTCGGTGGAGGGTTGTGCTTTGTAGAGAGAGTACGCTCGCTTCATCTCTGTTTTTACTTGATGGCATTCATTATCCCACCAAGGTCGTGGTCGGTTATTGCTTCGTTTGCCTAAGTAGGGGTTTTTCCTAGGAATCGATGCATCGGCAGGTTTATTCATAATGTCGATCATTTAAGAGTAGGATTTGTTAATGTCCTCCTGATCTACAACCAAATTCTTAATAGATTCTCTGAGACGGTGCTATACTTTGTCCAGTCAGCATTTTTTAAATTCCACCCTTGGTAATTTGTCGCAGTCTTCTCTCGGATGGTTGGAGCGTTTTCCCACAGCTCGATAAGTATGGCCAAATGGTCAGACCCCATTGGCTCATCTATTACTTCCCATGAAGAGTTTGCAACTAGCTGTTGAGTTACCAGCGATACGTCAACTGCAGTTTTGGAATTTCCCGGCTTAGGTATTACTGTTTGATGTCCATCGTTTAGGATAGTTAACCCTTCTTCTTCTATGAACTCCAGCAGGGAACGCCCAGGTCGATTGACGTAAGAATTACCCCACGCAGTGTGATGGGCATTGAAGTCCCCTCCTACAAGGGTTGGGCCACTCAGGGATTTTAAGATTTCCTTCCACAGACCTTGGTCAAACCGTTCATTTGGGGCATTGTACACCGACAGAAGGTTGATATGGGTATTACTATGGTAGACTTTTACGCCAATCATTTGGGTTCGTCCTTGAGAGAGATTATCCCCTCCCAAAATATGCAATTTTTCACCTTGTAAGCTATTTTTAACCAGAATGCCAGCACCTCCGTATCCGTCACACCGTGTACAGCTTTCTAGCCTGTCCTGTTATACTAAAGGAGGAGTTGGGCAGAAGCCATAGTTCTGACAGAAGAGCTATGTCAACTTGTTTTTCCTGCAGGATCACTTCCAGGTAGTTCTTATTTGCTTTTATGGATCGAATATTCCATTGAAGTATGTTCATAGAGTTTTCATAGGGTTTAATAGAAGTAGAGGGTTATGGGGTTTTACCTAATCGGCCTGACTGATATTTTGCGGAGATTGAAGTTCTCTAACCAACCTTTGCACATGTTGTAGGTTTTCGTAAATAATGCCGAGAGGGGATGTTGGATCAATTATAGCTTTATTTTTCAGGTCCTGTATGATTTTTAGGCTAGCCGATATTTGACTATCTATGAACCGTTTCTCTGAACCCAGTCCATTAAGCTCACCTCCAGCAGAGCTGTCCACCGAACGATAGGAAACTCCTATTAGAGGCTTTGAACCCAGTGTAAGAGGTTGCTGCTTGTTCTTGTTTGTATCGGGGATATTAGTTTTGTCCAAACAACTGTCTCGCTGAGAATAGCTTACGTTATTTTCCGCTGTCTGGAAAATCATTCTTTTCCGTTTAAGCCTCGGGGGGTCATACCGGCGAGCTGGCATTTCATCAGCGGGTACATCGTCACTCAGGTTTCCCAACACAGAGTATCGGTTTTTAGTTATGTCAGCATAGCTTATATTTTCGAATTTACTTTTTATTCTTTGAGAGGCTTCGATGAAGAATTGGCATTTTTTATCATTGGATCTATGGGGATTTTTACAGTTGACACATAAATTACTACAACGGCTTTGGTTAAATTACTACAATTACTGTTTTCGTGCTCTTCTCCACAGTGGTTGCATCGGTGTCTGCTTCTACACTGCGTAGTGCTGTGGCCGAAGCGCTGGCATTTTTGGCATTGGCGAACCGGAGGTACATAGGGTTCTACGCGACATCTTGCCCCGTAGATTGACACGAAAGCAGGAATATGCTGACTGTTAAAAGTTATCACGCATGTATTCAATGGTACACGCTGTTTCGTGCCGTTTTCCATTTCTTTTAATTTAGTCATTCTTTTAACATCTTTTACAGGTACGTCTGATTTTATTTCTTCGCATATTTCGTCTGTCTCCAAAGAGGCATCCACGTGGCGGATCACTCCCGTAGAACTGACTCTATGGTCTGGAATATAACAGCGCACTTTGCGCTGCTCAAGGAAGTTACTCTCAACGAGTTTATTAGCACTGGATGGATTAGTGCATTCTATTTTAATTCTATTTATTCCCGAGATAACTATATTGGTAATTTTGGTAACAAACTCTTCTTTTGTAGAGTAAATCCATTTACCGAAAGTCATGGGATGTATTTTTCCGAGGGATCCTTCTATACCTTCTACAAAAACTATGTAGGGACCTTCGTCTTCTTCTTTATATCTGTTTCTCGATAAACGTTTGAAATATTCTTCAGTGCTTTGTTTACCGTCGGTCTTTGATTGAAGAACGGAATTATTCACGCCAGAGTTGCTGTCTTCTTGTGATAGACTTTTACTCCCATTTTCTTGTGGCGTCTCATCAATGGACATCGGTAAAGGCCCGTTCACAAGCTCTATGTTTTCGTTGTGTGGTGTCTATGCAACCTATCAAAATGCTTCATTTTTCGAGGGAATACATTTGTTTGGTTGAATAGACTCCACAGACGCATAGCATAGAGCTTGTGAACGGGGCTTAAAGGGTATTGCCCCCCTTCACACTCATCATTGTTCATTACTCCCTAATTACAAGTTGCAGATGAGCGAGTGGCTCAGCTATAATTTCAATTACTTCTTTTATGCACTGAGGTGGCAGTCCGTCGTGGCCGGGTGCTGATCCTCCTCTTAGTGATCTAGCAGTTTTTATGACTTCTTCGGGCGTTATTTTGAAGAGAACCATTGAATTTACGGGTGGACTTGAATTTGTCTGCTCTGAGTCACCTGCGAAGCAGATTTGATTTTGTTGGCTAATTTTGCTCCGATCGTTGCGAAGTAGTTATTGAGCGTGTTTGCGACGTCTTCTTCATTTTTTACTCCGCTACCTTCTCGAATCCAGTCTTGAGTGGGAAAACTGTGTTTTTCCTTTTTGTTGCGGCTAGCTGCTTCGTCAATTATTTCCCATCTCCTTCTCATGTCATGTCCATTTGCGTCTAATTTGAGCATGAAGTAACGTTCTCTTTCGTCCTTGATTAAATTGTTGAGAGTATTTCTGTACAATTTGTATTTTCTCTGAAGCTCAATGTTGTCGGGCTGTCTCCTCAATTTTGAAGACATTCTATCCCTCTTCCTAATCGATTTCAGTATGCTGATGGTGATCCAAGGCTTTAGTATTTTTTTCCTTCCTTTTACTTGAGTCGGAACTAACGATTTTAATTTTGCTTTTTCCAAAAGATTAGTTAGTTTTTTTGCTCTTCGTAAAAATCGTCCCAATTCAGACCAGCAACTTCTTTTTTGAATTGTTTTATGTCGATTTTTGTTTGTGTGGCGTTGACTGAGCCGCCCTCTGTCTTCTCAGAATTATTAATTTTGAAATTTCATATTACTGGAAAATGATCCGTGATGGCCGTAATCAGCACTTCCACCGTGGCAGGGTTGGAGCCTCTGTAGAAACAATGATCCAAACAAGACTTCAGTCGCGTTGGAAGGTCGTTTAAGCACTTATAGCCAATAGAGCTTAAAATATCAAGATATTTTTCTGTGGTTGGGCTTGGATTTTCAGCTATAATATTAATATTTATGTCACCCATCAAGAGGGAGTGAGTACACTGATCTTTCTCTAACAATTCCTGAATTTCCTCAATAAATATATTTAATGTGTCCTTATTATTTACTGGGCTCCTGTAACAGGCTGTAACTTTAAGCTTTTCCTGATTTTACGTTAATGATAAATTGAATCACACTTGCTCTAGTTAAATTTAGATCAGTGTTTACTACTATGTTTATATTTTCCTTGACGTAGGCCACGATGCCGTCATTTTTGTTCGTCTTCCCTGTCACTTTATGGATAGAATAATTTTTGAGTGGTTGTATATGCGTGTATTCTTGTACAAATGCTTCTACTAGGATTATAATGTCTACTTCCATGCTTAAACTAGAAAGAAAACAGAAAAATTGGTCAAGATTCTTAGAGCAACTTCTAATATTGAAACACGAAGATTTTTATTTAACGATTTTGGCATCTCGATCAGGTTCATGGGATTCGTGATAAAAACAGCTTCCGATTCGATGTACGGTGTGACGATGTTTGAAAGGTCCTGAAGAAGTGCAGAGGTCGTGGTTTGCGATGAGGGGATTACTGCGTTTTTTACCCGTCTGAAATTTCATGTTAGTTTTAATAAATCTGACTGCCTTTTAATTGGGAAGATACCTTCACTCATACTTTTGTTAAACAGATGAGCGAGTGGCTCCGATTGTTCAGATTTTTTCAAGTGAATATTTTGAGTTTCTTATCCATTGAAAGGCGTAATTATGGTCTCTGGCAAATTTCCTCGTCTTATACCATAGCTCCGCTTGGTAGCGTGTTAGCCTTTCATTAAATTCACATAGCCTTTCAGTTAAATCGAGGCGGAACAGGGGGGGGGGGAGAATAAGTTGTACTCATGGCTTCCAAGAACGAACTGACTCATTTACTACTCTTCTTTCTACAATTTAAAATAAAATAAAACTTTATCTGTTTTTATACAAAAGAAGGAGAAGGTAAAGACTATCGAACAGTCCATAGTCCATTGTACCCTTTTATAACTCCCCCCTTCCCGTCTTTACCATCTCCGATTATTGCAGCCGCAGAGCTGCTGAACAAGAACAAAAAAAAAATTCTCTATTACAAAGTAATTCAACAGAATAAACGAAAAGAAAAAATAATAAAATAAAATAAACACAAATCACTTGGCAAGGCGTTTCACTTGGTCCATGTGCACAGTCAAAGTTACACCACGCCGACTTTGGGGGTTCACGACCATTATCCTGTTGCGACTTAAGATCGCTGTTACCGTGTATGGTCCCAGAAATCGTAAATCGGTTTTTCTGCGCTTGTAATGATTTTTGATGAACACTAGGCACTGGATTCTGCGCGCCAGGTTTTCGCTTTTCCGTACGTTGTGCCTCTCTGTCCGGGTTGTTTTCTCACGGTGCGTGTCCTCTGCAGTCTTTTCCTGAAGATCTAGATCCATTGTTAGCTCCAGAGGAGTTGCTCTTGTTGCAGAGTGAACTGAATTGTTGTAAGCTAGCACTGCACGGGCAACAGCCTCTGAGCCCCGAATTCCTCTACTGACGTCCAGCAAATGTAGTTGTTCTGTGATGGTATTGTGAAATCGCTCAATCATTCCATGTGACTGTGGATGCCCCGGGGTAGTAAATCGATACGATATCCCGAGTTCATCGAAGAGGCCCTGAATAATTCTATTGTGAAATTCTCTTCCTTTGTCCATCACGACTTCCTCAGGACACCCTATTACGCTGAACAATGATAATAGTTTGTTCTTCATCTCCACAGCTGTCTTGTTCTCGAGTGGTTCTGCCGTGGCGCGCCGCGACAGTCTGTCTACGGTTGTGAGGTATCGAGCGCCGTCGTATGTGAATATGTCGATTTCGATTGTCTTGTTGTTCGCAGAGGGCGTTGGAGTAATCATTTGAGGTGGTCTAAGAGGGTTTCGGTCGTATTTTACCTTGCCGCATACGCAGCATTCCTTCAGAATTTTAGTGACGGTCCGGTCCATGCCAGACCAATAGTATTTCTTTCGCAATTGGTGGACAGTTTCTGTGATCCCTCGATGGTTCGTCAGTCCAGTATGATAGTCTCTGACAATCTGTTCCTGACGATCTGTTTCCTCTATCGTTTCCACTCTCTGTGTGCAAGTGATTATCCGCGTACCCTCGGTTAACCTTCCAGACCGGTAAATGGTTGATACTTTTTCAAATAATGTCGGATCTCCGCAGTACATGAAGAAAGTCTTTCCCCTGTGAATTGTTTCATTCAGTTTCGTGATCAAATCGTCATCACTTACCTGATCTCCCACTGTAATCGTAGTCACCCTGGTGGATCCGTACCTGTGCACCCTCAAGTCAAGTTGACTGCCTTCACTACTTTCAAAGATCAATTGGTATCGCTTGTTATTGATGACATCGTCCACGATCTCCATTTCGGCGTCGTGAGCCTCAATTTCTGAGGTATCCTCCTGTTCGTTTCCAAACAGCCGTGAGTCAAAAACTTCACTCGAATCTTGGGAATCCGCTTGTTCCAAGGCGTTCACATTCCGCGAGAGGCAATCGGCTACAGTGTTGTCCTCTCCTCGTATGTGTTTGATCTTGAACGCGTATGCTGCCAATTTCTCTTTCCACTTGGTTATTCGCGCGGACGTTTCTTTCAATTTACTAACCCAGATAAGAGGCATGTGGTCCGTCCGCAATTCAAACTCAGTCCCGAAAAGGTACGGTCGGAAATACTCGACGCTCCACACTATGCCCAATAGTTCCCTTTCAATCGTACTGTAGCGTCTCTCTGCGGGCGTGAGCTTCTGACTAGCAAATGCGATCGGTTTTTCACCTTCAGGGGAGTTCTGAGCCAATACTGCCCTCACGGCAACGAGGCTCGCGTCAGTAGTTAGAATGAACGGCTCGTTCAAATCCGGAAACTTGAGAATTGGAGCAGAGCACAACTCGTCCTTGCAAGTATTCACGGCCTTTCTCACTTCCGTGGTTATCTAGAATTTCCTCCCCTTTTTCAGCAGAGCGGTCAAGGGTTCCACGATTCGAGCGAAGTTCTTTACAAATTTTCTATAGTACCCCACCATTCCCAAGAACGTTCGGACTTCCTTAACATTTCGGGGCACGGGAATATCCCGGATTGCTTCGGTCTTGTGGAGATCTGGTCTTACGCCCTCAGCCGAGACTATGTGGCCCATGAATTTCACTTCGGATTGTAATAAGTTCGTCTTTTCCCTCGATACCTTCAGACCGAATTCTCTTAGTCGCTCGAAGACTCTTCGTAGATGTCTCTCGTGTTCCCGTTGACTGTTACTGAAGACAATAATATCGTCCATGTAGACTTGGATGTTCTGGTCCTCTAGACCCTCAAGGAACTCGTCCATCAACCGCTGGAAGGTAATCGGGGCGTTCTTCAGTCCAAAGGGCATTCTAACGAACTCGTAATGCCCTCTTTCGAAGCTGAAGGCTGTTTTCTTGGTGTCCCTGGGGTGCATTCCTATTTGATGGTACCCAGCCTTCAGGTCCAGCGTGCTAAAGTATTTAGCACCGTGCATACGATCGAGCATATCTTCTAACCGATGTAGAGGATATTTTTCGGTCAGGGTCTTTTCATTGAGACCCCTGTAGTCGACCACTACGCGGTAATTTATGTCCTTTCCTTCAGTGGTTTTCTTCGGCACTGCCCACAGTGGGCTGCAGTACTCAGACGTGGACTTCCTGACTATACCTTGTTTCAGCATTTCAGTTATTTCTTGTCTAATAACTGCTCTCATGGCGTGTGGATATCGCCTCGGTTTTACATACACCGGTGTCTCAGTGACAAGGTCAATGTGGTGTCTGACCCTCCCCGTTATTGACAGAGGTTCTCCTTCTCGGTAAATAGTGTCATCAAACCTGTCAAGAATTTGTTCTCCCAGTTTCTTACATTGACTGACAACTGTGCTACCCGCGAAGAGATAGTTCCCCTTCTGTGTACGATCTGTGGATTCATACCTCTCCGTCCCGAGTCTAATCTTCCACTTGTTTCTACCGAATTTCTGCTGAAATCCGGCTTTATTCAAAATGTCGCATCCGATAATCATGTCATACTGTTTACTTTTAATTTTTGCTACGTGTATTCTGTGTAAATCGTCCGACCCAGTTAACGTTTTCAATTTAATAACAGATTCCCCTACTACAGGTTTTTTCCCGCTCAAAGTAAGTAGCATCGACATCTCCGCACGTTCCCGATCGTTTCTATTTTATGAGTCACTTTATCACTTACTATCGAACCATCGGCACCACTGTCAATGAGCGCGTTTATTCCCCAACGTCTTATAAAAAATATAGGCAATTCCCCCTTTTCTTCTTTTATCGCTTCAAATTTCTCATTTTCACCACTATCGCCTATATTCTTCGTTCTTAATTCCTACGTTCGCTTACCTCTTTCATCTTTTTTCTCACCTCCAGGAGACGGCAACCTGGGCCATTCTTCTTCCACGTCATGTCCCCTCGTTGTGCCCTTTCTGTGAGACTGGGTCTGAGCTTTCTTCGGCGGGCTCATTCCGTCGTCGGAATCTGTCGTTGTCCCCGTCTCCGCGGACGACGTCGGGCTATCCCGGCTCTTATACCTGTTCCTTCGCGAGCTTCGTCTCTTTATCGCATTTATCTCCATAGGCTCGTCGTACCTACGGGATTGTGCTTGTGCACGGCGGTACAAGTAGGGGCATTCACGCGCGAAGTGCCCTTCTTCGTTGCATTGCCAGCAAAGCCTTGGCTCGGGGCCTCCTCGCCCTCGCCATTCAGGTTTATTTCTACCCGAAGAACCACTAACTCGGCGTGAGTCCTTTCTCTGGTTCCACGAGCCTTGATTAGGCCGACGAAAGTCTCGTGGAGGTCGATATTCTGCTCTTCGGGGTCGCGCAGGCTGCCAATCTTGTTCGTCCTCCGGCCGATGTTTGATTTGGGAGTCCTCCTCCTCTTCGTCCTGCACCAGATCGATGAGTTCCGCAACTGTATCCGGCTTTATTATCTTGATAGACGTCTTCGTTTTTTCGTCCAAGTATTTTATCAAGAGTTCTTGAAGAACAGCCTCGTAAGCGCTAATAGTGTGGGTCTTTTCTTCTGCGCTCTTACCTGACTCCATAACGCGATCTTTTAAACGCCGAAAAGCCACCGCTATTCTCTTCGCAAAATCGCTTGCCGACTCTCTATTTGTACGCTTCATCTCGAATAACTTGAGCGCACTCTTCCCCACAGAATTCCTCGCTCCGCCATGCCTCTCTTTTAACGCCAACTTAACTTTTTCCCACGGCGTAGCAAATGACAGTCCCAGGTCCGTGATTAGTGCGATGTCAATTCGGGCTAAAAAAAAAACCCGTAGAGACTAGTCATCGTTTTCAAATCGAGAGGTCTCTCTTCAATTTGCGCGTGTACCGCGTCCATCTTCTCGATGAACAAATCGAGCTCCGATGTTCTTCCATCAAACGTTTTGATGGACCCGATCATAGTTGTCAAGTGTTGTGTGTGACCAATACGAGCTTTCTCCAGCTTCAGAGCTCTTTCAAACTCAGCCGGATCGAGTTGTTGTTCCATAGCTGTTCTCTTTAAAGAGGTGGACGGGAGGGGAACACTGGGCAAAAGCAACTGAACAACTGAACCTATTCCACTTGTCTGGCTCACCCGAAAAAACGCAATTTGGCGGGTTTCGCTGCATTGAAAACGAAATTTCGCAATAACTCCTCCATCGTCCCGAACTATGTGGTCGCTCTAGATGTGCGAAGGAAGCCTGCCAGAAAAACAGGAAGTTGTATTCGCTCTTATAATTAATTTGTTGTGGATAGATCATTTTTAGTGAACCCATTCTTTTTTGCGAATCAGGGAGAGCACCGCTCCCCCAACCAGACCATTGGGGGGAGCATTCGCTCTCCCTGAACCCCACTTCCGCCGCCACTGCCTCCCCCGTAGTCCTCCCATGAATGGAGCGGCAACTTAATCTTTATTTGATTCGTTTTTTTTTTTCCTCAATAAAATATAGTCGCTCTCGGTGGTTTCTGTATGGGAACCTCCCTCGGATGGACGGCTCCAATTCAGGAAGAGGTGATCCTCCGAGGAGCTTTCGGATTTAAAGTGGACACCACCGACTACTCCATCATTTCAGGGCTTGTGTCACTCGGTGCCATGGTTGGCTCGCTGTCAGCGGGACCTTTGTGCGAGAAAATCGGTCGAAAGGGTTTTGTTCTGGCGAACGCGGCGCCTTGCCTAATCGGTTGGGTGCTCGTTATTTTTAGTGAAAATGTCAGCTTTCTATTGAATCGTTAAAAATGAATATTGAATTAATCCTTTTTTGTTGTTGTTTTTTTTTACAGTTAGCCCAACTTTTTATTGGACGTTTCATATTAGGTGTTTCAACCGGCGGGTTTTCGTGTGCTTGCCCACTTTACACCGTTGAAATCGCCGAAAAAGACATTAGAGGCATGCTTGGAACGTTTTTCCAGCTTCAAGTCGTCACAGGAATTTTATTTTCCTACATCGTGGGAGCGATCGTAAGCTAAAAGTATTAACGTCTGGCAATTGGATAGAACAAAACGAGTAATTTTTGTCTTCCCTTTATTGTCCAGTTCCCTTTAATGTGGTTCTCATCCATTTGTGGCCTCGTGCCAATCATTCTGGCGTGCGCTATGTCATTTCAACCGGAATCACCTTTTTTCTATTTAAAAACGGACAAGCCGAACAAAGCTTGTAGAGCGATGCAAAGATTACGGGGGCATCACTATAATATAGAAGCGGAAATTAATGGCATGCAAGCGACAATATACGAAGTACGTATAAGGTAACACGTAATATATGTATATCGTTACATTGGCCAACTTGGGACAATATGATAAACACGAGTCCTTCTACGACAGTTGGAACAACAGAAAATTACCTTCAAAGAGTCTTTCTCCACTAAAGCAGCAAAAAACGGATTGTTCATAGGGCTAACGCTAATGGCTCTGCAACAATTTTCAGGGGCTAATGCTATCATATTTTTCGCGAGTTCTATTTTCAAGGTGTGCTATATTGAGTACTTTAAAGATAACTTTTTACTAAATTGATAAATTGCAGGATGCTGGTTCTACGTTGGATCCAAACATCTGTACTATAATAACTGGATTGTTCAGCGTTTTGGGTTCATCAGTGTCCTCACTAGTTGTTGAACGAGCTGGGCGAAAATCCTTGCTGTTTATGTCAAGTTTTTCCATGTTTATCCTAACCGGAATACTAGGATTTTATTTTTTCCTTAAAATCAATTTCCCCGAAGTTTCGGATAACGATCTCATGCGCACAATACCTCTAATAGCCGTCTGCTCATTTCAAGTGGTCTTCTCCCTCGGCTACGGCCCCATACCGTGGCTGTACGTCGGTGAAATTTTTCCACCCTCCATCAAAGGGCCGGCGTCGGCTCTCGCCTGTTTCACCAATTGGCTGTCGTCGTTGGTCGTCTCTTCAGCCTACCCGGTTGTCAATGACGCGCTTCAACCCGATTTTATTTACGTTCCTTTTTGGATTTTCGGACTCGTCTCATTTTTCGGTTCTATTTTTGTGTGTCTTTACGTGGTTGAAACAAAGGGTAGGACTTTGAATGATATTCAAATCGAACTAGGGGGATGGTCAAAAGTCTCGCTGAGGCACTAAAATTAGCGGATAGTCCTTTATTGGTCGTTTGTACGCTCCTTTCTGACAGCAAGGAGCCCTAAAAATCCTCGTCAAAGTGTGAAATACAGATAATATTGCGATAAAAATGACCTCTGTGTAGTTTCTATACGAGATTTCAACCGTATTTGTGTCCTCTCCTTGAAGATTATTGGATGCTCTGCAGAGTGATACATCCTAATGACCACGGTTGTCCTCTTCCAAAGAATCAAAAATATCGTCGTCGTTATCTAATGCCTCGAGTTGGTTGTCAGTTTTGTCATCTGGAACGTTGTCTTGCCGGATATTTTCTTTTATAAAACAAAAACAAAAACTCAAGAGGTTAAAGCGGGTAGGAAGAGAGAGAGAGAAAAAACACCTCTACCTTTCATCATGCAATTCTCCACTGATTTCATTTCGTCGCGGTGAGTCGCAGCGTAGATCTTGCCCATGTAGCGACACATTTTAAAATTGACTCTGGCTTCGACTGCCTTCAGCTTGGAATAAATTTTGAACCTGACGATTAAGAAAAATTATTGAAATTTACCTCCACTGAGTCAAACTGTTAAATTAGGCACCCTCAACCTGGCAAGGATGGCCGTAAATGAGTCCTTGCGCTGAACGACCTGATCCATAGCTTGCGACAGGCACTCGTCCGGTGAGTCGAGTATTTCACACGGACCCGTTAAAGATACGGCGGCTGCGCTAAACTTGTTGGCCGTGATTAGAAGTCGCTTGATTTTCTCCTTTAAACCGCCGACAATTCCTTCGACTCTTGACAAACAGCGAGCCATCGTGTCGTTACCCCGTGAACGAATCATTTCAAGATTTCTTTGAGACGATAGACATTGCCTGTTGAAAACACCAATAAAAAAAAAGGAAATTTAAGGGATAAAAACAGCCCTATACCCCTCCCCACGTCCCGTATATAAAAATTAAAAACCTGGGCGATTTCCCATGGCTCTGTGAGTACCACTGGTAGATCTCCCTACTGGCACCGCTCAATTGCTCACGGACCAGCTTTTTGAACTCTTCAAGATCCTTTCGATACTTTTGGACCAAACCGTCAATATCTTTGGCGATGGCCATCGTGTCGGACGAGACAACGTCAATTTCTGTCTTTATCGAATCGGTCACATCCTGATACTGATTGGATTTGACTCCCTGCAATAAAAAACCTACGACGTCACTACACACTCAACCGTCCTGAATGTACGGGTACTGTACCTCGAACAGGGCAATCATAGCGACGAAATAAAGAACAAACTTCATGTTAATCAAAGAGAAAAATCCCCTGCAAACACTTTATGGACTAAATAAAGTGTTTGAGAGTTTCCCCTTGTTTTTATTGAATGATAATGATGAAATTAATGCCTAAACACGCTAGTAAATGAAATCAGGTCATCTTTTTAAGTTCTTCTGCACGCGTAGAAAGAACAAAGTTGAATATTCAGTTGTTTCCTCCGTGTTATAATTATAATATTAGATTCTCCTTGCCGTAATATACCTCCAAAGTAACAAGAAACTTTATAAAATAAAGATATTAATTTTGCACGCTGAAAACAATTTTATTGCATTTTTGTTCTATACTAAAATGTCTAAAACCAGCGTTGCCAACTGACATTTCTTTTTTTTTTTTTCTGTCAAGACACAAGCTCAAAAGCGTTTTTCGATGCACCATCAAGACTCAAATTGATTTTTTAAATTGCCGATTCGCAGCGGACGGCGAAAATTGAGAGAGGGCCGTAAATCATAGCTAAAAGTGATGAAAATTACTAATTCTCCGAGGGGGGGGGGGGAAGTCAGCGTTTAAAAAACAACACGACAAAATGTATTAATCGTGGCTTAATGAAAAAGCGCTAATTCGCAGATAAAAATAGAATAAATCGCATATTCCGGGTTTTACAGGCGGCCAATTTGCGGTAAAATGGAGGAAATATCTATAATGTGTTCATTTGGTTTTAAGCCAAATGAAGCCTAAAAGAGAGAAATTCATGCCTAAAAACAAAACACATGCGTCTAAAATAGAGAAAAACGCTAATTCAAGGTGAAAATGGAGAAAAATGGCTGATTTTACGCCCACAATTGAAAAAATCTCCAATTCGCGAAATGAAGCGAGAAAATATGTTAAACCGTGGTGAGAGAAAACGTCAAATATTATCAGCTAAAATAAAAGAAAACATTTAATTTCTCCAGCTCTAAAGCCCTGTACACACGGAGACTTTCTGTCCTGTCACGAAATTTTTAAGATTTTTAGGAATGTTCGTTTGTCGTGATGTCAAAAAGTATAAAACCATATGTTTCTATGAAAAAAACAAGAAAAAACGGAGAAATTCTGGAAAAATCTCTCCTTTCTCCCTACCACGCGGAAACACAGATTAGAAATACCGCGTCTACATTAGCCCTGTGAACAAAGGACAGGACATAAAAATAATAATAATAATAATAATAATAATAATAATAAAAACAAAAAATCGGAGTTTAGCGTGAATACGTTTTTTGGTTGGCACGTGGCAGCTGAGCTTGAGTTTTGAAACCCCAATACCCTCCACCCAGCAGCGGCGCACGCGCTGTGAGACCCATTTTACGAGTTCCGGACATCGGGGCTAACTTTTTTTATGTAGGTATAGGTTACACAAAGGTTACCTTATCACGATTTGCATAGGATTGCATGGGAGGGCTGGGTAGATAACAGTCCACCTAAATATAACCTATTTAGCCCCGATGTCGGCTTCCCCATTTTACCACTTCTGCCGAATTGGACCCTACACTCCTGTAAACTTATTCACGTTAATATTCATGTTAAAATGGGAGTAACTTTTCGGGCTTGAAAATAAACAATTTCTGTCGGAATAATGTAGGTACATACGGTAACAGGGACGGATTTACAGATTTCCGTCTGGGGGGGAAGGGGATCTTAAGCACTTTTACATCGGAGTTAGGATAATATCGAGCACAAATCCTGATCATGGAGGAGTATAGAGTGTCATCTATCGTCGCAGCAAGCGTTCTTTATTTGTAGCCATTTCCCTTAGGCCGGTACGTCGTCCACTGGAAGCGTTTTCGAGAGGCGCTAAAATAACGCGCTTCAACGAGCGTACATTCCAAAGCCTTGAATTGAATGTGACAAACAGGGAAAAGAGCCGGGGAAGCATTATTTTTCATAAATCGTCAAATGAAACTCAAATCGAGAGTTTAAAACAATGTTTGAAGAAACTGTAGGTATTGTTGAACTCACAATCTATTGAAACCAAGGAGCCTCGCTCCCAGGGGTGGGCAAATTACAGCTTTTTGGGTAATTAATTACAAATGACAAATTACTTCCAAAAAAGAGGATTAATTACAAATTACCAATTACTTTTCACTTCCACTAATAATTACAAATTACAATTACTGTAATTGAATTACTTCTTCAATTACCAATTACCCAAGAGCTGGATTTGTGGAACACGCAAGCGTCTTGCTCTTGTCCACTGTCATTTTTTTAGTGCGTCCAACAACGACAACAATCGAACGTCAGAACAGATCTTTGAGATAGGAAGCAGGAAAAGCATAGCCCCAAGATGCCAAGCGCGTCGCATGAGTAGGGTTGCGAAATGTCCGGGGTCAAATTTGCAAAGTTTGCCCCACATCCCGGCCTGCGAACTGTCACGGGGAATCCCGGATGTAGGGGATAGATTCCCCCCCCCCGCCAGAGCCACAAGTATACGAACGAAGGAGCACTAGTACCATAACGAAGAGCCCCATAAAATCTCCATGAGCGTTTCACGAAGTAAGATTTAGCAGATTTTCTGGACTTGAAGCAGACCGAAAAGGTCCGAGTACGTCCAGCTTTATCCTTAGACTTCGGACCCAACGCAGTAGTGTACCCAGGTACGGGGAAACCCTCTATCAGACAAAAATCGGTAATATTTGTGGCTATAGCTGCTAAAAAGCTCTGATTCGTGGTCTCGCGATGCAACTTTCAGACTAAAATTAAGGACAAAATCGCTGATTCGCGGTACATAGAGGCCATTCTTCGAATAAATTGTGAAAATCAACGCAAAAGTGTTGTGTTTGGGCAAACCCCGCGGTTAAAGTTGAGAAAAGACGCTATAATACTGACAAATAAAAGACGCTTTCAGGTTAAAATTGGACACAAATGGCAAATTCACAACTGAAATGGCGTAAAATCGCCCATTCGCAAATGAAAAAGGGAATAGGATGCTGAACGGCCGCAAAATTAGCACAAAACGCTATTTCACTGCTGAAATTGGGAAAAATCGCTAATTTGCAATTTGTAGATACTATAAAGCTATGAGAACGTTTATTCGCGGATACAAAATGAAGAAAATCACTAATTCGCGGCAAAAATTGAAAAAATCACGAATTAGCGCAGCTAAAATTAAGAAAAACGTTGATTTTCAGTTCAAATTGGGGAAAAGTGCTAATTCTCAGTTATAAATTGAAAAAATTGCTAATTTGCTGCTTAATTTGAGTCAAACGCCAATTCTTGGCAAAAATTGACAAAACTCGGTAGGTAATGCACGGGTTGGAGACGCTACCACGCAGCTAAAATGTAGAAAAAGCGATAATTCGCAGCTAAAATTGAGAAACATCACTAATTATCGAATAAGTCGTGAAATTTATAATTTAAAAATGATGATTTTTTGACAGAAATTGATGGATAGAAGTAAACTTTTTGGTTAAAAAAAAAAAAAAATACATTTATAATTTAAATTCGCACCTTCTGAAGGCATTTTCGTGGCTAAAATTCAGAAAAATGGCAAACTCATGCATGGCTATAGTACAATGTTAAAAAATACGCTAATTCACGGCTAGGACTGAAAAGAAGCAATAATCTGTTCATGTACAAGTTATATAAAATTGCTAATGCGGTGGTAAAATGTGAAAAGCCGCTAATTTGCGGGTAATATTTAGGCCCTGTTCACAAGCTCTATGTTTGTGTTGTGTGGTGTCTATGCAACCTATAAAAATGATTCATTTTTCGAGGGAGTAAATTTGTTTGGCTGCATAGACACCACAGAACGTAAACATCGAGCTTGTGAAACGGGCCTTAGAAAATAAAATAACCAGTCTGGTCAAAATTAAGAGAAAGGTTAATTTTAAGCCTAAAAATTAAGAAAATTGCTAATTTGAGGCTAAAAATGGAAAAAATCGCCAATTTACAGCTAAAATTGCGCCAGACGCCAATTTGTGACTGAAATTGAGAAAATTCGCTAATTCACAGGTTTGAAACGCTACGACACGTCGCCGCTACAATTTAAAAAAAGCGCTAATTCGCGGTTGAAATTGAGAAAAATTCTTATTTGCACCAAAACTGAATACACGCCAATTTTCGGATTCTGAAGGCAACTTTTCAGGCTGAAATTGAAAAAAAGCGCCTATTTGTGGCAATAGGTGAAGAAACCGCTAATTCGCGAGGAAAACGCGAAAAGTCGTGGATCAATTCGCTCACGGGATAAAAACGATACTTTGCTGCTAAAGTTGAGATAATGTGCAAATTCATGGCTATGGGAGGGGGTGGGGCAAAACTGCTAATCTGCGGCTGAAATTGAGAAGAACGGTACAATCGGCCAAAATTGAGAAAATCGCTAATTTGCGGGTAGAGTCCAAAAATTGCCCTTAACTGAGAGATTGAGGCTATGATGAGGCCAGCAAGATGTCCAGAGAGTGTGCTGGCTGGGTGGAATGATGACTAAAATGTGAAATTACCTCCCTCCTCTCACCCTTACGAGATTTCAATCTGATCCCCCCCCCCCCAGGACAAATTCCTACCTACGCCACTAGTTTGGGGTTCGAAACTTTTTTACCGTTTCTGAATTTCTCAAATTTCAAATTGGCAACCTTTTTTTCAGAGCATTTCATGCAAAATCTCCTCCAAGTAAGGCGCGAAATAGTACCCGCTGAGTTTTCGAAGTGATATTGACTCTGAAGATGGAAATGTAATTGTTAATTGTTAATTACAAATTACCAATTACTAATTGTAATTGAATTACGTCATTCAGTTACATGTAAATCAATTACTGCCCAGCCCTGCTCGCTCCTCGCATTACTCAGCGGATCCTCAGACTGAGATTGTTGAAGATTTCTTTGAATCACAGTATTCGTACCATTTATCATAGGAATCTTGGAGGGCATGAAGGAGAGATTCAGTCTTCGAGTCACGAGTTCGAACTCCTCGTGCTCATTCCGCATAAAGGGGTGGGCAAAATACTTTGAAAATGTATTTTAAATACAAAGCCCAAAATACGTTCAAAAATGTATATTAAATACTGAAATACAAATACTTTTTGAATTGTATTTTGAATAAAATACAAATACAATTTAAAATACTTTTCGAAATTTCGATTTCGATGGCAGATAGTGCGAAAAACACGAAAAATAAATAATTAAAAAATATCAGGTCCTTCAATAGACAAGTTGACAAAATGTAGCAGCGCTAAATGGCGCTGCGCCGCGATGCGCAAAAAAAAAGTAGACAAGTTTTCACCAAGTATTTAGTACCGAACCGGCGAGCACTGGTGGATCGTGAGCTGAAAAGGAGGTGAGGTCACTGGTGGACCTATATCGGGCCCGGGGCGGAAATCTTCAAGAGGCCCCTAAAAGTCTCTAACTATACATAAATAAACCTCTATTGGTAACCTCTAAGGCCTTTTCCTAATTTTAGCCATGGCTATTTCCAAAGTCTATCCGCTAAACAGCGCTTATGCCAAGTTTAAACTGCGAATTTCTCCATTTTAGCCGCTAAAGAGTGCTTTTTGTCAACTTTAACAGCAAATTAGCGCTTTTCGCCGCAAATTAGCAACTGATTAGCGGGGTAACCCCCCCCCTTAAATATGCGCTTTTCCCCAACTTTAGCAGCAAAGTAGATTTTGTATCCTGTGAATCAGCGATGTAACTTTAACTTTCCTCGAGTTGGCGTTTTCCACAATTTTAGCTGCAAATTAGCGATTTTTTCTAGTGGTTTACTCAGTATGAGCTGAAAATTACTCAACATTAGCCGTAAAATTCACGAAATGTTTACCACAAATTAGCATTTTTTGTTCGCCGTAACCATACACTGCGGAATAGCGATTTCGTCTCAGTTTTAGCCGCGAATTTACGAGATTTTTACTCATAGCCATAAATTAGCACTTTTTCTCAATTTTAGCCCCAAAGTCTCCCGAGGAAGCCGCGAATTAACGTATTTCCAATTTTTGACGCAAATTTAAATTTGTCTCAATTTTAGCCGTAAATTAGCGCTTTTGCGTAATTTTTGCAGTGCAGTAGCTATTTCTAGCCCGTGTATTGGCGAATTTTGTTCATTTCGCACTGCAAATCGGCAATTCTTCCATTTTTGACAGTGAATTAGCACTTTTTGTTTCAATTTAGGCTGAAAACTAACTTTTCTCTTCATTCTAGCCAGAATAATTACTGATTTTCTCTATATTAGCCGCAAAATGGCGGGTTCATTTACATTTTGGCATCGCATTAGTAATTTTTTTCAATTTTAATTATATGTAAAACAGGGCTTCATCCCAGTTCTTTCCGTGATTCAGTGTTTTTTCTTTTACTTATAACCATGAATTGGCCGTTTACCTCAATTTTAGCCACAAAGTTGTCAGAAGGCGGAATTAGAAATTCCAACACACTTTATTCGCGATTATTTTCCTCAATTTTAGCCGTAAATTCGCGTTTTTTTCAACTTTAGCGGCTTTGAAGCGTTTCTATCTGTGAATTTGCGAATTCCCTTAATTTTTCAGCCACGAATTCGTGATTTCCTCAAATTTTAGCCGGGAATAACACTTTTTCCCAATTTGAGCTGAAAACGGGAGTTTTCATTTATTTATGACAGGCTAATTATAGTTAATTTTTCAATATTAGCTGGTTTTTTTTTACACTTCAGTCCCACGTTGGCATTTTTCCTTCAATTTTTGCTATGGATTAGCGTTTATTGTTTAGTTTTAGCCTCGAAGAGAAGCTACGCATTTGCGTTTTGTCAATTTTTCAAGGTTTAGTGACTTTGTGGGTCGCGCTCTCATCGGTATACAAAATAACGGACAACGAAAAATTTAGAGATATTTTTTATAACGACAATGAAAAATTGGGAAAATACGAACTCTCGATCAAAATGACTTATGTTTTTTTAAACATAATATTTGTTATTTTTTAAAATAAAAATTGAGGTTTGTTAGCCGTTGACACGCTACAACTTTAACCAATTTTGGCCACGGGCTAGCGTTTTTAATCAATTTTAGCAGTGCAGTAGAGATTCTTTCGTTTGTTTGGAGATTTTCCTCCATTTTAGCCACGATTTGGCGTTTTCCTCATTTTCAGCTGCAGTTTAGCCATTTTTTAGCAGCCAATTAGCACTTTTTTCTCAGTTTGAGTAGAAAATTAGTGTTTTTTCTTAAAGTTGGCCCCGCTAATTAATATTTTTGTCAATTCTAGCCGCGAATTTTTTTTAGGTTTTAGCCCGCGTGAGCAATTTTTTTCTACGGATTAGCGCTGTTTCTCAGTTTGAGCCTCGATTCTTTCAGAAGCTATACAGATTTTTGTTTTCTCAATTTCAGCCGCGAGTTATTGATTTTTCTTCATTTCAGCTGTGAAATAGCGTTTTCTGATAATTTTGCAGTTAATTAGCACATTATCTATTCTCTTTTTTTATTAATAGGCGATTTTTCGCCATTTGAGTTGTGAATTTGCCATTTTGGTCCAGTTTAAACTCGAATTAGCGTTGTTTTTCGCAATAATTGCCACGAGTTTTGTTTACTTGTTCAGCTTTGTGTACTTGTAGGCTAGGGCTCTGTATGATCCATTTTTGTGCCAAGTTTCCATCCGCTAGCATCATTTTTGCGGCAGTTGTGCTAACAAGGAATTCGGAACTTCCACCTCCCACCACGACTACCCTTCCCTCACCACTTTTTAGAAAAATGAAAACGTCAATCGAAGGCTGTTATTACACCGGGTTTTTGTGCCAAATATGGTGTCACTAAGTTAGGTTATACTGGTGAATGGTGGCGAAGAAGTGGAAACTAAAGAACGTTGAAATTAAAAATATTTGTATTTGTATTTTTATTTTCGTTGAGTGTGAAATACAAAATACTTTTGAAAATGTATTTCAAATACAAAGCCCAAAATACTTTCAAAAATGTATTTTAAATACAGAAATACAAATACTTTTCTGAAGTACAAGAGAAATACAAATACTCAAGAGTCGTCCTCGCAAGTCTGGGCCTTCATTTTTTGCCCAATATTCTGTGCGGGAGGCACACGACGCACTTTTTTACTGTTTGACCCTTTTAAGAAATCTAATGTCCCCACGCACATTAATGGCCACATTTTGATTAATTAGGTAATTTAATAAATGCAGAATTAAGAAGAGAAAAGAAGACGAGGAAGGATAGGACGGGGGTCGAGGTATCATCTGTTCAGTTCCCCAAACCTCTAGAAGGTAGAATGCTGCCAGAAAAAAAGGTCTTGAAACAAATCTGGGAAAAAGTCGGACATTTCTTGCGCAAGTACTTGTCTGCCCATATGGCAATATATTTCAGTGTTAAAACTTGGTTCAAAAGAAACATTTTGGTTTTTTGTTTCACTTCAGCAGAGGGTTTAAGAGAGGGGGTAATAAAAATGCTTCAAATATGTGCGAATAATTTCATACTAAGCCCCTCCATGGGCTTCAAAATGGGGATAATAAAAAAGAAATAATTCAATTTCTTGAACTATCATTCAACCAAACAAACCTAAAACTTCACTTTTAATGTTTTTAACTACTTAAAACACCAGCTACAATAGAAGACAGGACAGAAAAGTCTCCGTGTGTACACGGCTAAATGCGCGGCAAAAATGTGTAAAACCCGCTAATTAATAGTTTGACGAAAACGTCAATTCAAGACTAAAATAGAGAGAAAAAAACACCAATTCGTTGTTGCTGTAAGTAATTCTGCGTAGAATTACGAAAAAACTAAGTAATTCATGTATAAAAGGTGCAAAAAATCGACAATTTACCGTTAAAAGTTGAGAAAAACGATAATTCGCGGCCGAAATTACGAAGAAGAGTTAATTTTTGGAAAGCATTGCGGAAACCCGCTACTAATTTGCAGTTTCTGGTGAAAACTTAGGATGAAATCGAGAAAAAAAGGCGCTAATTCCCGACTAAAAGTTAAAAAAAAAAAAACTGCTAATTTGACGCTTTAATAGAGAAAAATCCTAATTCCAGACTAAAAAAAAATGCGAAAAAGCTCCAATCAGGCGCAAAGGTTCAGACAAACCGCCAATTCGTGGCTAAAATGTATAAAAAACATTAATTTGAGACTAAAAATTAAAAAAAAAACCCAATTTGCCGTTTATTCCGGACCCAATTTTGCCTCAAATTTAGAAAAATATAATGCATAATAATGAATTGCGCCAGTGCGCGCCAGGTACCAGATACAAATTCCTACCAGTGACGTAGGTAGAAATTTGCCCTAGGGGGGGGGGGGGATCAGATTGATATCTCGTTACAGGGATGGCAGGGGGTTAATTTCGCCCTAAGTCTCTGTATAAACGAGAAATATAATTTTACTTAGCCTTTTCCTTATTTTAGCCACGAATCACCGCTATTTCACCTTTTCTAACCGCCAATTTAGCGCTTACGACCAGTTCCAGCCGTGGATTCCTCAATTTCAGCCATGAATGAGTGCTTTTTGTCAATTTTACCAGCAGATTAGCGCTTTTCTCAATTTTGGCCGCGTGTATCGTTCTTCTGAATTTCAGCCGCGGATTAGCCGTTTTGACCCCCCCCCCCCGTAGCAATCGAATTTGCGCATTTTCTCAAATTTAGCAGCAAATTAGCGTTTTTATCCCGTGAGCGATGTTTCTTAATTTTCCAGGATTTTTGGCGTTTTCCTCAATTATAGCAGCAAATTAGCGATTTTTTAAATTTTTAGCTGGGAAGTAGCACTTTTTTCAGTTTCAGCTGAAAATCAGCGTTTTTCTTAAGTGTTTTCCTCATAAATTAACCTCGAAATAGAGGACTTTTCACAAATTAGGATTTTGTTGGTTCACCATGCGCAATTTTTCTCAAGTTTTATCCGCGAATTAGCGGATTTTTCACCCATTGCCATAAATTGCCGCTTTTTCTCAATTTCTGCCTCAGAAGTTGCCTTCAGAAGCCGCGAATGGCGTATGATTCAGTTTTGACGCAATTTCAGCCGTAAATTGGTGGGTTTTTCCATTTTCAGCCGTGAATTAGCACTTTTTCTCAAGTTAGCCTTCAAATAACCTTTAAAATCTCTTAATTTTGGCCAGACTAATTATTTATTTTCTAAATATCACCCCCAAATTAGCGAGATTTTCAAATTTGCCATGCAGGAATTTCCAGTTTTTTAAATTTTAGCCACAAAGTTGCCTTCAGAAAGCGCGTATTCAAATTAGAAATTCCAAATTTCATCATACTTTATCCGAGAATTAATTATGCTCGTCAATTGTAGCAGCGAATTTGCGCTTTTTCTAAATTTTAGCAGCGTAGTAGCGTTCCCAACCCTTGAACTAACCGAATTTTCTCGATTTTTGCCAAGAATTGGTGTTTTCTTCTAATTATGCTGCAAATTAGGAGTTTTTTCCATTTTTGCAGAGAACTATCACTTCTTCTCAATATGAACCGAAAATTAGCGTTTTTCTTAATTGTAGCCGCGCTAATTAGTGATTTTTTCTAGTTGATTTTCTTCATTTGTATATATCCGCGAATTAACGTTTTTCCTCGACTTTATACCCGCACATTGCAAATTAGCGATTTTTCGCAATTTCAGTTAAGAATATTCCATTTTTGCCAAATTTTTACCTGAAATCGTCTTTTTTTTGTCAATATTATAGCGTGTTATCTCAATTTTAACCGCGGGTTCGGTCCAAAAACAACCGTTTTGCGTTGATTTCCACAATTTATTCGTAGAATGGCAACTATGCACCGCGAACCAGCGATTTTTTGTCAATTTTAGTCTGGAAGTTACATTGTGAGACTATGAATCAGCGGTTTTTCGCAGTTATAGGCACGAATATTAACGGTTTTTGTCAATTTTTGCCGCGTCAGCAAGTTGTAAATTGCCGATCGGCACCTTTACTGGGATTAAGGACCTAATGAAACTGGGGACACGGTGTATTTTCTCTTTTTAGCCGTGAATTTTCCTCAAGATAGCGCGAATTTTCTCAATATGAGCCCACCGGATTAGCGCTTTCGGGGGCTCAACCGAATATTTAGCCCACGGTCTTTGCTGATATCGCTTGCAACGTTATGTTCTCCATCAAATCGGATAAATTGAAATTCGTATAGAAAGTAGCCAAATCGCGGTTCAACAGTCCGACCTCTTCACATACCTACATCCATGGATAACCTAAAAATCCTCATTTATTCGTATCTTAGCTTTTCGGGGGGCGGGGGGCGTCTGATCCGGGGTGGTTCCCCCTAACTCGGTAAGCTACTGCGTGCGAGATCTGAAGTCGAAGGAAGCAGCTGCACGCGGACCTTTTCGGTCAGCTCAAAGTCGAGAAAATCTGCTAAAACTAACTTCAACGAGAAACATTCATTTTTAGAGATTTATGCATTTGGATTTTATTGTGTTCTTTAGAGTAGAGCGTTGGTCCTAGTGTCCCTTCGTTCGTATACTTGTAACTCTGGGGGGGGGGGCGGATCAATCGCCCATACCCCCCCGTACCAACACCCCTAATTGCGCCAATTCACTGCTAAAATTGAGAAAAACTGTAATTCGCGGCCGAAATTAAGAAAAAGCGGTAATTTTCGGCTATAACGATGAACAAACTCGCTGCTAATTTGCGGTTTTTGGAAATAAATTCGACTAAAATGGGAGGGGGGAGGAATCGATAATTCATGGCTAAAAGTTGAAGAACTGCTAAATTGACGCTGAAATTTAAAAAAAAACGCAAATTCGCGGCTAAAGAAAGAGAAAAGGCTCCAATGTATTACTAAAATGTAGACAAACCGCTAACTCGCGGCTAAAATTGAAAAAACGCAATACCACGGTTGCTGAAGGCAATTTTGCCTAAAATTAAGAGACAACTGATTGCGAAAAATAACGGTAAATTATGAAAAAGCGGTGATTTGCGGCTAACACTTGGCAAATCCGCTGCTAATTTGCGGTTTTTAGGGACAAATTCGGCTAAAATGGAGAAACAAATCGCTAATTCATGGCTAATAGTGAAAAAACTGCTAATTTGACGATTAAATCGCGAAAAATGCGAATTCTCGGATGAAAAAAGAGAAAATTCTCCAATACGTGGCAAATATTTTGGCAAAAAATAATTTACGACTTGGGAAGAACGCCAATCCACTATTACTGGATCCAATTCTGCCTAAAATTGTGAAGAAAAAACTAATTAATGGAAACAAGCGGAAAACTTGCCAAATTCACGGCTAAAATTGATAAAACCGGTAATTCTTAGCAAAAATTAACAAAAAGCAGTTATTTACAGCTAACAATGGGCAAACCTGCTGCTAATCTGCGATTTCTAGGGACAAATGTGGCTTACATCGAGAAAAAAGTGCTAATTCATGACTAAAAGTGAAAAATCTGCTAATTTGACGCTGAAATAGAGAAAAAGCGCAAATTCAAGGATAAAACAAAAGATAAAGTGTTCTTATAAGTGGCTAAAATTTTGACGAGCGTTAATTTGCGACTGAAATTGAAAAATGCCAATCTACAATTGTAGTGAAAATTTTTCCTATAGAATTGAGAAGAAAAAACTAATTAATGGATAAAAGCAGTTAACTAGTTAATTCACTGCAGTCTGCTGGGTTATGCACGCCACTAACATGCCCCCAATTGCTAGGGGGGGGGGGGGCTGTCAGCTTTCTAATCTCTTCGACGCGATTCACTTCACGAATACGCCCCAAGTATAGTCCTGTTGTATCCAGGCGAGCACCGTAGTTGAGTCGGTCCAAAAATACGCCTCTATAGCGTCGTGCAAGCCGTGGCGTCTTTCAGCGATGTATAGAGCCGAGACACTAGCGTAGCGGCAAGGAGCTCCAGACCAGGGATAGTGGTCGTTTTGAGAGGAGCCTCTCGAGACTTAGCGCCTACTAACCTGCAAAAAACAGGTTCTGTCCGGGGGTCAACGCGGGTGGTTTCAACGCGCAATTAACTTCTTTCCAAACCTGAATCAAATAACGCCCTGACACGTCTCTGAAAACCGTTGCCGATCACGAGCACGTGTACTGTTTTCAGCAGTATACTAGTTTTTGACTTCCTACTGCTGCCATTACGTGTTCTATACGAGGTTCACCCTTTTCCAGCGACAATTTTGACTCTTCTGCTTTTGAGTTACTCCCAGGACACATGCTTTTCACGTGTCGACGATTACAAGTGGAACACGACAGCTTGGCTTTGCACCATCTGGCCACGTGGCCCGAGTTCAGACAAACAAAACACCAACGTTTTGAAATGACGAGCTTGCGTCGCTCTTCATACGGCATTTTGAAGGACTTAAGACAAGTGGCAGAGGCAAGGCTTTCACGACAATATATACAGTTACCTGCCTCATTGGCCAACAATCAAGCTGCAGTCGGTGTTTCGTAACGTCGTGTAACGTCGATCCGATGTCTTTTTTGAGTCGGAGTCCTCGTCAAACCCTTCCATCGCCAATGAAATCTTTTCTTCCCCTTGTCTAATGAAACGCATTTAGTGACATCAGTCGTTTCTTTGCCACAGGAGTCTCTTTGCTACTACCTGAATACCGCAGTTACCATTCCACAGGGCCTTCCAGGGGCCGAAAATTCCATGTTCAATTCCAAAAATATCACTCTCTGTGGCAGGGGGACGTCAGTTATTCGACCATAATTCCGAAACGAAATGCAAAACATACAGTTGTCAGCTGAGATGTTAGGTTTTGACAGTTCACGACCCTTTAACGATGCTAATTCAGATTTCTAGGGTTCGAATTGACGATTTATCGCTTCGATTTACCTCGCGCTACAATTGATGGAGCTATCGAGTTCTCTTTCTGGGGACTCATCCCCGGATATGAGCCTGCGATAAGGCATTGGGATGCATCTGACTTGTTCTCACGTGAAGCTGCCCAATCCTAGGCTGGCTACGCCCCTGCCGTGAACTAGCGATTTTTCCTCTTTTAGGCAAGAATTAGCGTTTTTTCTTGATTTTAGCCACGAATTAGCAATTTCTTTTGCTTTAGCCATGACTTAGCACGCTTTATCTCAGCAACGAAGTGGCCGTTAAAACCGTGAATTTTCTCAGTTAGGATGCCCCGCAAAGTATCACTTTTCTCAAATTTAGCAGCGAATTAGCATGAGGTATTCACATGTATAGCAATGAATTACCACTTTTTTTCATTTTTAGCCCCGAATATTAGCGCCTCTTTTCAATTTCAGCATTAAAAGAGCCCTCGTTTTCATTTGTAGCGGCAATTAACACTTGTTGTTAATTTTGGCCTTGAACGTGTGATTTTTTTCACATTTAGGTAAGCGAGTTTGCGCTTTTCCCCCATTTTAGCGGTGAGTTAGCGATATTTCTTAATTAGGGTTCCGGGTTGATTTTTGCGTGCATCAGTAAATTAGGATGCCCCGCAAATTATCGCTTTCATCAAATTTAGCCGCGCATTAGAAATTGTTTGAAACTATTTCACATTTTTAGTCATGAGTTAGCACTTTGTCTCAATTTCAGCCACGAATCTGCGATTTTATCAATTTAATTGGTGAATTAGCTTTTTTTCTCTATACTTCCAGCGAATTGGCGATGTATTCACATATGTAGCAATGAATTTGCGCATTTCTCATTAAATTAGCGCTTCTTCTCAATCTCAATGCCTCAAAGAATCCCAAATTGGCGTTCTCTCAATTCCAGCTTTAAATATGAGCACTTCTCAATTTTGACCACGAATATACGATTTTATTACATTTAGCCATGCTGACGCATATCGCATTTAGCGCTTTTTCCTCATTTTAGAATCGGATTAGCAATTTTTCTCAATTTTAGCAGCAAAACTGCGAATTTATGCATCTAAAATTAGGAAAAATCACTAATTCACTGATAAAATGGTGAAAAAGCGCTAATTAACTCACAGTTGCACGTTTTAGCAGCGAATAAACGGTGTACGCACACATAGCGATGAATTGTCGTTTTTTTTCTGAATTTTAACCGAGAATCCAGGGTTAATCACTATTTTGAGCGCGGATCAGCCAAGGACCCCATCCCTTCATTACTTTTTGCCCCTCATCCATTCATCGTTGCACTACTGGTTCCGCATCAAAAAGAAAACCCCTAAAACATTTAGACTCATGAAAACATAAATATTATATTTTAGGTTCGATCAACGTTGGTCGCCTATCGATAGACGACGAGTATATTTCTTCCATATTAGAAAAAAGATCTGAAGAATTTAAGCTAGTTTGCTTTTAATCCGGCCCGGAGGACTTTACGATGTTGGGACAAGAACGAATTGCGGTTGATTAATAAGGGGGAGAAACAGGTGAATGCGGGTTGGAAACTAATTGTAGATCCAATACTTATTTTCTGCGGACAATAAGGCCTAAAGGTTCACTCACTCCGTTGGTTTATGCGATAATATGTTCCCACAAAACAATAAAAATAAAAAAGATAATTATTGTTGATTCGAACGAATTTAAGACGTTTCTGTTACCAAGTCGAAACAGAGGCCATATTATAGTGCCTAAAGATGAGAAAAAAAACAATAATCCACGACAGAATTCTATAAACCGCTGTTAAAATGAGGAAAACGAGCTAATTAACGGCTAAAACTCAGTTTCACCTCAAAAATCAAGAAAACGTCGATTCGCGGTTTCTGGAGGACACTTTATGACTATAAATTAGAAAAGTGCTAATTCATTGATAGCAAATTTAAAACCACTAATTCGTTGCTAAAACGTTGAAAAATCACTAATTCGCGGCTATAATTAAGAAAAAGCTTTCATTTACAGCTAAAATTGAGAAAAAACTCCAACTTCGTGTGAGGCGTTTAGAGTGGGTTTCGCGTTTGTAAAGCGGGTGCGCGATTTCCATCGAAAATGCACAGATAGAATACAACAGCGTTAATTCTAGGCTAAACTTGAGAAAAATCTCCAAATTGCTATTCATGAAAACAAATTCGGCCAAAATCGAGAAAAGGTGTCAATTCACCTTAGTAGTGAAGAAAACTGCGCTAATTTGAGGCTAAAGCTCAGTAAAACGTAAATTAGCTCTGCTAAAATTTGAGAAAAACGTTACAGGTAAGTTAAAATGTATATTTTATTATTTATTTGGAGACAAAGGGTTACCGTAGGAATTTGCGCCCCGGGCCCGGAATTGTGTCAGCCTGCGGAGGCGACCAAAAGGGGCCGCTAGCACAGCTGTAAAAACGTCAATTAAGCCTTGTGCTCCTGCTGGCAGCAAAATTGAGCCTTGAAAAAACGAAAATTGGTGATCTGATTATAAAGATAAACAAAAAAAAAAAAAAAACATTAATAATCCGTCATGCATTAGACGGATTTTTTGCGTCATTCACTTTCAAAATCCGTTTCTATCGGAGTATCAGTCAAATTGCCAACGCTGATACAAATACAAAAAATACAATTGTGACGCTACTCTTTCCCCCTGTTACTCCTCCATGACCCAAAACACAATAAGATCATGCAGGAAACACTTCAAGTTAATTATGAATTATCTAGCCAAGTGTCTAACAATTGTTAAACTATCTCCTAGTATCATAAAAAGAATGAACGTGAGTGTTCGATTTGTTCCAGTCGCTGATAACACATAAAATGGATTTGAAGAGCAATAACAAACAATAACAACACGAGACACATTTTAATGCAAAATAAACATATTGAGATCTTCCCCCCCCCCTCCCTGTGTCCCTATTGCTATCAAAGGTCAATTAAACCGTGCTTTTCAATTAAAATAAGTAATTACTAATAAAATTTCAGGAGAAAAAATAGTAATAAACGAAAAATTAGTGGGCGCATTTTGACAGGCACGATGTGGCGTTCTTGCTTTGAGCCTCGACGCAATGACCCGCACAACGGTTGAGTCTTAAAGGGGAAGACATAGCCGCGTCGGTAGCAAAAGTACTTGAATAGTCGCCCTTGAGTGATCATGGCTATGTGAAATCAGTACATTTTGGATCCTAGGGCTGAGGTGTGAGACAAATCAGTCCACCACTCCCCCTGTCATTATGAAAAGAAATAAGTAATTGCAAGATAATTTGCTGGGGAGTAGACAAAGATTGGCAAATTAATTTCTTATCTTTTGACATTATTTGACAGAAAAAACAATGAATTGATAGAAATTAATTAAAAAACAAAACAAACAAACAAACCAATGAAAAAAGCGACTAAACGGAGTATAAATAAATCGTACCGATCAGATCTTGCTCATCAGTCGCTTCGCAATAATGACACGGTTTACAGTCGTACTGCTCGTCGCTTCAATCGCCCTGTTGGGCGTTAACGCTCAGTTCAAGTAAGTTAACAAACCCGGAGTTAATGATTTTTTCTCGCTAACCGTTACGAAAAAAATTTTTATTTTCACAGAGTGGGTCTGAAGAGATTCGACCGTAAGTTGAGCGACATCCGAAGAGGAGCCGTCAACCACAAACTGCGAGGCAAACTTCTCACTGGAACGGTCCAAAGTGAAACTCTTGCCAACACCATGGACGTAAGGGACTCAGCCACCTTCTCCCCCCTCCCCCTATCGAAGTGACCGCTCATGGATGAAATCATACTTTTCAGACCTCCTACTACTCCACCATCTCACTTGGAACACCGGCTCAAACTTTTAAAGTTCTTTTCGACACTGGATCATCCAACTTGTGGGTTCCATCGAGCAACTGCTGGTTTAGCTTGGCTTGCTGTAATTCCCTTGGGGGGGGGGGTGACGTTATTTAAATTGTGGAAGTTAACGGAGTCAAATTACAGGGGACCACACCACTTACCATTCTGGTAAGTCCAGCACTTACGTAGCTAACGGTGAGAGCATTTCTATTGAGTATGGAACTGGTAGCTGCAGCGGATATCTCTCGGAGGACACTCTCACGGTATTTATTACGATTAATTTGTGGGTTTTAACTAGATTTATATATTGTCTAATGAATCAGGTTGGAAACATTACTGTTACAAACCAAGTTTTTGGTGAAATGACGACTGTATCGTCGGACTTCGACTCCTCCAAATTCGATGGTCTCTTCGGTCTGGGATTCCAAACAATTTCCGAGGACAGCGTTGTAACTCCGCTTCAGAACATGATTTCTCAGGATCTCATTGAGGATCCGGTGGTCTCCTTCTACTTGAACAGGTTTTACATGTTTTTAAAAAGAATCTTCTTACGTTAAATGTTTTGACAATA